>JAGXOD010000072.1:2380000-2427500 GCA_020368025.1 Brachyhypopomus occidentalis
ACTGAGCGCCCCATCCATCACCATCGCTCTATTTATTAAACTGCCAGCCAGCCCCCCAATAGAGTGTGTCGTCTTCTTAATTAATTTGAGCGATGGGACCCTCCCCCTCTTCCCCAAAATGGAGGTGAGGGGAGATGTGTGATGGAGCACCTCCTTTCAGCCGTCACAATTAGCCCATGCTGCTTCCTTCTATTAACAACAACATCTGTTTGGAATAAAATTGCCTAGATCTATATTTGTAGATGTATGGCATCGCCACAACAGAATGCCTGCATGTCTAATCACTTGTCACTCGTCTCCCTCTATGTCAAACTCTTTGCACGATGCCTTTGGGCCACGATGGTGAAGTAATATCTGCACGTATAACGAGAAACAACTGAGGACACTCTGTGGGTTAACAGGGAGTGCTAAAGGCCACACAAAGCCTCTTATGAAGTCAGAGGGGTGCAGGTTGATGCAGTGCCTTGAACTTGAAAGAACAAATACAAACTTGACTCAGAGCTTTGACTGCATGAATGCACAACCACTGAAATGTGCCGAGTGCTTAGGGAACGTCTTTCACCGTGCCGGGCTGAAATGGTGGAAATAAAGTGCAAATAAACAAGCACATGTAAAGGCCACATTAGAGCATGAAACAACACATTGCGACGGCAACATGAATATGAATAAGGGCGACTGGCAGAAAGAGTCAAGAGTGTCTGAGCATGATGTGCTACTAAAGTATAGACAGTGGCTCATACGAAACAATACAACAAAGCATAAAAAAATTCAATTCGTGTTGTCAAATAATTATACCAATTTTACAAACAAAATATATATATATATATATATATATAATATATATATATATATATATATATATATATCCTTCCGTTCAATAGAAAAGTATGCACAAAAGAAACTTAACAAAATGAAAATGCATTAAAGAACCAAAAGAGGATTATGATTCATATACTAGTGAATAGGACATACTAGTGAAGGTGATGTTGAACCCGCGGTTGGTGTACGTGTGGTCAGTGAGGAACTCCAGCCGCGCCACATGCCCGCTGGTGGTGATGGGCGATGGCAACACGTCGCCAGAGAAGGTGCCCAGGATGGGAGACTCTGCCTTGCCCCCGTCTTTGATGGACAGGAAGTCGAACTGCTTCTCCATGCTGAGGTCGTTGAAGGCGAGGTTGATGCGGCTCTCTGGCACGGCCAGGATGAGCCACACGCAGTGCATGTTGTTGCTGTACTCCTGAGGGTAGTTGGGCGACAGCAGGACTCCGGACGGAGTGGTGAAGTTGAAGAAGCAGGAGACTGTGTGCAGAGAAGCATATGGGGGTTGGATTGGGGTGGGGGTTTGGGTGGGGTTTTGGGTGGGGTTTTGGGTGGGGGTTAGGAGCGAACATTCCAAAAACCATGAACCATTGTAACGTCCCTTGAAAAATGCAGAAAATGAAGATGCAGAAGATATTGGCTAAATTTGGGCTACCCAGACAGAATGTTTGTTTACAGAATGCATAAGTCCCATGAGGTGATGCTGTGACAATATACGCAACGGTTTACACATCATGTTCAGCATGCGCATCTGACTTCTTTTATCACAGGGAAAGGGAAAAAAATACATATAGCTGGAATGTTTTCTATAGTATGCTGACAGCAAACTGTCAGGCAGGTATAATGCGCGCGCCTTGTTGTCTGACAGCCTTCTAGGTGGAGCACGAAGTCGAATCTGACCTTCAGCACATACACCCTCTTTAGAGGTTTTGATTATATCTTGCAGTATGTAATTTCATTCCACACAACGTATGAGATGATAACCGTTGTCTTGAACGGCGTTATAGAACATGTGGAGACTCTTGTCTGAGCATGAGTAGCTGTGGCATATGAAAACAAAGAACCTTTGTAAACAAACTGGAAAACCTTCAGCAACACTGGAAGGGGCTCCAATTAGGATCCCATCCAGCAACAATTAACGTATAATCATGAAAGAATGTGGTCCAGCTTCATCTGCAGGAGAGATATTCCACCACGGGGGCCACTCTCGCTAACGGAGCTCCACATTCCGCACTGGTCATGCTCCTGATTGGCTAGTCACTCTGTTAAATATTGTTCGATAATCCAGGGAAGTTGTTGTTATGAGTGCAGCAGCACTGTGTGGGCGGATAAAGAATGGTCCATTTTTTCCCAAAGATGGAAATCCCTCACAGCAGAGCAAAGTAATACCGATAGCTCGGTACTGGAGTGCTTTCTGCCAGCCAGCACTGCTATTTAAAACTCAAACAGGGCCGTCTCCATGTCAGTTCAGGCAATCAGTGAGGCTGCGACAATATGGGGAGTTGGTCAGGATGTTCATGGTTCTGAATAGTAGAAGGTTGTTAAATAACACCACTGCATCCAGCTACATGTGCTGATGTATGTAGATATCCACTGTTGAACACATGCTTGTGCTGCTCCTGTGTTTGCTATTCCCCTTTTTACTCTAAATTTGTTTCAAGATATACAGCATAAATTTTCCACGGACCGTCACCGGCCTCACGACCAGCGCACTCACGCACGCCCAAATCATCCTTTACTGAATCTCCCCTCTTACTTCTGCTCTCCTGAGTCTTCCTCCTGACTTAGCAGGACTCATTTGCATGAGCCAATCGCTAATGCTGCTATTACTGAAGAAGTGTCATTTATTTACACAGGGATAATGTTTTAAATGTGTTTTTAATTTATGTACGAGCATGGAAGACATTCTGGCAGAGTAAACAATTGTTAAGTGAAGGTCAACAGGAGAAAGACTTTAACACATGTTTAAGCAGAGAGACATGCACCGACTTTCAGACAGTGGCTTCAGATGCGCAATAAGCAGACTGCAAAAGCTTTGAGGATGATTCATGAGTGTCGTAACCAAATGCATTAAGTAGAAAGGCTACCACTTACACACACAGCTGGGCTTCTTGGCTGACCACTGGTTGTTCTTTTGACACGTGATGTTCTTTTTTCCAACCAACTCAAAGGCAGGCAGACATTCAAAATAGAGCCTGTCCCCATGCCGGAAGCCTGTGCCTTCTCGCTTGCCGTAGGCCGGGATCCCCGGGTCTCCGCACCCACCCTGGTCAATTTCTAATGGGAAGGACAGAGAGATTAAATCAGAAATGGGTCTGGGAAGCGGAAGGAATCCTATCGCTGCACAGGGAAGACAATATGAGTCAATAAAAACACGAGTCAAACACCTGGCTGCTCTCAAGTAAAGGTCAGAAGAGTGAAAGAGGATCAATATCAGGCTTTGATGGAGACCAGGGTTGCCCACGGTTACCTCCACAGTGTGATGCTCTGTCCCCAGAGAGGAATTCAAGTGGAAACGATGTCTTCCTTAATGTCAGGCCAAGCGAACTGGCAAGCGACAGACGGAGCATGAATTGGGGAGGGGAACGGCGAGGGTGTCTCAGCCAGGAAGACACGCCCCCCTCCCCGTGGCCAGCCCCTCAGGCTAACACCTGGGTCAACACACGTGCGTACTAGCATCGTGTCTCCAAGGGGCGCGTTTGACTGAGAGAGAAAAAATGTGCAAAATGGATGCATAATATGTCCATATATCCACATCAAGACAGTTCAAGTGGCTGTTGAATAGGCTGGTACTCTGTGAGCTGTGGTGTGTGTGAGTGTAGTTATTATATGAAGATTTACAAGATCTCATTAAAAAATTAACCTCGCTCTGGATGATTTCAGGACTGATTTGTTTGGATGACATGGTGTGCAATTATGTTCTGAAAATGTCCTCATAGGAAAAAAGATTTCAGTAGCTCCGGCTCACGCAGCAGAAAGTAGAAGTTGACTTAGTGTCAACACGGACAGAGATCACAATACTTTCCTCTTTTTAAAATCATTACTAGTGCCAATTTTTTTTACCGCTGCCATTTCTAATGTCAATTTATAAAACTGTAATTAAGTATCTCTCTCCTTCCTCCCTCACTGTCTCTGTTAATCTCTCCCCACAGGAAGTGCAGGGCCCATGTAAGAGACAGGAAGTGCAGGACCCATGTAAGAGACAGGAAGTGCAGGACCCATGTAAGTGGGTAGGAAGTGCAGGACCCATGTAAGTGACAGGAAGTGCAGGACCCATGTAAGTGACAGGAAGTGCAGGACCCATGTAAGTGACAGGAAGTGCAGGACCCATGTAAGTGGGCCTCATGGCTGCCCCAGTGCTGGCCTGTCCGGCTGGCCTGCTCCGTTGAGGGATTCTTTACTCCGCTTCTCTCCCATCATCCCTCCACCTGTCTGAGCACACCACACCTCATTTGAGAGTGTATGGCTGCAGCAAAATGGAGGAAGGACAGGAGAGAGCAGAAACAAAGAGGACATGTGAGAGGATCGCCATGAGAGAGAGAGAGAGATAGACAGAGGGGCATTAAACAGTGTGAAATATATAGATAATGTCTTATATCTATACAGAGGAAGAACCAATGGGAGTAATATGGTACAGGCGATAATGCACCAGGAGGAGGTTCAGTAGAGGGGATATGAAATGACTGGGCATATTCTTGTCCCGCATTACAAATGCTTTGTTCTCAAGCCTTTGTTATATGTGCACAGGAAAGGTTAGTGATGACCATCACCCATCACTCACCCCTGACCATCACCCATCACTCACCCCTGACCATCAATCATCACTTAACCCTGGCCAATCATCCATCACTCACCCCTGACCATCACCCATCACTCACCCCTGACCATCACCCATCACTCACCCCTGACCATCAATCATCACTTAACCCTGGCCAATCATCCATCACTCAATCCTGACCATCAGCCATCACTCAACCCTGACCATCAATCATCACTCAACCCTGAACAATCGCCCATCACTCAATCCCGGCCCATCGCCCATCACTCACCCCTGCCCATCGCCCATCACTCACCCCTGCCCATCGCCCATCACTCACCCCGGCAAATCGCCCATCACTCACCCCTGCCCATCGCCCATCACTCACCCCTGGCCATCGCCCATCACTCACCCCTGCCCATCGCCCATCACTCACCCCTGGCCATCGCCCATCACTCACCCCCTACCCATCGCCCACTCACCCCTGCCCATCGCCCATCACTCACCCCCTGCCCATCGCCCAACACCCACCCCCGCCCATCACTCACCCCTACCCATCGCCCATCACTCACCCCCTGCCCATCGCCCATCACTCACCCCTGCCCATCGCCCATCACTCACCCCTGCCCATCGCCCATCACTCACCCCTGCCCATCGCCCATCACTCACCCCTACCCATCGCCCATCACTCACCCCTGCCCATCGCCCATCACTCACCCCTGCCCATCGCCCATCACTCACCCCTGCCCATCGCCCATCACTCACCCCCTGCCCATCGCCCATCACTCACCCCTGCCCATCGCCCATCACTCACCCCTGGCCATCGCCCATCACTCACCCCTGCCCATCGCCCATCACTCACCCCTGGCCATCGCCCATCACTCACCCCTGCCCATCGCCCATCACTCACCCCTGGCCATCGCCCATCACTCACCCCTGCCCATCGCCCATCACTCACCCCTGGCCATCGCCCATCACTCACCCCTGCCCATCGCCCATCACTCACCCCTGGCCATCGCCCATCACTCACCCCTGCCCATCGCCCATCACTCACCCCTGGCCATCGCTCCATGCCTCATCAGCCTTGTCTACAATTTGTACCATATTGTCCCAACAGCCGCTAAACAGCATGGAGCCACTGCTGCTGGAGAGAGTCTAACATGGACACCTCACACACAGCCACCTGGACTGATCCGCTGCCTAACTGTGACTAGGCATCCATAACCCGGGCTGCATTAATGCAGACTCTGTACGCACACACGCAGGAAGCAGACGAGACAACAGATGTCTCGGAGAAAGGACGGCTTCGTTGTTCAACCCTGTGCATGCGCACACGTGCAAGTGAGGGTGTGCGTGCGTGTGTGTGTGTGTGTGTGTTTGCACGCGCATGTCCCTCCTGCACGCGGCTGGTGCAGGCGATCCACCACACTGGGAGCTGACGTGCACTTTCATAAGGACTGACATTTGTTATTTACCCATTTCAATTTTCCACTGATTTATTCTTCTGTCACGTTCCTTTTTTTCCTTCTGCAAATCCAGATGGAAGTCACTCACTTCCTAGTGAAGGATTACTAATAATGCAGGAAGGCATGCGAGCAAATCGATTCATCCCCCTCACCAAATGTAGCTGTGTATGGGACTTTTCTAAACGCACCTGAAGCCTCCGATTGGCTGCGCTCGTGCGTTATTTA
Organism: Brachyhypopomus occidentalis; assembly: GCA_020368025.1. NCBI lineage: Eukaryota > Metazoa > Chordata > Actinopteri > Gymnotiformes > Hypopomidae > Brachyhypopomus > Brachyhypopomus occidentalis. The sequence continues at coordinate 2,386,268 of JAGXOD010000072.1, forward strand.
CCTTGGCCGAGCTTGCCGCACAGCGACCCTGTACTGCTCGGCCGCACGAGTTAATCTTCTAGAGCAAAGCGTGCGAGAATCTCTAAATCAGCACACTGAAATGTCGCCTTCTCCGCTGAATTAGAGCTCGTCCCCCCCTCTGGGCTGGATGGGAGAAAGAAGAACAGGATGGAGGAAGTGATGGAGGGAAAAGGGACTCCCACGAGTGAAGCTTCCAGTGGAGGTGAAGAAGAAGTCGGTGACCTGCGGAGGAAGCCGGTGACCTGCGGAGGAAGCTGGTGACCTGGGGAGGAAGCCGGTGACCTGGGGAGGAAGCTGGTGACCTGCAGGAGAAGCCGGTGACCTGGGTCTAGCCGCCTGAACAGCACAGTGGCTCACAGAGAGGCCAGTGGCAGGAATGGGGCAGAACTGCACACGCTTTGAGCTGCAGTGTTCTACTGTCATTCATTTGAGGCCTCATTCCTAATCTCCTTCTCCTTTGTTTACTGCTTGGGGAATCTGTTTGTGCATTATTGTTGTGAAACTGTTACAGACGTTCCTGTAAGAAGTCTAAACATGAAATATACTGTATGAATGTTATGCTGAAAAGACAAAAAAGGGTTTAAATAATTTGGCTAATCCTTTCATTTGAGACATGGATATGGAGAGGTTCAAAGAGATTCTACATCTTAATTATGTTTTCTTATTGTATTAATCATTTTGAGTGTGCATACTGGTGTATTTCATATTTTGCTAATGACAAATACGAATAAAAGAAGATCTGCTAGAGGCTCAGCAATGATCTAAAAGTGACTCCTGGCTTTCAAATCATCTGGAGTCAAAAGCACAGAGGGAACATGGCAGACCCCAGCAGCTGCTTGGCACTGTGCAGTCCTGCAGCAATGCCTGCTCCACAGCGCCGGGGTTTGGACCCGGTCCACAGCGCCGGGGTTTGGACTGGCCCAATTCCCACCAGCAACGCGGAGAGAGAGTCGTTCCCCCCCGGGAAACAAAGGCCAAATTACCATTCCCTGCTCTGCAATGTTCTCACGGCGTCTACATGAGAGGGAGCTGTTCTCCAGTGAGAGGAAAGGAACGTCTCTGCCACGAAGACCCCCTCCACGTCTGGTGAGAGAACCATGATGAAGAGGAAGAGAAGCGCAGCGTGAAACAGTGTGTGAGTGAGAGTGCGGGAAAAATGAAAGAGCACGCTGTGCTGTCATGGCAGACAAATACACTGAGAGTGGCAAGACGCCCTGTTAGTGGGGGGGGGAGAGAACAGAGCCGGGGGGAGTGTTTAAGGATGCAGGGGAGTAATATTCCTGTGGATGGGGACCACAGGCGAGTCACAAGCCGCTGGCCTGCCCTCCTCTTCCTCCTCTTCCTCTCCTCCCCGGGTGGAGCAGAGGCAGACGGCACAAAGAGGCGGAGACTCGGGGTGAGACTGGGTGCTTGTTACAGCGAGATCAAACACTCTGTTCCTGGCACAATTAAAAGGAACACGCGGTGTATGAGAAACGTTAGGCGGTTTATCTTTTAATACACTGTGACTGTAACCGAGCAGAGACGTTGACCTCATCTCGGCCAGGGACCTTCCCAGCGTGCACTAGGCTTCTCCTCATATCTCCATACGCAGCTGTGAGAGAAGCGCAGGCGGAGATAAAACGCTGCTTTCTCAATCACGCTGATTCAAGCAGCACAGCACAGAGACGTAGCAGCGACAGACAAACACACACGGCCCCAACAGTCTTGTTTGCACTAATAAAGCACCGTCAAGTTTGTCTACCTGTGCGGGGACTTCACCAGATGGCTCTTGATAGACAGTAAATGTCAACAGGCAGTAATCGCCAAGGATGACCCAGGACCAGCGCAAAATACACCAAGGAAGTGTTTAGATGTGCTCAGTCACGTTTCCTTTTCACCCTGGTAAATGCCAGCGTCTCACGTCTGAGTGGACGCGTTATACGGTGTATTTTCTCTGCAGGGTTTCTGTCTTACCTTCATATGACACCTTGAAACCCAAAGAGCCACTGGTGTCATCGGTCTTGAAGTTGAGCCACATCTGGTGGCTGGTGCTGACCACGAGGTCTGGTGTGGTGGTTCCCGACAGCCTGCAGGCAGATGGGGACACAGAGTGCATTAAGACAAACCCCAGCGCACACACTCATCCTGCTCCTAATGTACTGTATGCCAGTAGGCTTGGCTGATCGGGGAGTTCCTCTGGCTCAGAGCTTATGGGGCTTACTAATTGTGCATATTAAGCCATTTTGGGGCCCTGAGGATCCAAATAGACAAGAGACAGAGAAAGAGAGTGAGAGAGAGAGAGAGAGAGAGACAGAAATAGCCAAAGAGAGACAGACAGAGGGAAAAAAGTCTGACAGAGAGGCAGAGAAAGAGAGATGGAGACAGTGAGAGAAAGAAGCAGAGAGAGGAGGAGAGAGAGGGACAGAGAGAGACAGAGAGGAGAGAGGAAAGAGAGAGAGGAGAAAGAGAGAAAGAAGAGAGAGGAGAGAGTGGGACAGAGAGAGAGGTAGAGAGCAGAGAGAGAGAGAGCAGAGAGAGAGAGAGAGAGAGAGAGAGAGAGAGAGAGAGAGAGAGAGGGAGAGAGAGAGAGAGAGACTGAGCACTTGAGGACAGCGTGCTGCTTGCTGCCACTGAACACTTCTCCAGTCTGCCAGAGAGCACACGTAAAATGCCATCGATAAAACTTTATGGACACCATAAATTTCAGCACAATTAATAACAACACTGTGAGAGGCGTTGGGGAGCATCTGGTCCGGCAAACTGCACCACGGCATCAATATGCGGCGAGAGCCTTTTTTTTTTTTTTTTTTTTTTGTAGGGATGAACTTGTTGTAACATTGAAAGCCGAAGTGATTGACAATTGAGCCTTGGGTCTTTCTCCCATGCGCTGCTACTCTGAGGGCTGATGAAACGTGAAGAAACAGAGTGTGAGCAGGAGCAGGAGCAGGGGGAGGAGCAGGGGGAGGGGCAGGGGAGGGGCCAAGAGGGCTAGAAGAGGAGGGCATGCACAGATGAAAGCGAGGGAGAGGGAGGTTCGAGCGGGAGGGTTCGGGAAGAGAAGAAAAAGAAGGGGAGCGAGGAGAGAAGTGGAGGACAGAAGAACTCACACATGAAAGACGGTCCTCTGATCGCCCACTGCCGCGCCGTCCCCGACCGTCAGCGTGTCGTAGCCTCGCTCCAGGTCAAAGTCCTCAAAGGTCAGCTTTATCACCTGCACAGAGGCCCACGGCTCAGACTGCCACTAGCCCGCTAGCTCGGCCCCGAGCCCTGAACACACCTTCAGGCTTTAAAGGAGCCGCCTTAGAAATTATTCTATCGATGAGCTAAAGCAAGAGGCACCTGATTATCTCTGAGGTGACATCCTTCTCACAGCATTGTGAAAGGTGTTATTTATGCATAGACTAGGGTATTATATAGTCTATAGTTCCACTAGAGTGAAAATGGGGTTTGGCTATAATAACATACAATTCTCACTTTGTCATATTTGTTAAATCTGAATTACAGAAACACTGGTGTCAAGGAGAAACACCTCAGCAAGACGGTTACAGTAGAAAAGGGGGCGGAGCATTTATTCCCCTCTGAGTCATCTAATATTCAGTTGATTTAAAATGGGAACAAAATAAATTGATTCTAGATTTTTCCTTATGTATGAATGTTCATTAAGTTGATAAACAAGAATATAGTGCAAAAAAACTGTGAGAGGACAAAAAAAGTTGAATAAATAAATAAAATATTTTGTCCAGTCTCTATGTTGAATTGTCTGCTACATTTCCAGCCAGTTCGTAATGTTTTCGGAGCACTCAGAGGCTGACTGGTAATGAAAACGCTTATATAAATGCAAATTGCATTCCGTCCTATGGTAAACACAGTGGCTGATGGGAATTGGCAGGGTGAAGGAACGGCATTCTGGGCCAGATGAGCAGATAAACGCAGCTTCATCGTGCGTTACCTCTTGCACCTCTTGTACCTATCCTCCCCTCCGGCGCGTCCCCTGCCGCATCAGCCTTGGCAGGTGAGGCCCGCCCTCTACTGTGGCCTCATGGGAACTGGTGAGCACGGTATTGACCGAGGGCTTGGTGGGTGGAAGCTAACTGCTGACTGACTGCGGGTTACTGTGAGCGTGTAATCTCCAGAGGCTCAGGCTCCTTTGAGAGAGTGGAGATGTGAAGACGAGCCCACACAGTACTGTGCTGACAGCATTACTGGCCTACGTTCCTGCTCTCACACCACTGAGACCCATCGATAGGCCTGACTAACAACCTATCAGTACAAAGATCTGCATACAGAGCTGGTAGCAATGATTCAGAAAGAAAATAGCCTAAATTGACAATGTGTTTGAGTCAGCAGAGAGAAACGAATGTTTAAATACTGTCACACAAAATGCTCATATACATGAAAAGCGTGGTTCACTTGAGCTGTTCAGATCTATCACATGAACAGCCTTGGTATACAAAAAAAATCTTTATATACCATTGTAGACAGCAGAGTTTGAAAGCCCATGACTCTGGGTCTCAAAAGCAAAAGGCCTTTAAAACAGCTCATCTGCACAGGGCCCTGTAAAAGCTTGTTGAGGTTGTGAGGGTGCACGCTGACCACAGGGGACTGATGGGAAGGAGTCTGGAGCAGAAACTAACAGAGTGGCAACTAACCACAATCATCTGCGTGAAGATCACATGTTAAACAGAGGCGGGCTGCTAATTAAAACCGAAAGCAACAACAATAGCAATCAGCCGTTTCTCTCTACGAGAGACTCGAGTCGTTTTTTCCTGCGTTCCCGGGGGGCCGTTCGTCTAGAACAGAAAGGCAGAGTCTAGACTAGGTTGATGTTGACACAGCCGAGGAGGATCCAGCCCGGAGCGTCGTAGCCGTCTGCCCCCTGCAGAGGGTCGCCCCCCCTCCTCTTCCTTCGGCTTCGTCCCAGCAGGCCGAGCTGCTGCTGAGTATCTGGGTGCAGCTTTGCCCACATTCCGGGTTTCCCTAGAACACTTTGCATGACTCGTATCTAGCCATCAATCACACTCAGCTCTAAATCTGAATGGACATAGAGGGACCCTTAATTTAGTATCCATTTAACAGCACACTGCACACGCGTTAATGTCAAGAGCTAACGGGGACTCGTTCAGTGTCCGGGCGAGACACCTGCTATTTATTGTCCCAAATAGCTTCAGAAATGCTCGTTCAGGCAAAGGCATGAACATGCCTAATCTGTACTTACTAACATGATGCAGACTTCTGGTATTTCTGAACCAGTGCACTGAGCGGAAGTCCAATGATCGCCACGCCCACAGCGTCAGCGAGGACTCCAGCGTTAGTGAGCGGTCAGGGCGACAGTGTCAGCGGATCGGCCAGCCACCCAGCTGTCCCCAACACAAAGCACTTTTCACAAAGCCCCAGTTCTGCCTTAAAGTCACGGCTGACCCCACGTGGCCCCGGGGCGCCATCGTGGTGACACAAAAATAGAACATCATCACGTGTGTAAAGGGTGTGAAGCCGTGGCCCTCTCTGTCCATGCCAGACAAGTAGAAATGTCCGTGTGTGTGTGTGTGTGAAACAGAAATGTTTGGAGCAGTGTCCCAGACTTCCTCCCCTCCTGTCTCCTCTGAGCCAGCGTGATAACAGGAGCCATTTGTAAAACCATTTGTTTGGATCCACAGAAAGAAATTTGGCAAACAAGGAGGACCGTGTCCTTGAACTGGGCTCCAAAGTCAACATTAAAGCTTTGTCAATGACACGAGGTCTTCTGTGCACACTCAGCTACCACCACCTCCTTCCACGCTGCTGCCGTATCTCTGCTCTCTCCCTCAGCCACACCATCATCACCCAAGCCATGTCTGTAAGTAGGGGCCAAAATCTAAAAAAAACAAAAAAAACAACCTCCCTATACATCAGCAAAATAAAGGGCTTCCCCTTGGGCGAGGGGTGGAGGGTGATACCTTGGAGGGGTCTGAAGCAGTAATGACCCAGGTGGCGAGGGGTGGAGGGTGGAGGGTGATACCTTGGAGGGGTCTGAAGCAGTAATGACCCAGGTGCAGTTGGCGTTGTTGTCGTACTGGACGGGGAAGTTGGGAGATGTGATAACACCGCTGGGTCCCCGTAGCTGACCACCACACATGGGCGCTTAACGTGGGAAAAAGCGAGACATTTTTCAACAACTTTCACTATAAAAACACATTTTTGTAGTCAGAAATTATTACAAATTGCATTAAAGTAATACAATTCTGTTACATTTTATAACATACAGTCAATTATGATGATACACTAAGCCAATTTTACACAAAATATCTAAGGTAAGCTATGCTCACAGTATAATTTGTGTTCTTCTAATCTGTACAATATTTAGGGAACAGTTCAGATGAGTTAACCCAACTGGCTTATCTAAACTACAAAAAGTAACAAAAAAACTTTTTAATTTACCCAACTGTGTAAGATGTTATGTAATAACAGGTCAATGAAACATCTAACCCAGTTAGCCCTAAATTGTCTATTACGTTCTACAGCGTTGCTTCCTGGGGCTACTCAGTGCAGAAATAACCTTGAAACTGCACAGCAGCAGATAACCATAGAATACCTCCATAAGCTGGAGTAAAGCAACACATCTGTAGTGACACCTTTAGGGGCTTACACGCTTACAGTAGCCGAGCTCACCAAAACAGGATCTCAAAGAAAATCTGAGCTCTCTGAAGGTAATTGCAATCGCCTGACTCTTAGAACAACTGTTCGGGTGTGGCTGCAAACTAGCGTGACACGTCGGTATCCTCAGTGATTAAGGTAAGCAATCACAAAAACACAGCCTTGAGCTAGAGCCAATATTTGAAAATTGCAGTAACTATTATTTCCCAAGTTGTCAAAAGTGATTTATTTCAGATTGGCTGTTTTCAGTGAGAACAGTATGCTGCCTGCACTCTGGGAGACCTCTGAAGGGTCCCGCACTTTGGTGGCAATTCGACTTTTCCGTGACTTTCGGAGGGAGTTTCATTCTTTTGCGCGACTCGCGTGTCCTCCAGGAGGACATTGAAGCCCTCCCCAAACGAAAGTGCTCACTAGCTAATGAGGTAGGAGGGTGAAGCCAGTATGTTTTGCGGTAAATGAACATGTTGGCAGGTCTGGGACCAGTGGCAGCTCTTAATGAGCTATGTCTGAGGTGAACTCCTCAGGGGGCTGCACATGCGCGCACGCACGCACGCACACACACACACACACACACACACACACACACACACACACACCCACGCTCACACGCAGAGCTCTTCTTGCAGGTAGACTGACATTAAAAAATAAATCCTTTAAAAAAAGTTAATTAACACCAGGGCCTTCTGACCAGTTTTCACGTTCTTAATATAATATATGTAATCTCAGGTGCTTAGAATTCCACTTCAATTCACTTAGGAGTTCTGGAGATTTTTTTCTTAGTTCATTCACAGCCCAACCCCGCTTCTGATAACTGTACAGACTCAGATTATTTTTGTGGTTTAACATCAAGGCAATATGAACAATAGAGAGTTTAAGGCCTTGCAGAATATGATCAACCTTTCACTACTGGACACATTTAATTTCCTCTCTAATTAATCAGAGCCGAATCAGCATGATCAGGACAGACATACAGCACCATTACTGCAACTACTGCCGTTTTAAAAGGTAAATAAGAAAATAAGTCCAGATCACTGGTCACGTCACATGTGGACATGTTGTAGCCGGCAGAACGCTAGCAGAAAGGGGTGGGATTACTGCCTGGACCCGCTGACACTCACTGGCAATAACCACTCTGGCCTACTGGACGTGTTTATTAACTGGGTGATGGCTCGTAACTGGCTCTTTGTAAAAGAACGCTGTACATAACTGTACATCGTCATGTAGATGGTGTATGTGTTTTTGTTGATGTGGCCCTAGAAGAGCTCTTTTCTGGATATGCATAAGCCAACAAGCATAGACTAAAATAATCAAAATCTGCATAATCTGTATTTGTTTTCTCTTTATTTCAGTGTTTTATGGCCCTGTGATTTATGAGCGCTTTTTGCTAGGCACTGTGCAACACAGTTTTCGAAATTATTCTCAAGTTTCCAACATTCCTGCAGCACTTTGCAATTAACAGCCTGGTTTTGAGTAATGACCTGGCATTTAGCAGTGTTTAATCAATGAAACACGACAAATAATCATTCTCTACATTGCTGGTGATAAGGAGCGAGTGATTGAAATGGTTTTTCGAATGTTAAAGCCAAATATCCTCAGTCTCCGCGTGTCTAATAGCACTCAGACAAAAAGCTGGTGTGTTTAGTGACGAAGGCAAGCCCTAAGTTCAAGCCCTCAGTTCAAGCCCTCAGTTCAAGCCCTCAGTTCGAGCCCTCAGTTCGAGCCCTCAGTTCGAGCCCTCAGTTCAAGCCCTCAGTTCAAGCCCTCAGTTCGAGCCCTCAGTTCAAGCCCTCAGTTCGAGCCCTCAGTTCAAGCCCTCAGTTCAAGCCCTCAGTTCGAGCCCTCAGTTCGAGCCCTCAGTTCAAGCCCTCAGTTCAAGCCCTCAGTTCGAGCCCTCAGTTCAAGCCCTCAGTTCAAGCCCTCAGTTCGAGCCCTCAGTTCGAGCTCCTGTCCCCTTTCTGCACAGCTAGTCTTGTAGCGAGAACTAACGTACCAAAATGCGATCGTTAAACAATCAGAAATCAAAGTGCCGTCTCTGAGCTGTCTGAACACACTTTCCCCACACCGCGGTGTCCACTGGACGGTGGACGTTGGTGGGAGAGAGGACGCACAGTGATAATGAAAGACTAATAGTCCACAGCTTGCTGAACGATACTGCGGAAATTAATCAATATCACAGGACCAAAGAGCAGATGTGTGTGTGTGTGTATGTGTGTGTAAGAGGTGTAGAGGACACCCTGCAACCTAGACAGGGAAATAGGGAAGTGGGTGGATCTGTAGCCCACAGGGCAGTACAGTCCATGCTGTGGACAATCTAATGACATGATAAACTGTATTTACCTGCTTAACCCTTGTAATAAGTACCCCCCCCCCCCGCCCACACCCACACACACACACACACACACACATGCAAAATTTAAAAACAACAATAGGACTGAAGGAACTCTTTGATTTGTAATAGTGGGTGTATGTGCACACGTTTGCTGGGCCTTAGTGCTGGTGGCCGAGGAACTGGCTGTGCCACTCTGGAGGAGTGATAGTCAGAAGTGGGCTGGAGTCATGAGGGCTCTCCAGGCCAATCACACGCGGAAAATTAGCACGGCTTAATAAAGTCATTAATCAGAGCTAAGTGCAGCTAAATAAGGTGATTGCTGAAGAGTGATAGGCATCTCCCGCCTCTCAGGAAATCTGCCACACAGATCTGCCGTCCCGATAGCCCGTCTCCCCACACGCCACACGCGGAATTGGGCGCGAGCTCAAGGTGAGACGCAGGAGATCCGGCGAGCGTAGATGTGTCCCGCGCTCCCGTCTCGCGCGGCGGGGTAGAGATCCGTACCTCTGCAGATGGGCCGGTCATCACTCCAGCCCACGTAGCTGTCGGTGACACGCATGCAGGTGATGCTCTTGGAGCCCTGGAGCTCATAGCCTTCGTCGCAGGAGAAGTGGACGGCGGCACCGCGTCTGTGAAACGGGGAACATGGGAGAGAGAGCACAGCTCACGCACAGGGCGCAGGTCCATCAGTTACGCCTGCATGCAGGAAACCCGAGCGCTCTCGACAGAAGCATGCATTTGTAATGACGCACGTTCATCCGTCACGTTTAATCTCGGCCAGGAAGCTGTAAGACTGCAGCAGGCGTGCGGGGTACAGCGTGAGGGGCGGATTCTCCTCCCCAAGCGCCCTCATCCCCTCTCGCTCCCCTCCTGTCGCCGTAGCGTCCTGGATCCTGAGCACTGTGGGCTCCTCCGTAGCTCCTCTGTCTCATTCATCCTCACTCAACCCTTCCTTCTGTCTGTGTGTGTGTGTGTGTGTGTGTGTGTGTGTGTGTGCCAAGAGCCCTGGAAGCCAGAACAATCTCCCCACTCCATCTCGCAGTGTTGACCCAGGGAGCCAGTGGCCGTCATCTGGCCGGCGGGTCTCCTGATACAGCGCTGCGTTCCCTCCATTACCCACTGCGTGATGAAGGAGCACTTGGCTAGAAGGGGCTGAGAATGTTCTGGCAAAAAAAAAAAAAAAAGTTTCGATTGTCTTTCACTTCCCCGCTGCAGAACCAGAGCCAGCGAGCGCAAAGCGGATCGTCCCCATTTGTCTGCATTAGAGGCCTCTGGGGTTCTGACACAGCAGGGCTGCAGCACACCACACCACAGGCCCATCTACACCACCCACACCACAGGCCCATCTACACCACCCACACCACAGGCCCATCTACACCACCCACACCACAGGCCCATCTATACCACCCACACCACAGGCCCATCTACACCACCCACACCACAGGCCCATCTACACCACCCACACCACAGGCCCATCTACACCACCCACACCATCATGCCTGTTCTTACCGCTTCTTCCCACTTCTCTCCATCCTTTTCATCGGCCTTCCTTTTTTTTATCCATGTGTCTGTTGTTCCTCGGGCCAGTTTGTTTCTCTGCTCTCTCTTTCCTTCCCTCTTCCTCCTCCTCTTCCTCTCTCTCCTCCTCCTCCTCTCCCATTCTCACTCTGACCTTTGTGTCCATGTCCAGCGTCCATGTTTATTCTGACCAAATGTCCACACTGAGCCTCCAGAATTAAAAGGGCAATGAGAGATGCTGCAGGTGCCGACCCACCACCTCTCGCTATTCATCACTCAGCCATTACAAACAATAAATGAACTGCATTCCTCTTTCCCCCCTCCTCCTTGTCCTCTGAATGGAGTCTGGTAATCAGTAATCCATAGCTCATTTCTCACCTGAAGTCAGAACCTTTTCTCTTCCCTCTGTCTGGGATTCCGGGGTCCAGACACATATTGTGCCCTTGTGCCACACCCATTTGGGACACTACAACAGAAATAGAGAAGGGCTGTTTTTAATGGTAAGGAGAAAACCAATAATGATACTGAAAGCGAATGGTAGACTGACTGTACGTAGTTACATCTGTTCTGTATTTCAGTTCAGGTTACCAGTTTAAGACTCGCTTAATGGCCTTGAAATGCCTGCATGGTCTTTCCCTACTGTACACCAGAGAAATGGTTAATACGCATGTTCACAGAAGAGCTAGTCATACACACTACTGACAAAAGTTAGTCATACACATTAAACCCAACAAAAGTTAATCAAACCCGTTACCCGACTACAGAGATGTAAGGCTTCTCTTCCTGTGGCCCCTGGCTGTAGATTCCTCCTGCCTGGTGACCTGAGGTCTCCTCATGATTTAGGCACAGTCAAGAACAAGGTCAAATATACGTAATATTTTGACCTAGAATTTTTTCTATTCCATTTTGTTCTATTGTTTTATTATTTTTATTTCAAATTCTGTTTAATCATAAATTATATGATTTCATTTTATCCCTACTGTTACACCTTTTAATTCTGTTTAATTATTTTTGTATCATTCTATAAAGTGGTTAGAAAACCTGGTTCTAAAAAGAAATGATGACGATGATTATTAATGTTGTTGATGTTATTATTATTATTATTATTATTATTATTATTATACAACATAACTGCACTCTCCAATCCCTGGATTACAAAACAGACTGGCCTGTGACATCCCCTCCAGATGAGAGCGGAACACACTAGCTGGGGACTCTTGCACTGCGCAGCTCTGCGGGCCATGGTGGGAAAACCTAAAGTGACACACGCTGATTGGATGCCAAGCCTCATACATATTAATTAAGGACAAAAGGCCAGACTTGTCAGCGCCGGAGACGGCATCAGCCACGGACGATGGCACCGGGGACTCTAGCAACACCTGCAGATGGCACACGCTCAAGGGAGGACTGATATTTTCTCACAATGATACAAAAGTGATAGGGAAGTAAATACAGGCTGTGCTTTGGCAGGCCCAAAGAGAGGAGAAGTGCTTATGCACACGCCTCATACACGCCAGCGTGTATCATGTCTGCCTGCTTAGACTGAATACACGCATGTTTGGAACCCTCCTCCTTCCTCCTGTAGACGCAGCACCATTTGACATTGTGAGGAATGATAGTGAGGATTATGATGAAGGCCATGCTAGGTTCTGTAGTAAGGACACCACCTCTTAAGGCTCTGGAGACAAAGAAAATTGCGGTCTGACCATGAGCAGAATACTGAGAGTACAACAATCAAGGAAATCCCTAGCAACCCTGTGGTCATGGAGATTGTTCTTTCTTGTGTCAGGTATGTTCTGTTCTTTTTCAGTGTAAAGTTGCAGTGGCAGGTGTAAAAGTCTGACACCCCAGAGAAATACGTACGGACTGAAATTTTGCTGTGGTTGTCTTTACTGGGAAGCATCTTAACCCCCCTGGACTTCAACTCTGTCATCTTCTTTACTGTAAGACAAGAAGCATGCAGTATGTTGTTTGGAGGATGACGATAATACGCATTGTGAGTGTGTAACTGTATATAAATTGTACCAGGAATAAACAAATGAAGAACTAGTAACTAAAGTTAGACACTGACATTCTGCAACTCAAGCACAACTTATGTTTGAACAAAGCTCTCAATACATGGTGTAATGGCAAGGGGATAAATCCAACCTAGATATACATACATGTGCACTCACACATGCACACACACCCACACAAACACAAACAGAACTCAGATGTTGTTTAGCTCTCTTCGTAGCTCTGTATATACACATTTAAATTAAAGGCTATAAATGCAAAGAGAACAGGCAAATTTGATAGAAGCTTCACAAGATTGACAGGAGGAACAGAAAAACTAAAGAGTGCTCTCTGTAATTTCAGAAGTACTTCTCAGAAAGCAAGTCTTGTGAGTCGTTTAAAGGGTGTTTGGGCCAATACCCAATAAGTACATTAGAGGAACAGTGGCACTTGGCTACGTTGGTGTGTGGATTATAAGGGATACACCTCTAACATGGCAGAAACCATCCACAATGGCTGCAGTGAACCATTTAATTACACTATATAATGACATTGAAAACATTTAATGTCAAAGTACTGTGAACACTATCAACAGCATTCATAAAATGCTACACACTGTCTTGAAAAATTAGCAACAGACTAAATCTCCAGTGAACCAATTTATTTTCTACATTTACTTAAAAGTATTTTATTCCTTCATAATACATTCATGTATTTAAAAAGTACTTAATTCACTCATAATATATTCATTTATTTAAAGCCTCATTTAAGAAACACACACAGCCAAACCAGGACCAGCCCCAAGTGTCTTTGTAGATCCCCGAAGATGATGTCTGCTGTTTTAGCACATGCAAATACAGTCTGTTGTGGGGGAGGGGTGTGTGTGTGTGTTTGGTACAAATCCTCCAAGTCCTTCTCATTGTTAAAGCAGATGTAGTTTGCCCATTGTGAGTTCCTAAGGTCCAGAGACCCTCTACATCATGGATGCACTAAAACATTTCAGCTATCAGGGAGAAACCGGAGGCTAAACGGCTTATGTTAAGAGTGGAGGGGGTCAATGGTAAATCTAATTAAGGGCTTAGCCCTCCTCTCTCCTCTTCCTAATTTCCTAACAGTTCTTAATTATCAAACTGCCGACCTGTAATCCCATCCCATGGTTCTGATTGGCTGAGGGGGGGAGGTGAAGTTCCTGCAGACTCCGGCTTTGTTTCTCACAGCCATGTGCACTAATCCTGTTTCTCAGCGGCAGCCCCGCCCCCTCTGAGAGGAGACCTCTGACCTTTAGAACCTCGTGAAACTGTAGCCAAAGAAGCCCTAGAGGCATTAGAGGTAGGGGGGTGGATCACATCACTGGTCTACTGCTTCAGCAGCACGTCGCCAGGACTAGGGTAATGCACCAGCTTACCTGTGAATCTCAGTGCTTACTGGAAAGAGGAATTTTTTGCAATCGAGGATGTAGCTCATCCTGACACTGCAGCGCTAATTCAGAAGCAACTCTATAGTTTTGATTGGGAAGATTAGTCTAATCTAATCTAAACATCAGCACTATAAATCCTGTCGAAGTCTGTCTTTATTTCAGTGCATTTTTTTTGCTGGTCTTACCTTGGTACTGAGCACTGAAGCCCCTTAGCTTGTGGTTTCCATCTGTGATGAAGTGGAGCCGTAGCCAGTTCTTAACACTAATGATGGGAGAGGGCAGGTTAGGACCTGTGAACCTGAAACAGAAGTCAACACAAATGCCAATCAAAAGGAGGAACATGATCAATCAATCAGTGCCCAATCAATCAGTGCCCAATCAATCAGTGCCCAATTAGGTGGATTACAATGCAATTCACACAGAGGAGATTTAAAAAATATAATAATAATAAGCCAAATCCAAAATACTACACACACCTACCTAAAATAAAACACACACACACACACACACACACACACACACATCTTTGACTGGTTAAAAGGCACCTCTTTTGCAAATGTGCATTTAATTAGCATCTCCATTTTTGTACATGTGAATTGGATTTTCTCAACCACAGCCGTCATGTTCCCACCTCCTACTCCTCAGATGAGCTTTTACGGGCCTGTTTTACCCAGCAGCCATCAAATGAAACAATGACACTCCTAAATGGAAGAACAGTGTAAAGTACATTCAAGTGGAGGACAGTCAAGGTGCTAATAGAGATGTATATAATTTGATTTGGAGGGTAATTGAATGTTTCAGGGTATCGTTTTCCACAGGAGGATTATAAAGCTCCTTTTTGATAGACAACAAAGACGTCGGAGAAGGTGCCCAGCGACAGGCTTCCAATGAGTAATCTAATGAATGTGCACCAGGAAAATGCAGCTTTTGCTGGTACTGACGTTCTGGAAATGACAAGAATTAGTGCTTTTTTATTAAGACAAAGCTGTTCGTGCTATTGTAAGCCATGTTTCACAGTTGCGTTATAATAGTGAATGCTAAGTACATAAGCTGAGGAGGAAACAGAACGCTGCCTGACAGAAAGAGGGAGATTGAGCGTCGCTGTGTGTACCAAATGTCAGATTTGGCTCAACAAGCTCTGCAATGAGGATGAGAGAGGGAGAGAGAGAGAGAGAGAGAGAGAGAGGGATCAAGAGGGAAGGGGAGACTAGAAGGGCACATGTGAGTAGATCCCAATCTGCTCTGCTTTCTGTCTGTCACTGATCGGGCTGATGGTGTAGATGTCCAATCAACCTCTCAGTTCTGACTCACCAACGTTAGCCAGGCGTGTAGCTCCACCAGCACTGACGAGCTTGATGAGAAGAGACTCTGAATCACAGTTACAAAGATCCACTCTATCAGGAGCTCCCTTACCCGCGGACACAGTGATGATATGGGAGATGAGAATCATCTCGTGACTGGCCACATCAAGTGTGTGAAAGATGTCCTGGTGCTCATGATATGTAGTGGGTGGCATTGTCATCTGTCATCACAAGCTCTCACTGTTAAAACAGGCTAGATAGTTGATGGATCGTAATTAAAACGATGGCAGAGCAGCGGATGAGCGCCGCAAGCCACTTTACCACATGCTGGGGGAACATGACGCACCATGGAAGCTTCTTGAGCTTCGCCAAATAGATTTTCAATTTCAGCGATTCCAAAATCACATTACGCAGGGTCAATAATATCAAATAGTGTGAAAAGCAAGTGAAAAATAAGTAAGGGATGATAGAATGAAAAACAAAACAAACCGGCACGGCGAACTTCAACCGACCATCATGTCAACAGCATGACATCTGAAATAGTGGGAAATCTTTGAAAGAAGTATGATTTTGAGTGGCCTTCTGCGTATTACTGCTGAAAAAATGCTTCGGTTCGTAAAGGCCTGCCATCCTGCATGCCAACCTGCTGCAGAGTGTGCCAAAACATTAGTCCACTTCGTGCTTTGCAATTGTTAGTTATAGCCACAGCAAGCAATAAATGTTAAACACGAAGTCCTTTGTATCTCTTGTTTATTAGCATTTCAGAAATGGCAAGGTAGTTATTTAGCAATCTGAAAACACCCTAGCGTTAACTTTGAGAGAATAAGATGATTAGCTGTAATGTATCTTGCTAGGTGCTTTCCGTCGGCTGGAATGCTTGACTTCATTGTGACTGGTCTTTCATGTAGCTATTACAGGGAGCCCTAGCTATGTTAAAGGGAGCCCTAGCTATGTTAAAGTGAGCCCTAGCTATGTTAAAGTGAGCCCTAGCTATGCTACAGGAAGCCCTAGCTATGTTAAAGTGAGCCCTAGCTATGTTAAAGGGAGCCCTAGCTATGTTAAAGGGAGCCCTAGCTATGCTACAGGGAGCCCTAGCTATGTTAAAATGAGCCCTAGCTATGTTAAAGTGAGCCCTAGCTATGCTACAGGGAGCCCTAGCTATGTTAAAGGGAGCCCTAGCTATGTTAAAGTGAGCCCTAGCTATGCTACAGGGAGCCCTAGCTATGCTACAGGGAGCCCTAGCTATGTTAAAGTGAGCCCTAGCTATGCTACAGGGAGCCCTAGATATGTTATACCTGCTGACTTCATAACAGCAGCATGTGATTGCAGAGGAGTGGAAATCTTTTCTTAGCTAGATTACCAACACAATTTCTCATCATGATCATTCCACACATGTATCTGTGAAACATGTGCCCACTGTGGATCAAACACAAGACTTTGGTGTTATCGCCACTACAATGCTGAGCGACAGGAACACACCATTGCTTTGTTCTTATTGCCATCTTACATACTTAGCTAGCTACTATATGGATGCACTACAACTCCTCATGAGCATTTCAACAAAAAGAACTAGTCAGTCAGTCCGTTAGTCAGCCAGTCGGTCAGAGAGGGCATCTTTAAAGCATAAATAAAAATGATATACAAAATATGTATGAGAAATGATGGGTCAAGCTACTACTCTGCGTTCTTTCACTGGAAAAGAGCTCGGCAGGAGGTCTCGGCAGTTCCTCGTTCACTTTCACCACAGCCTGGCCTGCTCGGGTCTTTAGCACCACACATCTCTCTAACCCACAAAATGGAACAGATGCCGCTATTTTTCATGTGCGGGAGCAATTCAGGGAGTCACTCTAACACGGCGGAGGCACCTCAGGAGCCAGGAGCCAGGAGCCAGCCTCTCTCAGGGTGCTTAGAGGTGAAGGGAAAGGCTTCCTCGTGACAGGCATAAGCACCTGTTGTTTAGCTGAAGCCAACGGCACAGGAGTGCAATCATGGAGAATAAAGCAGTCCCTGGGCACCGGTTCCCCGGTACCTGTCACCGTGCCGTCATGTTAATGCAACAGGTTGCCACAAAGGCTTATTTTAACACACATTAGTTGAATTGCGCTTATTAACTAAAACAGGCCTCTTTTTCCTCGAGGGGAATGAGAACAAGTGACAAGATGGCTCCAGCAAGCGAGAGTGGCTTGCTTACAGTCTCTCCACATTCACTCTCTCCTTTCGCTCTCTCGACAAGGAATTTCGTTTCCAATATGTGTTAGGTTGACAAACGGACATGGCTTGTGACAAAGCCTCCTATGATGTCAAAAGTCGTCCAAGCGTAGAAGTCTCAGCGGTATGAGTGAAGCAGTGTGTGAAACCTCATGTGTCTCACAAACCACGACAGCCTGACACAGATCCGAAGACAGAAGATGTGATGAAGAAGCACGTTCTTTTTGCTGTACATGGGTCTGTCCCCACTGTGGCTCTGGTAATAAAACCAGATATATATGCAGAAGACGGCGAAGGTGTCCATGTGTAGACGTACCAGGTGCAAGATGCAGTGTGAGCGGAAGCCATCTGGAACTTGAAGGAATCCACTGGATAGATGGATTTACAGCTCTGGTAATCTGCTTGACATGATCATGACAGAGAGCTCTCATGGCTGTTTTACAGGTTAAAGTTCGAACCTTTAAAGATTCCTTCACCTTAAAATGCTCTACCCTTAGTCTTTGCTCTCAGATATCGTAAACTAAAAAAAAACAATCATGACTACAGTAACTGACGGGTATGGAGATGGGGAGAGGGAGTTGGGGAGAGGGAGATGGGGAGAGGGAGATGAATCCTTTCCACAGAATCAATCACCCACAGGTCTGCCTTTACTGAAATTAGTTTTCTTCTTCGGGTTCACATTATTTCTTTATTTAATGCGCTACCCCTCCTGTCCTTTGAGGTCTACCAAAATAATGGAAGTGGCATTGAGTTCTGACAACTTGTCACATGACATTAGCCTTGATTTACGACAGCAGCCACCGGACAGATAAAGTGAGTTTCACTTCAGATTGCATGTTTTATTACATTATTGTCAGACTCTGTAACAATGCGGAGATCTCATGCAAGACAAAAGGAAGGATGTGAAGCTCACTACCATTTCCTAAATCTATAGCCTGTCTTAAAAGCCGTTACCTAATATTTCATATTCTTATTTGTAATTTTTATGCCTGACTCATTCACTCTGTCTCTGTCTTTCTTTCTCTCTCTCTCTCTCTCTCTCTCTAAGAGACATTTTTTAATAAAAATAACTTAAAATAACATATAATAATAATAATAATAATAATAATAATAATATTTTCCCCCCAAATAAATATATTTTGCAAAGACGTGATGCAGGTTATAACAGGCAAACAGATTATTGCTAAAGCTTCATACAAAAGTATAAATTCACATTATTAAGAAACTGCTACAACACATGTAAAACCTATATATACTGCTACCTAGGTAGCCTGCTATGGGGTTTGTCCATATTACTAACTGGTGGACGATATCTGTGAAAGGATTTGAAAACCTACAATGAAAGGTTCCCTGAAAGGATCCCAGTTAGATGTTTTTTTTTTTCTTATTAATGGTGCAGAGGAGGAATGGAGATACGGGAGTATAAAAGATCACCTAGAACAGATTTATCTGTGCTAAAGATGCTTTAAAGAATCACTCTCCCCCTGCCCCAATGTCCATGTCACAATGCACTTATTGAGATGTCTGTTTGAGTTAAAAAGCTATTTAAACCAAAATCACTCCTTGTTAAAATGTGATGATTATACCAGAAGATGGTCTTAGGATCTGATAACTTACAGGAAGGAAGAGAGTATCGGAAATGTCATTACAGATTAGCACGCTCATAAATATGCTATTAGGGCTCTGGAAAGCCCTGCCACCCTTACGCTTCCCCCTCCTTCACCATATTTCCTTTCTTCATAAAATAAGCTATTCACACTCAGCAAAGAGTCCTGAAAGTCAAAAAGGCACTCTTTAAGGGCATTATAGCAAGTTCAAAACGCTCTCAACTTCCTGCCCGGTATTAGATTTCCCTCGGACAAGCCTCAAGAGTACAGCTATAAATGAGTTCTTGATCCCAGTCCGATGAACTTCCTAGATTAATCGAAAATATATCCGGCATTAAAGAAAGAAACACAAGGGCATGTCTACCTATACGTAGCACTCATGCACTTCAAATACATTCAACGTCAAGACGATTAACCATAATGCAGCTCAGCAGTATTACCGGTGAGGACAACAGGAAGTGGAAGCATAAAGAAAGGCACAAGGCTAAATCGAACATCATCAACATGCAGGTTTCTACATCTTCACCTGGAAAGCCAGTTAACAGCAGTAACCGATGTCCTTTTTTGTCCAACGTATGCACTAGAGCCATTGCTGCAGCATGAAACACGATGAGGAATGACTTAATCATTCCCACTTGATCTGTGCACTTTCTTCTGCCATTTGATTATGGTTTGTGGTGCTAAAGGTTGTTGCACAGACCTGAGGGAGTTCGCCCAGCTGTCCTGCACATAGCTAGCTTAATTGTAGCTACTTAGGCAGATCAATCAGACCGCTGCTTTGTATTCTGCTAAGGCACTGGAGCTGGGTGACTGGGTCAGGGTGACTTTTAAGCCCCAAAGTTCTGCCATTTTAATGACTGTGAATCATAGGAGGGGTGAGCAATGAATGAGCAAACTCTCTCTCTCTGAAGTGACAAAACAAATCAGCCCGTCTGGGCACGAGGGCCAGTGAATTAGGTCTGAGGAGAGGAGAAAGACAGAGACAGACAGACGAAAAGCTTTGACCTTCACACATCTGAAGTCACATTGTTGAAAGAACACAAGCACTGACATTAAACTCTCTCAGCGCTCTGTGGGTGTGGAAAGACAGCTTTGAGTTAAATATTAGTTGACTTTTGGCTTTCAAATGCATTTTTTAAAAATATTTTTCATACTAAATTTTACATTTTATAAATTTGATAGCTAAATGAAGAAACTAGTAGTAGTAATAATAATAATAAGCCTGCTAGATTAATAAAATATCTAGAAATTATTATTATTATTATTATTATATTATTATTATTATTATTACAAAGGCAAAGAAGAAGAGGAAATGTCTGGAAACAGTCTGAATTGTTACCGTATCTATCAATTTCCAGCTCAATTCTGGGTCAGTTGTCAGTTAAATATATATATGCCTCATCCTCCCTCTTCTCCCAAAAAGGCATAACACATAGTAAATGGGAAATGAATCCTTGAATGTTTCATTAAAGAACTATGCCCTAAAATGTTCCCACACACTCTTGTGAGATATCTAAGATAATACTCAGCCTGTGTGGTGAGGAATATTAGTGTCTATTTTAATAATCACAGTGGAAGACTTCAAAAGACCTTTGTCCCATCTTCATTATTCTCTCCTCTCAGTTTCCTCTCTGGTATGTGCATATCTCCATCTTTCCATCCTTGTGACACCATAAATGCTCCTCCACGACACCTCTGCTAACTTCATCCACCTGCTTTCAAATGTATTCAACATTATGGAGATTAAATGAAAAAAGTAACGTGTGCTGATAGTAGAAAATCAAATAATTGAGGCAATTTTACATCCAAAGTGTCACGATACCGTCCCCATGCCGACAGGTACAGGTGATCATAGACTTATGCTGGTCTTATGCTAACTGTGTGCTAACTGCTACTTGTTACTACTCTGCTTGTTCGTGCTGCCCTCGGGTGGTGTGTGTTGTCTGTTAGTAGCCACACCACCTGGAGCTCATTATGTTGTGTGTTTATGTTGTTTTCATTAAACCCTTCACTTCCTTTTGTCTGCATGTTCTTCACCCATGACACAAAGTCAATGAAGCGAAAAACCATAGACGTAAATGGCAGATATGAACAACCGATGAATGTAATTTTAATCCCAAACAGAAGAAGAAACAGTCACACATAACTGGGAGCTTTAGCTTTGCTTTGTTGTAGAACCTACACAGAGTAGCACAACATCTGCAGTATCACAAAATATTCAAATTTTGTGTTGAAGACGCCATTACTGAACCACAGAGTGCGTTTCAGCAAAGAGACAAATCCAAGTTCAAGTCTACACTAAGTGATTCACAGGCGTTTACAGCCATTTACTCTGTGCTACAATGGCAAACAGACACGCTGTCCAAACCATCAGGTGTGGCAGACCCAGACCCAGTGAACCCACACCACAGAGCTGGAGTCCACGTTAACATGAGTAAATATTTCTGTGTGTAACAAATTGAACATGAAAAAGAACAAATTACTCAGGGGGAGCACTAGAAACAGTACATTGATTTCCCTCTCCCTCTCTCCCTCTCCCCTCTCTCCCTCCCTCTCTCTGTCTTTCTCTCTCTTTAATAACCACAACCTTTCTTCATTTTTACCGCCTTACCTGTGTTAGGAATACATGAAAATAAATGACTATATACATAACAAGCATTCCTTTATCACACTAACCATTATTGCCTATTACATTGGATTTGTAGTTAATGGGAGACAAACAAATTAGTTTCCAAGGTCACTTAGATATGGCCGTGTAATTGAGTCAGCCCGAAGGATCCATAAAGGGTGGCCGTAAAGAGGATCCAGCACTCCTCCACACTCGGAGAACTAAATCCCAGCTTGGGCTTGGCTAGATGAGCAGTGTGGGAGTCGTATGTCTGTATGTCTGTGTTTGTCTGGGGTGTGTGTGTGTGTGGGTGTGTGTGTGTGTGTGTGTGTGTGTGTGTGTGTGTGTGTGGGGGGGTGTCATTCTGCTTCACATTTGTCCTCTCAGCACTGAATGAGGTCATATTTGTCTATAAGACCGTGTAGGTAAATATTAACCGATCTTCTCTCATACATCATCAACAATGGCAGTGAAGCAAAACTGCATCCATTCTTACACACGGCTCTACGACTCTCACGACCAATAGCTGCTCCTTTTGAGTGACACATCAGTGAAATTGCAAATCTATCCTTCAGATTAGAGTGAACTAGCTGCAGCCCAGCAGCCCTGGATCAGCCTAAGACAGACAGGAGGCCTCTGTCCTTCAGATTAGAGTGAACTAGCTGCAGCCCAGCAGCCCTGGACCAGCCTACGACAGGCAGGAGGCCTCTGTCCTTCAGATTAGAGTGAACTAGCTGCAGCCCAGCAGCCCTGGATCAGCCTACGACAGGCAGGAGGCCTCTGTCCTTCAGATTAGAGTGAACTAGCTGCAGCCCAGCAGCCCTGGATCAGCCTACGACAGGCAGGAGGCCTCTGTCCTTCAGATTAGAGTGAACTAGCTGCAGCCAAGCAGCCCTGGATCAGCCTACGACAGGCAGGAGGCCTCTGTCCTTCAGATTAGAGTGAACTAGCTGCAGCCCAGCAGCCCTGGATCAGCCTACGACAGGCAGGAGGCCTCTGTCCTTCAGATTAGAGTGAACTAGCTGCAGCCCAGCAGCCCTGGATCAGCCTACACAGCAGCCCCTGGACAGGCAGGAGGCCTCTGTCCTTCAGATTAGAGTGAACTAGCTGCAGCCCAGCAGCCCTGGATCAGCCTACGACAGGCAGGAGGCCTCTGTCCTTCAGATTAGAGTGAACTAGCTGCAGCCCAGCAGCCCTGGATCAGCCTACGACAGGCAGGAGGCCTCTGTAGGGGCAGCAGTCAGCAGCGGCAGCCTAGCAAAACCAGCTCTGTCAGAAAGAGACGAACTGATGCCGCTTTTTCGTGTGTGTAGCTGGATTTTTAGAGGGCAGGAAGCTCAGTGGTTGAAAGGTGCATAAAAACCATAACCATGCTAATATTCAAATGTAGCTATAAAAAAATAACAGGAATAATTTCTGAGGTAATATTATTTCAGCTAATAAAAATAAAATGCACAAGATAATATGTGGTCAGAATCTATTACTGTATTAATAAGGGATTGATTAAAATAATAAATAATTGATGATTAAAATAATGTTTAGAGAAATAAAAAAAACAGGGGGAAATAGTATGCTTTTTATACATGTTTATATAGCATATAGGGCTCTGCCAGAAATGTCTGTGCCATAAATGTTCATGTCATAAATGGATATGTACCACTACACAAATACAAGACACAAAGCAACAATACAGCCTCGTAATCCGGAATAAAAAGGCACCACGAACACTGAAAGTTCAGTTTAATGTCCCCACAGCTAAAGCTGAACCTGACAGATGACACGGTGGAGGTGGAGGTGGAGCAGTGAACGCGCAGACCAGTCAGCCGCTAAAGGGATGTGGCTCCTGCCGGCCACTTGCCTTATCAGTGGTAAGAGGCCTGTGTGTGTGTGTGTGTGTGTGTCACAGCCGCAGGGCTCCAGCTCGAAACCCCCTCAGAGTGAACAAGGAGAGGGCCAAACGGAGTTGTGAGAGGAGAGAAAAATAAAACGCTGAGGCGTTCCATAGAAATGTTTCATGATTATGTAAATGGTGAGTGTTAAAGTGGCAGCCCAAAGCCTTGGAGGCTGCTTCTCCCCCCAGGCGTATGGAGAAACCACCCCTTTGAGTCATCCTGGGATTTTCATCACACAGACACGATTCTTTTTATTGTTATGGGAAGGCTGGGGCTCCGACAACGGAACTAGAATGTGCCGCCACTGTGAGGTCTTGTCTGAATAAACTTGCATTAATGCTCTCGTGAATGATGTCTTAATGCCACTGTAAGTGAATGAATGACAATGTAATATCAGGAACGACTTTAACGCCATGGTACTGTAATATGTGGGAAACAATTGTTCCAAACCGTGAATTTTGCCTCACGTACTTCATTCATTGTAGATTGTAGATGCCTACTGCATGTGTGTGTGTGTGTGTGTGTGTGTGTGTGTGTGTGCGTGTGTGTTTATCAGACATCTCTTCACTGAGAGAATACAACACAGGAGGGTAATGCCTGAAAGAATCACTAAAACCATCAGTAAATAAACACGGTTACTGGTCTTTGTGCGCCATGCTGCCAAACCGCTCTGACAAAATGAAGATCCCACGGCTGAACGCAGTGTGAGGAAAACACCACGAGCTCCCTTTTGTTGACACGCCTCCTTTCCTGCCTGCTCCAGCACGCTTGATGCTCCGGCTCTGCTCCCAGGACCTTCAGAAGTGAAGACAGTGCGAGAATAAATCGCTGTGCACCTGGGCCTTTTCCCGCCGCCAGCAGCCACTCCCCAATCCCTCCACGGTGGAGGCCACGCAGCTCGCCTTCTGATGCTGCCGGTTCTGATGTTTCGCCTCTTTGTGCCGTCGTGGTAAGCCTGCCTCTCCCAGGGTCTGCACGGGCCTGTGCTCACGCTGCAAGTAAACCCGCCCGGTCCCACAGGATGTGAGGGAACCAGGGCCCGGGGGGGAAGCAGCTTTACAGCACCAACCGGAGGAAGTGTGTCAGATCTGCTTGCCTCCTCGTCTGCATCCCCTCCGCCCCCAGGCACCGACCCACCTAAACTAACTTGCAAAGCACGAAGGGCCCGGCCCATCCGAGGAATGACATTTACGACATTCACGCATCATCATCTCCCTCCACTTAGCACGTTCCAGCGCTGCCTCCTCCCCGGGACGTGCCCCTGTAATGTTGATGGATTCTGCAGGACGAGCTGCTGCACGAGGGGCTCTGCTGGAGCCATCCGCTCAGGAGCAGCCCAGCGGCCTGGCCCGCCATCGCCGCCGTCTCTCCCCTCAAACCGATGCTGTTGGAACACCGGAGACGATGATAAATGACGCGGGCGACGCGCAAATGTCAGCGCTGAAGAGGCGGCAGAGTCTTCACACCCAGAGCCAAATAAAAAGCAAGGGGGGAGGGGAGCCATTAACCTGCTGTTTACAGGGGGAGAGGGCTCGGCCAACCTGTGTTAACACGCCACACGTCCATACATCAACGTCCCACACGCATCTCCTCACACACTCCAGAGACAGGCAAGGAGCCACGGGAACCAACCCATTCCCTGTGATGTTTCAGATGTAGGAGACTCCCCTTTATCACATCTGGGCTTAGATGACTGATGTGGAGCAGATAGCATCTCCGTGTCATAACACGTGGCTTATGGAATCATCTTGCGTAACTGGATTAACACAGCAGCCACGCGTCAAGCGTAACGCAGGCCGGAACAAGAGATCCTTTCTCCCTCCACAACGGCGAATACTCGCAAATGCTCACAGCGTCGTCCATCACACATGTAAAGCAGGTATATGTTTTTGCATGCATTCCATTTTCAAATGCATGAAACATGTTTTATCTTTCACAGTGAGTTGCCCATCATGGAACCTCCGTCACTAGGAGACGAGCATGTATGCTGGAACGTTCTGGAAATGCACTTGAAGGACGTGCTGCTTTTAGTAACGTGTGATGTCACTGAATGGGTCACACTTTGCCAGCTTTGTCTTAGAGTTTTCTTTCCCATTATAGTACAAGTGTAACAGAATGATATGATGGTAATGCAAGAGCTGGACTGTTTCATTCACCACAACACACTGTAACAGTGGTTTGAAAGGGTTTATCCAAAGTCACATTTTCTACAGAAATGATCATAGTGACTTTTTTTGATTGATGATTTAACCCCCCCCCCTCTCCCCCTTTGTGTTTTCATTCCTCATTCCACTTTTCATACATTTTTATTTTGGAAATGCCTCATTTCTAATCTCTCAGGAACGTGAACGACAGCGGAGGTGAATCAACTCAAGTACATATTAAAGTAATCAATCACTCTGCAGAAACTGCATGATCCCAATGGAAGAGAGTGTGCATGCATGTTTGTGTGTGTGTGTGTGTGTGTCTGAACAACTTCTGAGGGGTCTGTATATGCATGAGTGCATACAGAATGCTGACAATACGTGACCAGCTTTCTTAATCCGATTATCATTATCACTTGGCTACTCAAGAGGCCTTTGAAGGGTCTTAATACTCTTAATAAAATAGTTCAGGGCTATTATATACAATAGCTCCAATCAGCACAGTCTGCAGCCTAACTAGCCAATGCATTAAGCACTGAACACGCCTCTCAACACGGCTCATCACGGTGATCAGCACTGTTGCGGGATCAAAACAAGGTAAAGAAGCCCTGGAGCTGAGTCAGGTCGAGCGCGGTGCCCTGGAGCAGACGACAGTCTAAACGTGCTGCTATAGTGGCCTGCAGCAGCTCACAGTCCACTACCCCATGCGCCTTCTACCCACATTCAGTGTTTGATATGAATAATGCATGAGGACCAGAGAACCATTTCTTATCGTAGATGAATCGTTGGCTCTTCCTCTCCCTCTCGTCGCCCAGTCCTTTCCTGGCGACTCCTAACGATCCTCATCGCTCATTGGCAGGAGTTTGCCTGGTTAATCACTATATGCCCATTTGAATCCCCCTTACTTTTTACAGACTGGGTCATTTACAGGAGCACTGGGGTTAATCTTCAACCATAACCTCAGTCTTACTCACAGTTCACTGTAAGACCAGGTGATGTTCTCTGTGTCGAGTACAGGAGTGTAGCTGGCGTCTAGACGCCTCCCTCTCTTATTTGCTGACTTACGGTTGTATCACCATTGGACAGGTCAGTCGTCTCACGTGATTGGACTATCACACTTACTGTTGGCTGATAGGGACAGTTCACATGAACACATGCCATCAATATTCTGCCGGCCCAGACCCAACATTCCCTAGCAACCGTCACTTGACATTTTGTAATCATTTTACATGATGCAATTCCAAATCTTAAATGTGTGTTGATCCAGATCTTTAAACTAATGTTGGTCTATGGGGCCCAAGCAGCCAAAGAGAAAACACTGATAACAAAAGCTTATTTGAACTTATCTGAACTTACTTGAGCTCATTTGAACTTTCATACTGTCAAATGGTAGACAATATGAAAACAGAAAAGAGGTATGATTCTCTTTGGACTGCGCTTTCACTGAAACATTTAAGATTCTTTTTCGGTATCCTGCAAATCTCTAAAATGTCTTGCGTTTAATCCAGAGCATCTAAAGAGCCACATACTCCTCCATGTGTCTCCAGTTCTGTCCTTTACAGTTTGAAATTGCCATTTGGCATTTGAAAGGCCCTGGGAAGGGAACGTTAAGGCCCTAAAAGAAACCCAAATGTTTGGTATTATGTTACATAAGTCACTTTGCATCAAAGTAAGAATATTTTCTTTCATAATTACTCCACATTGATAGGGTGCACCATCTGCATCTTAAGCCAACAAAAGATTCCTTGAGCATGTGATCTTTGCAGCAAATGCTCCTTCCCTCCCCTTTAATTTAGCTAAGTGCAAATGTTGTATCCTTATGTCAATGTTAATAGTTTGCTTCAAGTAGCATAATTTGCAGTGGCAGAATGCAAGCAGCCATGTTTAGAGATGTCCCTTTGTGAGGCAGGATGCTTTGCGCATATTCTCTGCACAGTGTGTTTTATAACTGTGGGCTTCCTGAACAGTGCAGGGCAACGTCAGTGTATGCAATTGCAGAGGTGGTAAATCCCCAATCAAAATCCAGGATGAACAGTGACAGGCCTAAACACAGAAAATGATGAGCCCTGTTAAACTAGGAGAGAAAATGGCACAGCACTGAATTTCACAAGTTCAGGACACAGAAATGCTCTGGTAAGAAAGGGTTTATGTGATAAAAGCGTAATGAGAATTGGAGAGGGGCTGGGGGGGGGGGGGTTAGATGGATCTAGTGACAGGGCAGAAGCAGAACTAGTGCAGACCAGCCCAGAACAACAGAGCAGGCCAGGAGCGAAACCAGGTGAGCTGCCTACTTATTCTCCATATTACCACATACATCACTTGGCCAGGACTGGCAGACGGGGTGACACGCAGACACCATGAGAGACAGACAGCTAGTGATTTTAGGGTTAAAAAAAGTGTCAAGAAAATATGATAAAATGCATGTTTGCTCGGCCGACGCATCCCTGTTGTGAGATGGGCCTTCGTGCTCCAAATGATTGACAATCCACCATCAGCACCATTTACTTTGAATCAACAGCTCTACAAGGCATGGATGATTCTTTGCAGACCTCTCAAGGAGACAACAGAAACAAGGTAAAAGCACTCTCCTCCTTACACACACACATGTGCATGCGCACACACATGCACACACACACACCACACATGCATGCACACACACACAAACATACACACACACTCACACACCACACACACATGCATGCACACACACACACACACACACACACACACCACACATGCGCACACACCACACAAACATACACACACACACTCACCACACACACATGCATGCACACCACACATGCGCACACACACACACACACACACACACAAACACACATATTCACACACACACACAAACACACACACACACACCACACACACATGCACGCACACCACACACACACACCACACATACACACACATGTACACATAAACACACACACCACACATGCATGCACACACACATGCACACACAAACACACACACAAAAATACACACACACACAAACACACACGTACACACACACACACAAACACACACACACACACACACACACACACACACACACACACACTCACCAAAGGGAGCCATCTACCACCCGGGCAGCATCAAGGTAAAATGAGTTTGCTGAAAGCACAGCTACGGCATTGTTAGTGAGCACTACAGAGATTTCCCTAAAGGCTTTTTTCCTCCATTAAAACTTGCTGACAGCTCTGTCACCTGCTGCCTGACGCCAGCCTGCCCCACCCCATCCTCCCCCCTCCCCCACACGCCCTCACCGCCTCGCTGCATACGCACGAGCCAGCTGGGTGAGGCATTAAGGCTATTGCCAAGATGTTTCCCTTTACACCTCTAAGGCGCAGATATCGGCACTTAGCCGTCTGTCTGCATTCCATCAGCCCAAAGCCTTTCAGACAGCACGACGCGGCTCCTGTCCTGTACCCAGAATGCACCTTCACCCGCTCTGAACACTCCTCAACACTCCTTCTACGGAGAACACAGGGCACCAAAAAGCTTTGCACATGGAACCTGTGCGCGTTCGTCGGTTCCAAATTTAGTTCTTGTTTTGGGTTTTCTTTAGTTTAGTACATGGCTACCTTTAAAATAGCAAAGGGGAAAACAGGTACAGGATGATGTGTGCATATAAATGGCAATAAGTAAAGAGGGCAGTGGCGTCCGGGCAGAAACGCTGAGCCAGACGACGTCCCGGAAGGCTCAAGTCTTCTAAAGCTTGGCACCGAACTGCAGGAGACTTCAGGTGCTTGAGTGAATTGATAAGCATTCGACATTCATCAAGCACACAAGGTTACGCTCAATCTCCATCAGCACTGAGGGGTGCAAAAGGCAACAATACTGAAACAAGCATCAGTTAATTAGGCTGAGATTAAGAAAACACAAGCATTGTTTTTAATGTTTCTCATTAATTCCACTGCCTCCAGAATTGGCCAAAACAACAGCAAGTTAGGCTGAGGCTTTTAGCTCATTAATGCAGAGAGGAGCCCTGGCATAAAGGACACTCATGACAAATGGATAACAGCACACGAGAATAAAAGAGAGACTTTGGAGGAGGGCAGAGAAGTCAGCAGCGCACGTGTTTTGCTGCAGCAGCGCAGTGAGTGGAACTCAAGTGTGAAAGGGAACATATACACAGGACTCGGCATCATGTCGCTTAATTACTCTCAGAGGAGTGTGTGTGTGTGTGTGTGTGTTTGTGTGTGTGCGTGTGTTTGGTCTGGAGTACTTACAATTACTGGGTGCGTTGATCTACAATATGCATCCTCAAAGAGACACCATCAAGACCCCAAAAAAAGCCATTCTAATTGCATTCTAGCCATCCATGCATGACTAATGGTTAAAAGAATCCATCCCTCTGGAGCTCAGAAGCTCCGTCTGTATTCCCGCACCTCCCCATCACAGTTAATGAAGGATAACTTCCACCCCTGTGGACTACTGCGGATGCTTCTGGTTCCTGAGATACCGGCATAATACATCCAATCACAGGGCATTTGGTGAGGCTGGGGAAAAAAAAATGGTTCACCAAATGAGGGGCTGTGACGTATGGACGTATGGGCATGGATAACCCTGTGCAGATGTCTTACCACTGGGTGCTGAACCTTCCTCGGCCCTGACCGTGTGCTGATCTGTTGGGTGAGACTTACGGCGTTAAATAACCAGTGTTTCTGCAACACTGGTCGATTTTCAATCCATAAATGCATCGCCCAGGCAGTTAATGCCATGAGAAACGAAATCAAATCATAAAAACCCAGGACAGAGCTCTACACATGACCAAACATAAATTAGTCTCATTTAACGCAGAGGTTATTGATTATTTCCCCAGAGCCATCGTTGGCTCTCCGATGTTATGACGGCGTTAGGGCAGGACGGCTGATCTCGAAGCGAGACAGATGTTGTCATTCATCTCTGCAAGACGAGTCTGGCTTTCTGGCACTCTGCCCAAGAGATTTGAATGCTACAGTGGACACTGACCCATGCCAGACTGGACACATTTCACTGCTGAGAAGTCATTCGCGTTCCTTTTCTGACCATGGACTACTCTCTCACAAAAGGCTGGCCAGAAATCTTCAGGAAAGTCAGAAAGTTTCAGTCAGTCTGACTCCAGAGATGAAAGGACAGAACAATGACGCTGCTCTGCTTTGCTCGGACGCTTGCAACACCCTCAGATATATATCACTCCAGTTTTTCCTTTGCCTCTGAGTGAACTCACCTTTTCGGAGACTTGCTAAAAGGAAAAAGCAGAAGAACGCCGAATGGAAAATGGACGGAACTACAGTAAGCCGTAACCCTCCCAGCCATTAGATTTATTCAAGTACCTGAGTGTGAGTGGATTGGAGATCAAAGGTTCACAGAGAAAAGGCAGAAAATGCCCCCATATCCTCCGTTGGAAAGTAATACAGGAAAAGCCTCAGCAGACGTTCCTTCTCTCGTGTGTGTATTTCTCTACCTTTCTTTCTCACTCCAACAGGAAATCTATCCCCACATGGATCTGGACTCCATTATCAGACGCTAACCAACCAGAGCACCTTCAGTATCTCAATGACCACTTGACACAGATGCACAGAGACCGGCCGTTCAGAAGTGCGTGCCCCCGTGCTGGGGCCGAGCGCCCAGGGACAGGTAGCCACTCGCTAGGCATGAACCCTGTGCCAGTACAGGTCTGTCCCGGGCAAACGTCTGGGCTTCAAAGCCCTGCAGACCTTCTGCACTATTTCTGCTCAGCCCTCCACTAACCTGTCCACTCCCCTACCCTCCCCCCCCCCGTCTTTAGTGGTGCTTGACTAAGGTGGGCGGGCGAAGGGCCTTACAGCACGGTCAGCGGTCCAATCTCCTGTACGGGCTGAACACCCAGCCCCGTTATCGGCTGCAGGGACAGGGTGCAGAGGCAGATAAATAAATAACAAAATCAGTGTGATTAATGAGCCTTTGTTCTAAAAGCCTTTGAAAATGAGCATGTTGGAGGTGGTGGAGAGGCAGAAGCTTTTAAAGGGAGGCAGATTACTGCAGGAGGAGCAGAGGTGATCGCTCTAGGGCTGTCTGGCTCAGGGCCCATCATGCCCTGCTCCTGGCCTCATTTGAACACTCCACTCAAAAAGTGCCAGACCAAAGCCTACTACACGCCTCAGAATACACACCAGCTATACACACTACTTACGCTATTTATAGTGAGCCCATAAAGGAACAGAAGAATTTATGACTACAAATAAACACGTTACCAAAGTAAAAATGGAGGATGAGATAAAGTGTATTCATGCCACCACGAATGGGCGACGCTTTACATGCAGAAAGAACAAACAAACAAGAAGGTTTTGTTAAAGGTTCTGTTCAAAGCCAAACAGCACCAGCATATTTTCAGTGTAGTTACTCGGTCAACAAAAGTGGTAAAATGTACAAGCTGGTGCGCCAGGTACCCCACCAGACACACACACACACCACACCTGACCCACTCCTAATCACCTTATCACTAGCTATGTGCACATGTGCTCTTGTGCCTTGCTTGGCCTGCTTTGCTGTGTGTAAGCCTGCAGGAAGACCTGTCCAGCGGTGCACACCGCTCCTGTAGCGTTACGCCTCCAGTGTCACCGCCACTCTGTCGTGCCTCAGAGCCCCGAGTCTCACTGCCAGGATTCTGTTCACACGCAGTTTTAGATGGATCTCCACAGTTAGTTTGGCGGATTCTCTGTAATGGAGAATGAAGAAGTTCCTCCCTCCCTTTCTGCTGATGTCACACCAGCGTTGTCATTACAGGCTAGTCCTTAATGACACTTTATGTTGCTGTTCCTCTTGAAAAGCCAACAGAATGCTTCGCAGAATTACCACTGAGCTCAGTTTGCTCCCAATCTCCAAGCTTCCCCTCGACTTGCTTACCCAGGATCCCTCGTCCTCGATTTCATTATAAAATTTAGCTAATTTAAAGGAATTCATTTTTTTTTTTTTTTCAGTCAGAGCTGCAACGCTTGCTAAAAAGCCTGCCGACATCTCCGAGTCTGAAGTGAAAACCAGGGTGTTATCGTAATGGTACCATAAAGTGCTGGGAAAGCAAAGGATGAGTGTTACAAAGTGTGCGAACACAAAAGCCCATGACTCAATCATGCATCAACGCGATTGTTCCAGACTTCACAGCGGATAGACAGAACACAGGGGTGGCAGGCCATAATTCTGACTGCAACAGAGCCATTGTAGCTGGAGCAGTGAGTGACAATCAGAGGCAGAAAGGTTTGCAGTAGAGTAAGAAGGCAAACAATGAGATCATTTTTCATGCAAAAGCGGTTTTAAGGAGAGAAATTAAACAAACAAACAAAAGACAAATGTCACTGGAGGGTTTGTATGCACATACTCACACACACACACACTCTCTCACACACACACACACACACACACATTGTCAGAGAGCACTCACTAATGCGCCTTTTACTGGTGTGCCTGCAGCAGAATGGATCAAAGTTAACACGGCTTCAGTAGAGTGAGCAATATGGCCGTACTCCAGTGGCCCGGGGGGCCAGTGTGGAACAGAACCAGGCCTGCTCACAGTCCTCCTGACCAATGACCTTTAGTCTGCCCCACGCGTATCAGAGCGTGACCTTGTCCTGAGTCTCCGCCCAAGCCCACACGCCACCCAGACAGGCGTCCATCCCAGTCTAGACGCCAGTCACCTGGAGTCTGTGCTTCTCTCTGTTATTTGTGTGCTTTTGTTTACCGAGCTGGCTGGTATCCCAGGTTGCCCACTCAGATCTGGAAGCCGCAGACGGACGGGGCAGGTCGCTGATGAACAGCGACACCGAGCACATCTATTCCATTTCGTCTCCCAGCGCATGAGGCTAATCCCTTCTTTAATTTTCCTCTCTCACGATTACCTAATCACCCAATCTAATTAAAAAAAAAATGTGTGGAGCGTGGTGTTCTGATCCATATCTGCACCTCCACATCCAAAATGGAGGAAGAAGGAGGGAGAAGGAAGAAAATGACTCAAACGGGTCCCAGAGATAAGGTGAATATGATGGAGGTGTGTCTCCTATCTCTCTCTCTCTCCCCCTCCCTCATTCTCAAATGCTCCTGACCCTGTCATATGGGGGAGTAGGCAAGGGCTTCCTCTGCTGATTAGACTAAGATGAATTGGCCTGCAAGCCAATCAATATCAGCCTGACATCTCTGTAGTGTGGTGGAGAATGGCCAGCAAATGTTTCCTCTAAGCCCATGGTCTGTTCTAGCCTGGCCCCTCACCACACACATGCACTCACACGCAGACGCATGAGCACTTCATACAGCAGATATATAGCAGAAGCCCTAAACTTTCTCACTTCATATTTTAACATGCCATGTCACCTTTTGACTTATGGAACATTATTAATGCATTTGAGAGGGTTTTGTATGTTTGTGCGTAACAAGTAAATCCCTGTCTGTGCATGATCGCCAGAGTTCAGAAAGGGTTCACTATAAATACATTCAGGGCACAGTGTCACCATTTAGCTTAGCTCATGTTATGAACAGCTGGATAAGAAGAATTATTCAACAGCCTTTGCCAGAAATACGGTTTATAGAACTGAAGTTAAAAATGGGACATAACCCATGTTATTCTCTCTCTCTCTCTGTCTGTCTCACTCTCTCTCTATCGGTCTGTCTCACTCTCTCTCTATCTGTCTGCCCCTCTCTCCCTCTATCTCTCTCTCTCT
Organism: Brachyhypopomus occidentalis; assembly: GCA_020368025.1. Lineage (NCBI taxonomy): Eukaryota > Metazoa > Chordata > Actinopteri > Gymnotiformes > Hypopomidae > Brachyhypopomus > Brachyhypopomus occidentalis. The sequence continues at coordinate 2,420,607 of JAGXOD010000072.1, forward strand.
CTCTCTCTCACACACACACACACACACACACACACGCACACACAGACCGATTTATATTTCTGGGACTGTCTGAAAGAGTAAAAGGAGACACTGAGAGGTGCTGCTTGTTGTTCTATAAGGTGCTCTACCTCTCCTGTGAGACTCTCCTCTGAGACTCTCCTCTGAGATTCTCCTCTGCATAAGCTCTCCTGTGAGACATGTTTGTCTCAGGGGAGACAAAATTGTCATTTTGCATTTTAGCACATTTTATACAAGACAGTACGTGTCTATATTACCAAGAGTCCCCTGTATTTTTTTCTTCGTGATCAATGTCAATAAAAACTCCTCTTTCAGTCCAAGTGTATTCTGGAGTGTGTGTCTGCTCTCAGTAAACACTCAACATCTTCACCTATTCACTGATGCAGACAGCCAGACGGACGGCAACACATTTGTGTCATCCTAGGAGGAGTCAGCCATTTTAAGAACAGTGTGGATGTGCTTAGCTGACTCGGAGGCAAAACTCCCTTCTCTTTAGCACAGGCTCGGCACTCGCTGCCGTCATTAAGGCCTGACAGGACGCGGTGGTGTCACATCTGATGTCCATCATCTCAGATGTCTGCAGCGCAACAGTGATGTTCTGAATGGGATCTTCTTTATGACAAGAAATAGATGAGGGATCATTTTACACTACTGATTCTTGCACACGCACACACACACACACACACAAACACACATATATACATATATACTCACACACACTCTCTGCATTTCTGTATTCTGTCTGTGCCTGAATCAAAATAATCCCCACAATAAGACAGACCATAGGATGCAAGATGTCTCCAAAGCAAATTATGCAAATTGTGTACTCATCTCTCAAGGATGAAAATGTTAATCATGTTAATGTGTGTGTGCACATGTGTGTGTGTGTGTGTGTGTTTGCGCGCATGTGTGTGTGCGTGTGTGTGCACATGCATATGCGCGAGTGTGTGTGTGTGCATGTGTGTGTGAAAAGGACAAACTGAGTTTTTTCTTGCCTCCCTCATAAATATTCCATAAATCAACAAATGAAAATTCATTCATGTATTTAAAAACAGGGTTTAGGAACAAAAAAAATTCCTTTTTTTTTTGCATTTGAGAAAGATCTCCAAATATTTAATTTGTTTTTTAATTTGCAGCTGAAGTTTGTCCCTTATGTTCTCTTATCATGGCTGCATTTCTGAGTTTCAGCTCCAGTTCAAATGCAGTGCTGAAAAATCTCAGTTACACGTGTAATTTAGTCCGCATCTCGTCATGGTGACTTTCAGAGAGACGCTATTCTTATATACAAGCACACTAATGTCGCACATTTTGTACCATTTACCTCAACATCCTAGCAGCACCGTGCACTCACTCCACACACTCAGCCCTCTATCGTGCTGTAAAGAGGCTTTCAGATACTCCTGCGTTTTGTTTAGGCACAAACAGGTCTGCACCGGTCCGACTCTGTGGGACAGCACAGACCGCGGCGGCAGTGCTGAACTCCGGAGGAGAGAAGCGCTTAGCAGCGTCTGGGCTCTCCGCAGTGGAACTGACCACACCGCAAACACAATTACCATAGAAATCAAGATGAATTTCTCTAACAGCATACAAACAGATGTTTCACCAGATCTGATTAACTAAAGACAGTGAGCCAGAGACCCTCCGGGTGTAGCCGGGCAGGCCTGATAACCGCCGCTTCTGTCATGGCTGTGGTTAAACGAGGATCGCGCAGCGCCGCGTGGGCTAACGACCCACGACCCGCGACCCGCTCCGAGCTGCACCGGGGGCCGCCCAGCCCTCGTGAAAATGAGAGCGGTGCTTAGTAATCAGAAGTAACACATGAGCAAAGTGGAGGGGCAGTGATATAATCCATTAGCTTTAATCTCTCCATCCGGCGTCCTCCGCTGATGTAGCGCAGGACGAGGCCTGGGCGGCCGCAAACATGCTTACACAGACAACTCACTCTGAGCAGCTGCCCTTGGTGAGCACGGCGCCGGCCTGTTGTGGGCCGAGCCGTTAAATGGGCCGCAGGGGCCAATATAGAGCGCGCAGGGCCAGAATCAATGGTTTCCCAGCTCACCTTCACACCATGTGGCCTTACTGATATTTATGGCTGCCTGGTCCACAAATCTCACTTTGTTCTCAGACACAAATGGCTAGCAGTGGTCATTTTGCCGCGCGGTCGAAGGAACATGTAATCTTTCTAAGGGAGATAGAAAAGAAAAGAAAAAAAAAGAGAAACAAAATGGTGATTCGGCCTATGATGGGGTGTGTCCCGCCACGCACGCGACGAGATGATGCAGTGTGAGGGCGGGGCTGGAGGGCGGGGCTTCCTCAGCCACTCCTGTGCCCCTCCGCCAATCGGCAGCGAGGCATGTTGTAGGCATGCCTAGCAACAGGCAACCACGGTACAGTTCACTCCGGCTGAACTGGCGACAAGCGGCGCGCCTCCCTGCTACCCTCGCCCTCGCGCCTCCCTGCTACCCTCGCCCTCGCGCCTCCCTGCTACCCTCGCCCGTTTTGATGGATCGCATGGAGTGAATAGAGACAGTAAGCCGAGGGAAGCTTAGATAAAAGCCGACACGCACGCGGAGAGACGTCGAAGGGCGTCTCAGGGTGAATAAAGAGACAGCTATTGATTTCCCACTGTCCTGAATGAGAGGGCAAAATATCGCTTCAGACTTAATATGCTGCTTCAGCAGGTGGTGAAAGGGATGAGGGGGCTGGAGCTGGTCGCCGTGGCGACTTCCCTACTGTTACCGTAGCGAAGCTGTTGACAAGGTCTGATTAGGCATGCACAATGGAAAAACAACCAAAAATAGCATCACTGGATGGAGATTCCTACACTGTGTGTGAATGGATCTGCTTTTACACCTGCATAATCACCACTGCAGGCTGTTGGCAGGTTGCATATATGTACAACACCAACACCTCCACATGACATGGTGCGTCTGCACGCACTGGTGGCGTGGGAGTTTACAGGATATCTCCACCCCAGGAGAGGACACGGTGAGCAGCGTGTGCTGATCAGAGATCAGTTTCCGGGCTGTAATTGAGAGGGAGATGACGCGGAAGCAGAGAGGCGGCTCAGGACCAGGATCAGACGAAATGGCGCTACAACAGCTCCAAATCAGAGGCGTGGTGTCAGTCCTCTCCACCTCCATCAACCTGACAACCTCCGCCCTCCTCCCCAAACTCCGCAGTCCCCAGGCTGCCATGTCTCTGCCACGTCTCTCCAGCACAGCAGACGCCTGCCACAGCCTTCTCAAAGTGATGTGCTCCTTAAGACGATAATAGTAAACGTAAGTAAAGTAAGTAAAATGTAGGAAATGTGACAGTATTACTATACTGAACAGATGAAAACCACATTAACAGACACTCTATAAAGGGTAAGGGAGAGGTGATATTGACAGAGTACACGTTTTTCCTTGGTAAGCATATTCTTGTTTCTTCGAAGAGTATGCAGAGAGAACCTGCACAAAGTGGGTAAACAGAGAGGGGTGTGAAATGATAAAGGTGTTGAGCGGAGAGACAGAACTGAGCTCATACACCACCATGACGCTGGTCCTGCTTTTCATTTCTGACGCAATTATCTGTGACATCTCTCTGAACCGTGGAGAAGCCAACATTTGCAACACTTTCTCTGGATTTCCATACGCCACATGTCTGCAGCCTGTGTCTGTCTTAGAGGAGCTTAGTCTCATTTTTAGGAATGCTGGGACCGGACCGGACCAGAACAGGGATGGGCACAATGGTTCTGGAGCGGCACAGGTTCACACACACAACACACACCCAGGTGTTTCCCAGCATCTCAATATAAACAAGTCAGAGTGTGTAACCTCTGGGCAGGCTGAGGGAAGGGCTTAGAGTAGAGAAGAGAAAGAGAGAGAGAGGGAGAGACTGGGAGATGGAGAGATTAAGAGAGGATGAGGAGAGAGAGAGAAAGAGAGAGAGGAGGCTTTATCAACCACCAAGTATAACGTGACTGGATAGTTGATGAGCCATCAACATGACTTCCAAAACACCAGGGATCCATATTTAAAGACTCCACTGTGCCCCCCACAAATGGGCTTGAGAGAAAATGCTACCTAGACGTGATTTATAGTGCGTTTTCTCTGTGTGTGTGTGTGTGTGTGAACGCATTGCAAAAATGTGCCATCCATCGGAGGAATAAACAACTAAAACATTCTTCCCCCTGATCACTTATTAAACTTCCAAAAGGTGTAAAGAGCAGCTGACAAGTTCTCTGCTAGTCCTGCTAGCCTCTGCTAGTCATCAGTCCGACAGTGAGCAGCCAATCACCAGGGCGTATGCTGCAGTCATCCAGAGGTGGAACACAAGATGTGTCAGCGTGATGGTGGCCCCTATCCCAGCTCTCCTGCCCTGAGCACAGGGGACCACTGGCACAGCGGAGCAGGGAGCTATCTGACCACTCTGAGCTCTCACGGGTCAGAACCGTACATTCTTGGTATGAGAAAACAGGAGCAGAATAAAAAGAGTTGTGAATGTGGTCATAGCACAGGAAGAGAAAGAACAGAAACATCAGCCAATAATGGTGCCAGAGGAGAGGTGGATGGATCAGGAGGAGGAGAGAGGTGTGGATCCAGGTCGCCCCTCCTGTGCCGTCCCCGCCCTGGACAGGCTCGGCTTCACATGGAGTACGCACACGTTGAATGCTTGTGTGCTTACATGGTAAATATTAGCAAAAACTGCAAGTTTTGTGAGAGATCATGATCACAAAAAGATCATTCTTATAACCAGAGGCACTTCTAGAACTTTTTTTTCACATGGAACCATTGCACAAACAAGGATTTTCTTTAAACACCAATCCCTCTCACAGGTGGAAAGTAACAGGTAATCAATAGATGCTGTTCAATGCACTTCAGTCAACTCTCAGCAGGCACAAAGAGAGGGGCGGAGAAAGAGAGGGGCGGAGAGAGGGATTGAGAGAGAGAATGAGAGACAGAACAGAGAAAATGGAAGAGGGGAATGACAAAGATTAAGTAGTATTACATTGTTTTGAAAAGTGAAGAATGTGCCTAACTGCTAGAGAAGAGGGTGAGCTGGGGGGAGGGGCACAGCTTGTAGCGTTGTATGTGTGGAGTCCAGGAGGACATTTGATCGTTATCTTCTCTACCCTTTCTCTACCGTTCCTACCTTTCCCCACCCTTCTTCACACTTCCATACCCTTCTCTACCCTTCTCCAACCTTCTCTACCTTTCTCCACCCTTCTCTACCCTTCCCCACCCTTCCATACCCTTCTCCACCATTCTCTACCCTTCTCCACCCTTCCATACCCTTCTCAACCTTTCTCTTCCATTCTCCACCCTTCCCTACCCTTCTCTCCCCTCCTCCACCCTTCCCTACCATTCTCCACCCTCCTCCACCCTTCCCTACCCTCCTCCACCCTTCCCTACCCTTCTCTCTCCTCCTCCACCCTTCCCTACCCTTCCCTACACTCCTCCACCCTTCCCTACGCTTCTCTACCCTCCTCCACCCTTCCCTACCCTTCCCTACCCTCCTCCACCCTTCCCTACCCTTCCCTACCCTCCTCCACCCTTCCCTACCCTTCTCTACCCTTCTCTACCCTCCTCCACCCTTCTTAATATGAAGCAAGGGGCAGCCTAGCATGAGGATAGTTTGTCTTGGATCAGAAATATAAAAGAAAAGAAACTAAGTGTCTTGGGTTTGTTCAGTCCCAGTTCAGTCTCATAGGTAAAGAAGACCAGAATGTCAGAATAATATCTTCACAAGCTCACGTACGCTTTGTTAAAAAGACACCTCATCTACTCAAAGCCTTTCTATTTCCTTTGACGTTTAAACACTTCTCCAAGTGAATTCACCCTGCCAAAGGAAGGTGGCATCAACGTGCACACAGTAATGTGATTAGGAGCAATAGCCTCTGTTCACACATTACCAAATGTTCCCGGGATTATTCCTCCTGTTAACCAGAGCAGGAACTGCTCCATCTCCCTCCATCCTTCCACTCTGTGTTCATTTGCCTTTGACTGTTTGATTTGCACGCAGCCCCTCCCATGAGCGCTCTGGCATTCATCAGAAACATACATGCAGTTTAACCCTTTTCAGTCCATTCCTGATTCACCGTGCAGCAAATCACAACCTGCCTCATTTTTCGGGCGTCTACGGCTGGTACTTCAGCACTGGAGAGTCTCCCAAGGGCTGCGCTCGCTCGTATATCAGTCCCAGCGCTGTCTGGGTGTCTCTGGTGTTCCGCTGAAGTGGCGTTAGGAGAGGGTCTGTGTGGAGAGGGTCTGTGTGAGGAGGGTCTGTGTGGAGGGTCTGTGTTGAGAGGGTCTGTGTGGGGAGGGTCTGTGTGGAGGGTCTGTGTGGAGAGGGTCTGTGTGGAGAGGGTCTGTGTGGAGAGGGTCTGTGTGAGGAGGGTCTGTGTGGAGGGTCTGTGTTGAGAGGGTCTGTGTGGGGAGGGTCTGTGTGGAGTGTCTGTGTATAGAGGGTCTGTGTGTAGAGGGTCTGTGTGGGGAGGGTCTGTGTGGAGAGGGTCTCTATCCACTGCTTCACGCCCAATTCCGCTTCCGCCCCTCTGGCTGTGGCTACCCACAAATCTCACAGCATGGACCAACTCAGAAATAGACAGGACAGCTCCGTCCTCACCCCCATAAACCTTCACGTCCAAATCAAAATGACTGACGGGGCGGACAGCTGAACGCTTAAGTGCGAGGGTAAACATCTGCATAGCCCACGCCTTCCTTCCCCCGTCTCCAATTTCAGCCCCAGCGTCCCTAACAACACCCGGGTGAAATAGACTTTGGCACAGTCAGTCCTCATTTCAGATGGATATCTGCCTAGCTGGGGGGACGAGTGGCTGCATTTCACCATCTCCATCCAATCCATGGGGTGCGTCCAGCAGCTCAGGACGTC
>JAGXOD010000072.1:2430000-2492500 GCA_020368025.1 Brachyhypopomus occidentalis
TATCATATATGCTAACAACGCGTTGTGATGGGTGGGAGCAAATGCACTTTCACAACAACGTGGCAGACTCTTAATCTCAAAGACGTGGGGGCAGGAGGTGCCTGGCACATGGATGCAGAGATCATCTGATGGGCACTGACCACTGGGAGGAGCCGTCTGTGCCGCTGATCTCCAGGACGTCGTAGTCCTCCTCCAGCTGGAAGTCGGTGAAGACCAGGGCGATGGTGTCTCCCGGCTCCGCCAGCACCGTCCATGTACAGTCTGCATTGTTGTCGTACTCCTGGGGGTAATTGGGGCTGGTGATGACACCGCTCTGACCCCGGAGTGTCCCGCCACAGCCGTCGTCGGCTGCAAAAACAAGAACACACACACACACACACGTGAGCGCAACACTGATTAATCTACAAACAACTTTCACAGAAACACACATGTGCTTGATCAGCCATGTACCAGACTGTATGAGAACTCTACTGGTACTGGATTAGGATGAAGAAGTGTTACACGCGGTGCTGGTAGGTGCTCAGGGGAACACTATGGGGGCTGATGCAACCTAGTGCAACGTGAGGTTAATTAACAGAGATTAATTCAGATTTCTGTTAATTGTTTGTGCTCAGAAAAATGTGTCTCCCTCCTAAATATTGTTTGAAGGAGACAATTAAACACCACAACTGGTGATCATGTTCTGCTATAATAATTAAACCCCTCGGCTCTCTTCACTTCCTCTGAGTGATATCTCTCTATCTCTCTCTAAGTCTCTCTATCTATCTCTCTAACTCTGTCGCTCTCTAACCCTATCTCTCTCTCCCTGTCTGTTTCCTCTCTGTCCCTGTGTGTGTGTGTGTGTGTGTGTGTGTGTGTGAGTCTGACAGCTCGTCTGTGAGCTGACGAAAATGAGACAGACTGTTTGGGTGGGTAGGCAGAGCTGTGGTGTAATCCTCCCTCCCACCCTGTCTTCCTCCCTCCATCGTCTCCAGAGAAAATAGAATGGATCAGAACTTTCTGACAGGGAGAAAAGTTGCTCCTGGGTGTCTGACCTCCTTTTGAGAAGTACAATCCCTCATTCACTTATATTACCTGAAACTGTCTCTCCACCTGAAACATGCAAAAGGAGCAGCACAGGTGAGTCCTGGTGCACCTGGTTACAGGACACAGTCCAGCTCAGGCCGTCAGCCTGAATGTGTGTGTGTGTGGGGCCTGTGTGTGTGTGGTGTGTGTGTGCGGCATGTTTGTGGGGTGGCAAAGGCCAGGAACAAGTGCGGGGAAGGGGAGAGCGGCGTGTGTGTGTGGCGTGTGTGTGCGGCATGTGTGTGCGGCGGGTGTGTGTGTGGCATGTGTGTGTGTGTCGTGTGTGTGCAGCATGTGTGTGTGTGACGTGTGTGTGTGATGTGTGTGTGTGACGTGTGTGTGCGGGGGTGTGTGTGTGGCGTGTATGTGCGGCGTGTGTGTGCAGCGTGTGAATGTGGGGGTGTGTGTGCGGCGGGTGTGTGTGTGGCATGTGTGTGCGGCATGTGTGTGTGTGGCGTGTGTGTGCAGCATGTGTGTGTAGGGGTGTGTGTGCGGCGTGAGTGTGAGACAGATCTGTGAGGCTCGTGGGCAGAGATGGACTTGAGGGGGCCGTCCTGCTGGTGTTGGTGCTGGTGTTAGTGCTGGTGTTGGTGCTGGTGCTGGTGTTGGTGCTGGTGCTGGTGTTAGTGCTGGTGTTAGTGCTGGTGTTGGTGCTGGTGTTGGTGCTGGTGTTGGTGCTGGTGTTAGTGCTGGTGTTGGTGCTGGTGCTGGTGTTGGTGCTGGTGTTAGTGCTGGTGTTAGTGCTGGTGTTAGTGTTGGTGCTGGTGTTAGTGTTGGTGCTGGTGTTAGTGTTGGTGCTGGTGTTAGTGTTGGTGCTGGTGTTGGTGCTGGTGTTAGTGCTGGTGTTGGTGTTGGTGCTGGTGTTGGTGCTGGTGTTGGTGCTGGTGCTGGTGTTGGTGTTGGTGTTGGTGTTGGTGCTGGTGTTGGTGCTGGTGTTGGTGCTGGTGTTGGTGCTGGTGTTGGTGCTGGTGTTGGTGTTGGTGTTAGTGTTGGTGTTAGTGTTGGTGTTAGTGTTGGTGCTGGTGTTGGTGCTGGTGTTGGTGCTGGTGTTGGTGCTGGTGCTGGTGTTAGTGCTGGTGTTGGTGCTGGTGTTGGTGCTGGTGCTGGTGTTGGTGCTGGTGTTGGTGCTGGTGTTGGTGCTGGTGTTGGTGGTGTTAGTGCTGGTGTTGGTGTTGGTGCTGGTGTTAGTGCTGGTGCTGGTGTTGGTGCTGGTGTTGGTGCTGGTGTTGGTGCTGGTGTTGGTGCTGGTGTTAGTGCTGGTGTTGGTGCTGGTGGTGCTGGTGTTGGTGCTGGTGCTGGTGTTGGTGTTGGTGCTGGTGTTAGTGCTGGTGTTGGTGCTGGTGTTAGTGCTGGTGTTAGTGCTGGTGTTGGTGCTGGTGTTGGTGCTGGTGTTGGTGCTGGTGTTAGTGCTGGTGTTAGTGCTGGTGTTAGTGCTGGTGTTAGTGCCCTAACCCTAACCCTTGGTGCTGGTGTTAGTGCTGGTGTTGGTGCTGGTGCTGGTGTTAGTGCTGGTGCTAACCCTAACCCTAACCCTAACCCTTGGTGCTGGTGTTAGTGCTAGTGCTGGTGCTGGTGTTAGTGCTGGTGTTAGTGCTGGTGTTGGTGCTGGTGTTGGTGCTGGTGTTAGTGCTGGTGCTGGTGTTAGTGCTGGTGTTAGTGTTGGTGCTGGTGTTAGTGCTGGTGCTGGTGTTAGTGCTGGTGTTAGTGCTGGTGCTAACCCTAACCCTAACCCTAACCCTTGGTGCTGGTGTTAGTGCTGGTGTTGGTGCTGGTGTTGGTGCTGGTGCTGGTGTTAGTGCTGGTGCTAACCCTAACCCTAACCCTAACCCTTGGTGCTGGTGTTAGTGCTGGTGTTAGTGCTTGTGGAAGGACCTGACTGGCCTAACTAGCCAATCTGGCAGTTAAGAGGCAGCATCATCACTTCCTGTCTGCTGATACTGGTGTGAAAAGGAACTACACACACACACAGCAGCAAAACGAGGCCACGCATCCCGCACGGGACCGTACGTCACACGCGGTACAGTACGTCACACGCGGGACCGAACGTCACACGCGGGACCGTGTGTGTGTGTGTGTGTGTGTGTGTGTGTGTGTGTGTGTGTGTGTGTGTGTGTGTGTGTGTGTGTGTGTGTGTGTGTGTGTGTGTGTGTGTGTGTGTGTGTGTGTGTGTGTGTGTGTGTGTGTGTGTGTGTGTGTGTGTGTGTGTGTGTGTGTGTGTGTGTGTGTGTGTGTGTGTGTGTGTGTGTGTGTGTGTGTGTGTGTGTGTGTGTGTGTGTGTGTGTGTGTGTGTGTGCGCATGTGTGTGTGTGTGTGTGTGTGTGTGTGTGTGCGTGTGTGTGTGTGCATGTGTGTGTGCGTGTGTGTGTAGGTTATGGGTCACTCTCTTCTCTCCAGGACACTGAGGTCCTCTCTCCCGTGTGGGCACCTGTCCATCACAACACCTGTGTGAGCTCCAGACAGAGGGGGCCTAGCATGACAGGGACAGTGGAAGGACACGGAGCCGTGGTGAGTCCCACAGATCAGGGGCTACTGGTCCCCCTGCTACCCTGAAACCTCGTTCCAACTGACACAGCACTTGTATCACTTCCCTGTGAGAATTTTAGGCAGCCATTAGAATTCATCAGCCTTAAAAAGATCATTAGACGGTTATTATCACTGTCCCATGCATTCGGAGTGGCCTCTGTGTAATTAAACTACAGTTCCCAGTTTTGTAGAGAATTAGTTGCAATAATTAATTGTAACTGCAACTGCAGTGTCATTAATCAGTGCTGTGACGTCTCAGACCTAACCCTAAGATTTCCCGATTCTTCTGCAGTAATCTTTCAAACTGTCTGATAATGACGGGATTGCAAAAAGCAATGACATAATCGCTTCAAAAAGGCACTGGGCTTGGTTTCCTTGCCTCCCAGCAGTGCTATAGCGCCTTCCTCTGAATCCATGGGTGCCATGGTAACTTAGTAACCTGCCGACACCCCCAGACCTGATGGTGGGGCTCATCTAAAATACGAGGCGAAGTGTGTGTGTCTGTGTGTGTGTGGGGGGGGTGTTGCTGAATTTCCCTGTAAAGACATCTGGCCTGCTTCTCCAAAGTTAATCTATTTCTTCTCTGCCTCCCTCTGGAAAGACCAGCCTGTTCACTCCACCGCGCGGGTCGGCAAGCGGGTCGGCAAGCGGGTCGGCGGCGCTGTGACATTTAGAATGCAGAACGACCAGCGCATTCTCAGCAAGCGCGCGGAGCGGCCGCGGGGGGCGGGGTCGATATCGGGATGCCGAAGACACCCCAGGTGGATGAAATCGAAACAAACATTCGGCTCCGTTGGTATTTGCTAACGTATACAAATGCAGGGCGTGTGGAAGGCTGTGTGATCGCGGCCGAGTACAGCATGTGAGCGTGGGTCCTCCTGGAGGGTCGGGGCGCTCCTGCGCTCGAGCTGGGGGAAGCCAAGAAGCTGTTGTTGTTTTCTGGCTCCGTGGGACTTCGCCAAAGGTAGCCGAGCGTCCTGCCACCTTCTGGCGGGCCAGACTCAGTAACCGTGACTGAGCCGGACTGCCTACGTGGAGCAACGGCGCCTGCATGCAGAAGCGCTGGCTGCAGAAGGCGTGAAGGGACGTGACATTAACACTGTGCTCATGCACTTAGACACATAGTGGCAGCTTTTATATGGAACCATGCGACTCCAATTAGCTGCAGTGGAAACTGCTGGTTTTGTAAAATCATGGCTAAACCGAAATATAATTCATCAGGGAAGGATGGCGTTTTACTGCTGTTCACGTGGGCGAGCTCTGAGTCAGGCAGAGAGCGTACAGCACGGGGGAGACGTCACTCGCCACACCGCATCAGTGACAGAGCGACCGAAAGGAAGAGAGACCCAGAGTAGAAAAGCGTGAGGCGACGGAGGGCACGTGATCGCTGACCGAAGGGCTCTGAGCACGGACTGGGAGGGGGTCCCGTTCTGGCTCAGCGAGGCTGAGCATGTGGACCCGCACATGGGCTTCCTGACTCCCACAGCCTGGGCACAGATGGCTCCGAATCATAGCGGCCTGCTCAGAGAGCAAGTGAGCACAGCACGGACCACAAGCAGCCTCCATTACACTCCGTGCACACGGGCGAGGGCGGCTTAGATGAGCACTCCCGACCTTCTGACTGAAATGACGACTAGCGCACGGTACAGCGTGAATATCCTCCTAGCTAGCTCAGGACCTTAGTGAATACTTGGATAGTAAATGCACAGCATTCAGAGATGCGTTTCAGAACCTGAGTTCTACCAGTATCCAGAATGCATCAGTCTCCATATGCAGGACATTTACAGGACATTGCACTAATATCTGCCCTGTGGTTGCCAAACAACTATATGTCATGTGGCGATGAAGGGCGCGTGTGCCCTCTTCACACGTGAGCAGGCAGTGTGAACGTGAGCAGGCAGCGACCCCCCCCACGGCCGAGCGCTCCGTGCGACGACCCTGGCAAAGAGCTTGTCCACGCCGGTCCGGCTTGGCAGCTGTCAAGACCTCAGGGGTCTTTGTTCACTCTCGCACAGGACAAATGGCGCCACGCTGCCGCTCACCAGCGGGGACACCGCCCTAACCTCCACAACGGGTGTCCCTGCGATGGAGACGAGAGACGGATGCCACGCCGCGGGTCCCCACCCCTCCCCCACGGAGCCCACCGGCACCCTCACCTCGGCAGTAGGGCAGAGGAAAGTCCCATGCGGCGGTGCCCGAGGACGTGGCCAAGCAGGACAGCACGGTGTGGCCCTCCAGCACGTAACCCTGGCTGCAGCTGTAGCGGATCTTGTCCCCAATGTTGAAGGTGGAGCCCTGCTGGAGGCCGTTGAGCAGCTGACCCGGGTTGCCACAGGTGTAGCTGGGAAGGGCTGCCAGGCAGAGACACAGAAAGAGAGAGAGGTGGTGTTAGACACACACACACACACACCAACATCGTGGGTCTCTAAACACATGGACTGATACAAGGTAAAGTCAGTACTATTTAACTGAGCGTTTACTTAATTTACTTACTTAATGCCACCTAATAAAAAAATGAATAAAAAAGTCAGTAATTTAACTCTGTGAGTGAGATTTTAGAATCTTTGCGCTAATGTGTGTGTACACGTGTGTCTGTGTATTTATGTCAGCGTTCAACAACAAAAAACACGTTAAACCGACATGCAGCACAGGTTCCTTGCTGAGGTGATTCATTTAATTCAAATAGCAAAGTACAACAGGACGTGGCCTCCGCTGCTAACAGCAATAACAGTAAAAGACACACTGCCTCATTCAAAGCCCCAGAACACTGAGAGACGTCAGTGAGCGAACAGGTCAGCAATCAGGAATGACTTATGTAAACTAACACTATTAAGTACAATTAAGAAGAACGACAGGACACAAATAGGTCTGTTGAAGCAGGCGCTATGCTATCGCTAAAGCAAAGGGAGAGAGTTCCACACTGTTCCCAGAACAGTTTTCTCTCACGTGAGCTCAGTTTCCTTCACTCGTGGATTTCCTTCCTGTCAGGCACAATCTGGAGAAGCCCCATTACAGTTTGAAATGATATACTCTCTGAACACAGAGATAGACATCGTTGGCCTTCCCCGCATGTTACCTTAGGCCCACATTCCTTGGATTAAGATTACAATCTAAGCCATTCTCCACACCTACACAGCGCTGCCGCATAAAACACACTTTTACAAATTTTGAGCGCCTTATTCTGCACCCGGGCATGCTGCTACAGGGAGATGAATGATGAATGATGAGTAATGTGAGATGGATGATGGGTGATGATGAATAATGGGAGATGAGTGATGAGTAATGGGAGATGAGTGATGAGTAATGGGAGATGAGTGATGAGTGATGGGAGATGGGAGATGGGTGATGAGTAATGGGAGATGGGTGATGAGTAACGGGAGATGAGTGATGAGTGATGAGTAATGGGAGATGAGTGATGAGTAATGGGAGATGGGTGATGAGTAACGGGAGATGAGTGATGAGTGATGAGTAATGGGAGATGAGTGATGAGTAATGGGAGATGGGTGATGAGTAATGGGAGATGAGTGATGAGTAATGGGAGATGGGTGATGAGTAATGGGAGATGGGTGATGAGTAATGGGAGATGAGTGATGAGTGATGGGAGATGGGTAACGGGAGATGAGTGATGAGTGATGGGAGATGAGTGATGAGTGATGAGTAATGGGAGATGGGTGATGAGTAATGGGAGATGGGTGATGAGTGATGGGAGATGGGTGATGGGTAATGGGAGATGAGTGATGAGTAACGGGAGATGAGTGATGAGTAATGGGAGATGGGTGATGAGTGATGAGTAATGGGAGATGAGTGATGAGTAATGGGAGATGAGTGATGAGTGATGAGTAATGGGAGATGGTTGATGAGTAATGGGAGATGGTTGATGAGTAATGGGAGATGAGTGATGAGTGATGAGTAATGGGAGATGGTTGATGAGTAATGGGAGATGAGTGATGAGTGATGAGTAATGGGAGATGGTTGATGAGTAATGGGAGATGAGTGATGAGTGATGAGTAATGGGAGATGGTTGATGAGTAATGGGAGATGAGTGATGAGTGATGAGTAATGGGAGATGGTTGATGAGTAATGGGAGATGAGTGATGAGTGATGAGTAATGGGAGATGGGTGATGAGTAATGGGAGATGAGTGATGAGTAATGGGAGATGGGTGATGAGTAATGGGAGATGAGTGATGAGTAATGGGAGATGGTTGATGAGTAATGGGAGATGAGTGATGAGTAATGAAAGGGGGTCTAGATGAAAAGCATGCAAAATCATCCATCACTGTGTAATGTTTTTGCTTGAAAATTAACACTGATGAGGCACATATGAGGCTGATCATTTCCTGGGCTAAAACGTTGCACTGTGTTATCATCAAGCATTTATTTGATTTTAGATTAACAGATTATTTATTAGTAGTGACCGAAACAATGAGATCGCGAATACAAGCGGCCGAAATGAGTTTTCTTCACAGGGTGTCTGGGCTCTCCCTTAGAGATAAGGTACGGAGCACAGTCATCCGGGAGGGGCTCGGAGCAGAGTCGCTGCTCCTCCACGTAGAGAGGAGCCAGCTGAGGTGGTTCGGGCATCTGGTTCAGATGCCACCTGGGCGCCTGCCTAGGGAGGCGCTCTGGGCATGTCCAACTGGGAGGAGGCCCCGGGAAGACCCAGGACACGCTGGAGAGATTATATCTCTCGGCTGTCCTGGGAGCGCCTTGGTATCCCCCCAGAAGAGCTGGAAGAGGTGGCTGGGGAGAGGGAAACCTGGGCCTCTTTGCTTAGGCTACTGCCCCCGCGACCCGAACCCGGATAAGCAGAAGAAAATGGATGGATGGATGGAGATTATTTATTGTGTTAAAATAGTAATCCATTGTTTTAAACACTGAATTATAAACATTAAGACTATTTACACACTTGCTAAAACATAAAACAGCAACTGTCCGCTCTGCTTCCATAAGCTCCGATGTCTTTTCTGCCCTTTCATTCTTATGTATCTCCTAATCTCAGTGCCTCACAGTCTGTTCTTTATATATTCTACACAGAGGGAGCACGTCACACACATCCATTCTTTTCAACCATTCCTTCCTCCCAGAGGCCTGGCCTCATTTGTCCTAGCTGGTCCATAACTCGTGGCGCTGTGCTCCTGACTCAGGCACCACTGTGATTTCACTTCTTTAAAGGTTTTCTTTTTTTCCCAGGACCCCCTACTTCCTTCCCTTTGCTGAAATAGTGAGATCTGCTTCGAGTCCTTTATCTCTACTCTGCCTCATCGAGATGCTGCAGACCCTGGGAGCCCTCACTTGCTCCTCCACTTCTCCCCCACCTCTCCTCACCTCACCTGCTCCTCCACTTCTCCCCCACCTGCTCCTCCACTTCTCCCCCACCCTCCCCTCCCCACCCCCCCTCACCTGTTCCTCCACCTGCCCCCTCCCTCACCTGCTCCCCACCTCTCCCCACCTGTTTCTCCTCCTCCCCACCCCCCCTCACCTGTTCCTCACCTGTTCCTCCACTTCTCCCCACCTCTCCTCACCTGCCCCCTCCACTTCTCCCCACCTCTCCTCAACTGCTCCTCCACTTCTCCCCCACCTCTCCTCACCTGCTCCTCCACTTCTCCCCCACCTCCACTTCTCCCCCACCTGTTTCTCCACTTCTCCCCACCTCCCCTCACCTGTTCCTCCACTTCTCCCCACCTCCCCTCACCTGTTCCTCCACTTCTCCCCCACCTCTCCTCACCTGCTCCTCCACTTCTCCCCACTTCTCTTCACCTGGTCTAATCTCTAGATTTTTGAATTCCCCTCCATCTACCTGTATTGGAACTAATGTGACACAGCTGTTATTATTGTTATTATCAGGAATCCTGATGGAAACTGATTAACAGCACCAGAATCCAGCAGTACAGAGGCAAAACAGGTGGTTAAACCCCATTTACAAACAAATTAAAATGTATGTCAAAACCAATTACAGTATTATTGTTATTATTATAATTTTTTTCATTCTTGCCCTGTGTATCTGATTCTTCAAAAGTCAAATTAAGTCTTCCCTGTGGGTTAGACAAACAGGGTAAATCCCCTTGTACAGAACAACAATGCTTCAACTCGACCTGCATTAATGAGCCCACCCTCTATCCGGCCTGTGTGTTACAAGTGACATTGTGAAATTGATCCAAACACGCAGCCAGATTAGCTCAATAAGCAGTTTCTGCTTTGTGGAGCACCAATTCAATCAATGGCTCTTCTTGCTTGCACAACTAACAGACAACTGCAGGCAACACTCATCACCTGCCTACACAGCTGGTAAGATATACAACTGGCCTGCAGTCTTGCAGGGGGCTGTGGTCTAGGGACAGGGAGACGCAGGGCTGTGGTCTAGGGACAGGGAGACGCA
Organism: Brachyhypopomus occidentalis; assembly: GCA_020368025.1. Lineage (NCBI taxonomy): Eukaryota > Metazoa > Chordata > Actinopteri > Gymnotiformes > Hypopomidae > Brachyhypopomus > Brachyhypopomus occidentalis. The sequence continues at coordinate 2,439,966 of JAGXOD010000072.1, forward strand.
GGGCTGTGGTCTAGGGACAGGGAGACACAGGGCTGTGGTCTAGGGACAGGGAGACGCAGGGCTGTGGTCTAGGGACAGTAAGACACAGCTATGGCCTAGGGACAGGGAGACGCAGGGCTGTGGTCTAGGGACAGGGAGACGCAGGGCTGTGGTCTAGGGACAGTGAGACACAGCTGTGGCCTAGGGACAGGGAGATGCAGGGCTGTGGCCTAGGGACAGGGAGACGCAGGGCTGTGGCCTAGGGACAGGGAGATGCAGGGCTGTGGCCTAGGGACAGGGAGACGCAGGGCTGTGGCCTAGGGACAGGGAGACGCAGGGCTGGCCTAGGGACAGGGAGATGCAGGGCTGTGGCCTAGGGACAGGGAGACGCAGGGCTGTGGCCTAGGGACAGGGAGACGCAGGGCTGTGGTCTAGGGACAGGGAGACGCAGGGCTGTGGTCTAGGGACAGTGAGACACAGCTGTGGCCTAGGGACAGGGAGACGCAGGGCTGTGGCCTAGGGACAGGGAGACGCAGGGCTGTGGTCTAGGAACAGGGAGACGCAGGGCTGTGGTCTAGGGACAGTGAGACACAGCTGTGGCCTAGGGACAGGGAGACGCAGGGCTGTGGCCTAGGGACAGGGAGACGCAGGGCTGTGGTCTAGGAACAGGGAGACGCAGGGCTGTGGTATGAAATAAAACTGTTAGCTGAGGGTGAATTTAAAATTGTGTATGTATGTGTGTGTGTTGAGAATTACTTCATTAGTTTAAAATGCCTTTTTTACTCTTAAGAACATGCATTTTGTCAGGTGTGTTAAAACTTTTGTAGTACATGTATATTTGCAGATCTCCATGGCTCCCTTCTCATTGTGTCAATGACATAAAAAGGCATTTAGAAATGATGAAGTTGACATAACGGATGACTCATACAACAGCTGCATCTTGTGATCTCTGTGGAGTTCAAATTGTTTGTTCATAGTCGACTCTGAAAGTCAAAAATAACAGATATAAAGAACAGATAGGAGACGCGCTTCAAATATAGCACTGTCAAATACTGCACGCTGCCGTTCTGAGAGGTGTGATCTAAAAGAGAAGCTTTGTTCTGCCACCTTAAGTGATCAGTAAAGAATCATATCAGTGATTTTGAAGCATGTTTCTCATTCTCCCCCTCTACGAAGATGCAATGTCCAGTTTTTAGCACACATTTGTTCTGTGATCGGCTGCTTCAGTCTGGTCTTTCCTCACCGTAACAAACTGTGCTGTGGTATATCTCTATGTAGGGCCTATGTTGGGTCCCCTATGTTGGGCCCCCTATGTTGGGCCCCCTATGTTGGCTCGTGCCCCTGGCCGGCATCGATGGTGAAGCGTGACTCCAGTACATACACATGCTTTTGTTTTATACTTCTGTTGTTGTTGGTTTTTGCCCCGTTGTACCCCGACCTCTTGCCCTCCCTTGGGTATACTCATTGACTTTCCTCAACACTTGATGTCAGCAGGAAAGCAGGATTAGTGCGGCCTGGAGGTGGTACAACAAACGTGTAATTAAAGAGCCTTCTGCTCCTGAGGCTCTTCGTGACAGTGTGGACCATCAGTAACATTACCAGACCATAATTGGCTAAACAGCTGCCCAGAGACTCTCGGCTGTGTCCCCCATCCATTAGTTATGATTCCCCCCCTCCCCAGTCTTCAAACTGAGCTGCTATATGCCACCTACTGTGTGGGTGCAGAGTCAACTGATTACAAGCATGGCTGGCTCAGAATCACATTTTTTATGAGCGTATCCAAAGCATGCTTACGCGTGCACACACACACACACACACACACACACACACACACACACACACACACACACACAGAGGCAAACTCACACCCAAGGGTGGCTGGATGTGGAATTTTAATCATAATTAGGTATAATTAACTCTAAAACATTAGCAGTTTAGTTAAAGTCGTCAACTTGCTATACCGTATCCATTCTCCGTTCCTGGGAGTGGTACACTGCGTCATTACATGATTTTTGAATTTTGCATATAAAATGTTATAACTGGCCACCTTTTCATGCTTTTATACTGCTGAATGTTAAATAAGGTCTCATGAACGGCTTCACGACGTGACCCTTCTCCAAGGGCAAAGTGCAGCACACCTCACGGAGGACGATCTCATAGCTGAAGCCCTCCAACAATCTCATCTGTGAAGACAAGGTCCACCTGCTCAACCTGCTACACAGCATTAACACCACCATCTTTCCCCTTCCCGCCACTGGATGGTGAACCATCCCGAACGCGTTCTCTCCTCCCCAGACCAGATATCTCAATTTCCAACAGCTGCCTCCTCCTGAACAGTTGTTTAATAAATTCTCTGTTTACATTTGCGAATATCACGGCTGCACATCCAGCCAAGCGCAGAGGCAGACGAGAATCTCTGGCAACATAAACAGGACTTGGACCTCTGCAGATACAGAATTACCTGATTTAATCTCCGACATGGTGTGAAAGACCTAAACAAATAAACAGCGCGAGCTGATCCACACTCCAGCTCTGCTCGTCTGCTGCTCACCACGTTGCCAAGGAAACAGGAGCGGACCCACCTGGGAACCGAGTCTTGGCAATGAAGAAGTGTGTGGAGGTGAAGGGGCTGCGTGTGTGTGTGTGTGTGTGTGTGTGTGTGCACGTGTGTGTGCGTGGGTGTGTTTGAAAGAGAGAGAGAGCCCCTCTGTGTCCGCCATTTCACACATCAAATGAACCTCCACATCGGGGGATCGACAGCAGAGATTCATAGTGCCGCTCTGAGGTCGCTGTCCCATCGCTCACGCGTCCGAGTGTTTGTCCGTCCGAGTGTTTGTCCGTCCGAGTGTTTGTCCGTCCGAGTGTTTGTCCGTCCGAGTGTTTGTCCGTCCGAGTGTTTGTCCGTCCGAGTGTTTGCGCATCCGAGTGTTTGTCCATCGGAGTGCCTGCAGGTCAGAGCTCGCAAGTCTGAGTGTTAATGCGTCCGAGCGCTCGCAGGACCGAGTGCTCGCACGCCGGACAGCCGGGAGCCTCGCAGGTGACTCAACACTCACCCACAAGCCGACAAAAACAGGATCATTGACTCTGCTGCTTCTAGGAGCTTCTGCATGGCCCACACAGGCCACCGTCCACAGCCCGCACTGCTCAGTCCTTGGCATGGAGCAGCGTTCACACTAAAGCTCCAAAGAGCAACAGATCATGCTGATATGCTGAAGCATATTTCTCCGCTATCAAAGAAGTGGCAACACTTCACAATGAAACTGCAGACTAACAAAAAAAAAGCGATTTGATTCCAGCATCTCGTATAACGTCAGCTCAGTCACCCAGTGCCCACATAGAAACATCAAATAAATTCACTACTACTAATGTAAGCAGACCCAACTCAGTTCAACCACTGATTTACTCATGCAGTCTCCTATAGGCACGATTCATTATGCACTTACTGTAAATAATCCCTCAGCTCTGTACAGGCTTCATCATATCTTTTAATCTTATTATTATATTTCAGCGGCAAAGCTCCACCTCTATACAGCCACCAGAAGTCCGGCTTACAAGAGGAATTAAGAATTACGCATTATTTCAGAAGTGATTTTATTTTCTTCTTCTTCTTGTTTTTTATTATTATTATATATATTTTTTTCAGATTGAAAATCACTTTCGTCCTGGTGTCATGGCTTTCAGAAATGCTGGCAATGTTGTCAATAAAACACCGTCCTGCCATTTGAATGTGTTTCTGTGTACTGTATGTGTGTGTGTGTGTGTGTGTGTGTGTGTGTTTGTGTGTGTGTTTGTGTGTGTGTTTGTGTGCCCAGGCTGGGTGCATGTTGTGTGGGCATGGATTGAGTGGTTGGAGGGATGGGTGTTGTGGGTGTGTGTGTGTGTGTGTGTGTGTGTGTGTGTGTGTGTGTGTGTGTGTGTGTGTGTGTGTGTGTGTGTGTGTGTGTGTGTGTGTGTGTGTGTGTGTGTGTGTGTGTGTGTGTGTGTGTGTGTGTGTGTGTGTGTGTGTGTGTGTGTGTGTGTGTGTGTGTGTGTGTGTGTGTGTGTGTGTGTGTGTGTGTGTGTGTGTGTGTGTGTGTGTGTGTGTGTGTGTGTGTGTGTGTGTGTGTGTGTGTGTGTGTGTGTGTGTGGACTGGCGAGGTACCCTATGCGCCCATGTGGAATCAGCCCATGTGCCTAACTGGGACTCCACACACTCAGATCACAAAGCTGTTGCCACATCTGGGATGAATATTCAAATGAGGAGGGCAAAGTTATTGAACAGAGCATCTGAAATAGCACAATAAGGAACGAGGATGCTGAGACGCTCGGGGCCTCCTGTTCAACATGAACAAGTTAATGAAATTCCTCTGAAGGCGAACGTGAGGTATTAAAGAAAAAACCTCCTGCAGTTGTGACCTGGTGAATTGTGACCTGGTGAGGATGTTGGTAGATGTGAAGCTCCCCCACCCAACCCCCACCCAGCTCCCACCCAACCCCCACCCAGCTCCCACACAGCCCCCCCCCCCAACCCCCACCCAGCTCCCACACAGCCCCCACCCAACCCCTACCCAGCTCCCCCACCCAGCTCCTCCACCCAACCCCTACCCAGCTCCCCCATGCAGCTCCTCCACCCAACCCCCACCCAGCTCCCCCACTCCCAGAGGACATGGCCCTTCCAGCCTGTTACTGCAGTGTAATGTGGTGGAAACACCTCCAAAGACCAGGCGTGAATGTGTGGAGTCAGTGGACCGTGAGACCGTGGAGGCGTGAACCTGTGGACACAGTGCCAGCAAGACAGCAGTGTCCAGCGAGACAGCAGTGTCCAGCGAGACAGCTCTGTCCAGCAAGACAGCAGTGTCCAGTGAGACAGCAGTGCCAGCAAGACAGCAGTGTCCAGCGAGACAGCAGTGTCCAGCGAGACAGCTCTGTCCAGCAAGACAGCAGTGTCCAGTGAGACAGCAGTGCCAGCAAGACAGCAGTGTCCAGCGAGACAGCAGTGTCCAGTGAGACAGCAGTGTCCAGTGAGACAGCAGTGCCAGCACGACAGCAGTGTCCAGTGAGACAGCTCTGTCCAGTGAAACAGCTCTGTCTCCCGTGTCTCAGTTCTCATCATGTCCTCCCTCTCCAAGGAGGCGAGCATAAACAGTAGAAGCAGGGGGGTGGAGGGGAGGTGTAGTCAGCACCATCATACCCCCCCATCCCTTCCGCCCCCACCGCCCCCAAACCCACCCAGTCCCTGGGCACTTTCCTCTAGCTTTGATTCCAGGCCTCAGGGAAGGAGTCGAACGAAATCCTACATTCCGTAAATAGAACAAAATAAGGACAGCAAGCAGACAGCAAACACCCGATGTAAGTGCTTTAGGTATGTATGCTGTGAGACACACACACGCATAGGTCACCTGTAGTGTTCTCTTGGTGAAGGATGCCCATACATATCTCACACTCTCTCCCCCTCTCATATACATACACACAGCACATACACAGTGTATCTAGTGCTAGTGGATCAGACAGGTAAATATGTGGAATGTGAAACACCTGGTCATGTGGCAGTAATCCTTGTAATATGGGCTTATTATCACTTGTAGAACATTCATCAAAAACACTGTCACACAGTATATCCACAACAGAGAATTGTGTGATACACACACACACACACACACACACACACACGCATTTGTGCACAGAAAGACAGAGAATATTAAGCGTCTTGTCAAACAAAAGACAAACAGATAGTGAGGTAGCGTCACACTTTAACCTTGGAAAAGGGTCACGTCATGAAACTATATTCACATAGACTAAAAGCACAGAACTGATGTGACTTACAGTGCTGTAAGTCTGTGAGCAATGAAATACTGGTTGTGAATAGTTTCGCTGATAAGGATCCAGCCTACAATTAAAGCAGCCCAGGTATTTGTAATTTAGGGTCTGAGGAAATGGGGATATACAGCCAAGTGGAGTGAAAATGGTTAGCAGGTCTGTTGTTGTTATGAGTCTATTGTCCTGTTCTCCCAGGAATAGAGCATTCAGGAAGAAGCCACCTAAACTCTCCTACCTCACAGGACTGATCAGCAAACAAACACTGAAGACTGGCAATGATTACGGCATCAATACCCAGCAAAGCAAACATCCAACTTTATCCACAAGTGTTCAGAGTGACACGCTGCACTGACTGATCTAAGCTGTGTTTTCAAGCGGCCAAAGACCCGATCCATCGGCCCGCTGTTTTACCTCGGACCCAAGCAGGACTTTAATTGCCATTCCTCTCTCTCCTGTCCACATTACAGACTCTCATGCACAGAGTATTGGGGGCTGATCGATCCCCTCCTGTGATGAACGGCACTGCGCTGTGACGCTAGAGATTTTTCTCAGGCCATCAGCACTAAGGTAAAGGTTTATTTCTATCAATTAGCCCGCCGACCCACGATCCCTGCATTATGTGTTTAGCGGCGGTGACACTGCAGTGATGCTCAGACACTTCGGGGTGTAAAATCGGCTTGCGTGTCCAACTTGGAGAGCGGCGCGGTGCTAAGCTGCAGGACGGTGGGCCGGAGCCAGGCTGGGCAACCTGACCGCGGGTGGAGCGGCCGGCATGTTCGGCTAATGTGACAGGCTTGTCATCTGAATCCAGTTAGCTTAAGTCCACGTGATCACCGCCCCTCCTGCTGTCCCGGGAGCCATGGCGATTAGCTGGGCCACCACGGCTACAAATGTGGCTGATGAAGCATCAAAGGCTACGGACGTCCCCGCTGACAGCTCCCGAGCAGGACACTGGGTCACCTGAGGACTCGGGTGTTTCCTGTTCTTACGCAAGAACGTTGCTTAAGATCCAAAATTAATGCACTTAGTTCGCACAATCGCTTTGCTGATTACTGATTTGTCTAGAGTAGGCTGGCCATTATCGCCCTATGATAATGCAGGTTGGGCCAGGGAGAAGGGCGGGGCATAGCATGCAGGGACACACCCCTCCACAGCAGCATCAGCCGCCAGGCGCAGGAACAGCCTGAGGGAACTTGGAGCTCTGCTCACACTCCTCCTCCCACTCCTCCTCCCACTCCTCCTCTCTCACTCCTCCTCTCTCACTCCTCCTCTCCCACTCCTCCTCTCTCACTGCTCCTCTCTCACTCCTCCTCCCCCTCTTACTGGATTATTAGGTCTTTATGGACACGCTCTGCTTCTGTATGAAAAAGCACTGATTCAAACTCTTCCGAAATCCATTTCGGAGCTGCACACATGGAAAGCGTTTTTAACATGCACTGCTGAACACCAGGGTGCCGCTTCGCCTGGGAGAGCCGCACGGGGACAGGGGCTCCGCTGGGTCATGTCTGCCTTCCAGGTTTCCACAGCAAGCGTGTGACTTGTGACAGCCACGCGAGCCTCTCTGCTCCGGGGAGACGGTTGGCAGCTCGGCACACCACACCCCCACCCTGCTCCACCCTGCAGAGGGCGTGTGCGCACAAAACACTGCAGTGGTCTCATCCCGCAGTGGCGGTGCTCTAATCCGGGAAGCAGGACGACCAGCGACAGGGTGGGGCTAACTAAGCCACCAAACGCCGGCGCTAATCCCGCCGTGGCCGCCGAGTGAGCAATCCCGGCGCTTCATCTGCGTCTAATGTGAGCCCTGGAGGGCACAACAGCCACACAGGAGAGCCCGGCGTCCCCCCAGCGGAAGAGCAGAAGCGCAGCGCTGAAGAACAAAGGGCCCGCAATACCAAACCCACTCACATTCACACACGCGCTGTTTAACACCTACTCGGGACACTTATGGGAAAGACAAACAAAGGCGCATGCGGTCAGACGGGGGCGGAGTGAGACGCCGCTGCTGTGAAGGGGGCGGAGCCTCCCGCCCCGCGAGCACGCGGGCCGCCGAACTGACAGCAGTCTATTACTGAGCCTAACCACCATGCAGGGCAAATCGGCTCTCTGCACAAGCCGTCCATCCTGCCTCCTACGCGAGCGGCACTCACAGACGGGTCTGCCTGTGCAGACACAGAGGGTATCTGCACCCTCCCACCCCGTGCCATCACTCTACACACACGGAACATCCACCACGCCACTTATCCAATAATAAAGCTGAAAGGAAGCCCCATCCACCCTCAGCCTTCCTGCAGACAGCCGTGGCAACACGGGGAGGCTTGGGACAGGCAGCATTTAGCAGTAGCTACACTGTTGTCTAAAAATGGCATTTCTCTATTCCGGGAGAAAATTCAAGGGACACCAAGATAATTTATACAGCATTTAGAATGGTCTTATGACTCAGAATGAAGTGTGAAGTCCAGCACAGCAGAGCCGGTGCCTGTATTCCCCAGGGTAGCGCTATGGCAACCTCGCCGCCGCATACAGCTGCCGGATCCTGCAGCAGAGGCCAGAGAAGAGCAGTGTGGACCCTGCTGATGGAGAGGCGAGCTATTCCTGGACCCTCGTCTCCGCCAGCGCCTGCTCCACATAGTTCGATGGCTGGCGCAAACATACGCTTACGCAAAGGTGATGATGATAACGACCCACAACAGAACTACAGTTGGGGCTGGTTTATAAGCCTCTCTTAATGCATTTACTTTATTTAAAAGTACATTTCATTGAATATGTTATCTGTTTATTATTATTAATTATCTTAAAGGCACTTAAGAACTACCAGTCTGCAACTGTGTAAGATAATTAATCAAAGGTAGATTAGAGAAACCTCCTTTCATAAGGATTTGCTTTGATTTAAAGCCTAATTAAGTTTGATTATACTTCACACTCATTGCACAGAAGTAGCATAATTTGTTTGAAAGGAAACAATGCGCTGACTTGTGTTACAACAAAGATTCATTTCTGTGCAATTACAGCACAGAAAGTCTAGATAACCTAAATGTAGTCTTAACATGATGAGTTCGCTATAATGCAGTCGTCACATTTCCTAAAGACGCATCTTATGAGAAGGGGAGACACTGGCTAAATGCTCGCGATGCCATGACAACACAGCATCCAGCATCATATCATGTAAGAGAAAGCAACCTATTCAATATATATTTTGAGGCATATGTTATCATGTCAACACATTCAGCACTGCAATCTGAATTTCTATACATTGCTGCATAAATATTCTTCTTGGGCAATTAAGCAAAACACCACAACACATTTCCATAATTGCAATATCTCAAAGATCTCCCCCTGGGATATATTCGGCAGAGTGAGTCACTCCCACGCTCACTGCATTCTGACAAGGCCTCGGCTCTTTCAGACGAACAGCAAATATCTTGACAGAACCAGTAAATACATACATAAACATGGTATGTAATCAGAAGAATTATACAGTGGCCGTGTGATGGTTTTACAGAAGCTACTGCCCCGTATTACAGAGCAGGAGCAGCAGGTGGAGGACACGACAGCAGGGGAAAGACCAGTGATGTAGCGGTGGTTTCTCCTCTGTGCTGCGGGTTTGAGAAGCAGCTTCGCTGGATGGATGAGACGGGGGTGGTGGTGGTGGTGGTGGTGGTGGTGGGGGTGTTGGGGGGGGGAGTTCTGAGAGCTGCCTGGCAGGAGGGGATCACTCCCCACTGTACACGACTGCCCACGCGCGGAGACATACATACACTCACAGCAGTTCTGTTGTTCAACACACTCCTTTTCCCTTCTCATCCTGCCTCTCTCTCTCTCTCTCTCTCTCTCACTTCCCATGACCTTTCTCCCTTCATCCTCCGCTCTGACACACAACGACGGTCCTGCGGTACCTCACGGCCACAAACACGTTACAGAGAACCTTCAGATCTGAACCCCCCTCTCTCTACAACACCACCTTCCCGGTCTGTCACACATCCTGAGCCCCAGCAGCAGGAGACAGTTACGAGGAGAAGGTGTGGGCTGAGGAGACACTGGGTACCTGTGAGCTACCCCCACCTCGGCCTCAGACGACAGACGAACCTGGTCCACCAGCTGCTGACCCAAAGACGGGTGGCAATGAGGGGCAATCAAAGCAGTGGACAGGAGCGTGAAGGACTCGTGGAGTCCACAGTTGAGCTGAGAAGCCAGATTAGAAGAGCTTCATCTTCATAACACTGGGGGTAGGCTTGGATCTGGCTTATGGTGTTTTAGATAATAGTGTCAGAATACCCATACGGGAAAAAAAAAGTCTTTATAATAAACACTTTGAGTATGATGATGCCCTGTTTACTCCAAAATGTACATGTGGTCTCAAAATAATGACCACTGAAGTCACAAACCAGAATGAACAGCTAATTCCACTGACGGAGAGAGGAACCATGAAAGCGTGAAGAGCTTGGCCAAACCATTGATCTCATTAGAGCAGTCATGCTTGGGTGCTTGAACAGTTGAAGATCTTTCGGAAAGGAGGTAGAAAAACTCAATGGAAAAAAAATCAAGTCTCTAGATTAATTATAATCTGAGGTGAGAAATGTAGAGAAACATTTCAGAACAACAAAACAATTCAGAAGTAAATAAGTGTCAGACGTCTTCAGCCAGGACTGCCCTTTAGTCTGTTCACAACGTCAGCTGTTTGAGTTGTGAATTTTTGAGGAACTGAATAAACAAATTATCCCAAAGGATTAAAACAGCCCTCCAAAATGTTCATATTAAAAGACCATTTGTGGGTCACAGATAATGAAAAGTCATTGATACAGCAACGGTGTCCAGGGGCATGTTTAGCACTTAGCTCTGAGCGCTGTCCAGCAGATGATTGAAGAGAATGGAGCAGTCAATTAACTGCAGTATTACCAGCAACAACAACAACATCATTTAAAGCTAGCCCTCTAATTGATTTTGGCGTTTTAAATGAGTGCCGTACCTATGCTGCATGGCAAACAACATTAGAGTCAAATACAGTGATGTTAAATGTCTTCTCAGAGCACAATCAATGTCTTCTACTGACATACCAAACATCCCAAACATCTCTCATCAGTTTAGAGACTGACAGAAGGCTCTAGGTTGACTGTCAGATTTTTGTTCCAGGAGAAAGACCATATGGGTCATTCTTGGTGTTATGAAGGACACTGAAGAGTTGTCTTGCCATCTATGACCCTTCTGGCCATGCCAGAGTGACTGTAAAGAACATGACTCAGTGTCTCCACCGGCCAGTCGAACTGTCTGGCTGCTGCAGAATAAAGGATACGAACGCTCATTACGAGTTCGTAAAGGATACGAACGCTCATTACGAGTTCGTAAAGGATGCGAACGCTCATTACGAGTTTGTAAAGGATACGAACGCTCATTACGAGTTCGTAAAGGATACGGACACTCATTACGTGTTCGTAAAGGATACGAACGCTCATTACGGGTTCGTAATGGATACGGACGCTTATTACGTGTTCGTAAAGGATACGAATGCTCATTACGTGTTCGTAAAGGATGCGAACGCTCATTACGTGTTCGTAAAGGATACGGATGCTTATTACGTGTTCGTAAAGGGTACGAACGCTCATTACGTGTTCGTAAAGGATACGAACGCTCATTACGTGTTCGTAAAGGATACGGACGCTTATTACGTGTTCGTAAAGGATACGAACGCTCATTACGTGTTCGGCAGGAACTGATTAATTAAAATTCCAGAACAAAGTTCAGCTCATTGGTGGGGTGGTCCCCAGGTGTGTGCATATTCAAATGAGACATCGCACATGGGGATAGCGCCTCCAGTGCACAGGAAGACACACTTATGGATGAAGTGAATGAAGCTGCCCCTCACGGAACACTGAGAATATGTGGACCGTTTCTTAACGGGCTAAAACGCCTAAAACCTGCATTTCAAGATGTCCCCAGGAAAGCAGTGAAGCAAAGGCAATTTCATGGCCGATTCGATTACTCTGTTTGCATGAGAATTACTGTTGCATTCAGTGTGTTCAATCAAAGTCAAATTTAATTGCATAGAACATTTTATGCACAAAGGTAGTTCAAAGTGCCTTTCATAACCCAAAAAAAAGCATTCAGCGGAAAAAGGTATAAATAAATCAGATAAATATATATATATATATATATATATATATATATATATATATATATATATATATATATATATACATATATAAGAAAAAAAAGAGTACAACCACTCTAAAAACAAAGGAGGGGAATTACAAAAGAGGATTTAGCTCCAGACAAATGGTTTGCATGCCAACACTCAGAGAGCCTGCTGCTACAGAGGGGCATGACGTCAGTCTCAGACAGGAGCAGGGAGGGAGAGACGCTCTCCAAGCCTGGCCAGGCGGCCGTGACGATGCTCCTCTCTCGCTGGGGTAAAATTAACCTTTCTTATCATATTCTTAGAAAGACTTCAAGAGAGACACTAAGCTGTCACTAACCTCAGGTGAGACCCATCGCAAAGCCTTTCGCTTTGTAGCCGGCGAACGCGGTCTCCTACCGTCCGCTCTGTTCCATAGAGGGGCGCTGGGATTTCCATAGTACAGCTCTGCGTGACCCATTTTTTTTCTTTTCATCTTATAGTGACAGGGAGGCTCAGTACACACACATTCCATGCTGTGGTAATACCGAGAGACACGTCGTTAGCCTTTGATTCCAGTATGTTCCACTTAGTGAAAAGGAGAGAAAGCGGCTGAAAGCACCTTAGCTTGCAGCGAGCTCTCGGTCTCCTCGCCGAGAGAGGCGGATAGCCGAGCAGATAGGCTGTTTGCACAGCAACGAAAACAAATGTTGAACTTTACTTGCTTCGTGATGAAACGCTCGAGACGCAGACGAAGTCACGTGGTGAAATGGGCTTTTGGAAAGCGCTGCACACTCTTGCGACCCAGTGGAGCAGCAAACTTGGGCGCAATGAAAATACAGTCAAGTATTTAGACTGGAACGGAACCTCATTTGGGTTTGATATTTCAAGTTGAGAGGGCAGACTTCTTAAATGTTATTCCTCCTGCAGCCATTTTTCTCATTAGGACCCCTTAGCAGGGGGTTTGCATGGCTCCCTCATGTGGCCCGTGGGTCTAACCATCACACGGGGTTCAATCCCCCACTTCTACAGACCTTGGGGCTGGCTGTCTTGATGAGCCCAGCGTGGCTCGAGCACGAGAGCAAGACGCCGAGCGTCCAGCCCGGCAGACGCGGGTCAGGCAGCCGAGGCGGCGGCCTTTGCCCCGGGCGCCACACACACCCGCTGCTGACTCGGCCGGCGAAAAGACACCAGACCAAAGCCGTGGCCACAGTCCCGAGGAAGCATGGCTGCCTTTAACTAGATGGAGCTTAGCTCGCTCGTGTGCAGGGTCTGCGTGCTTTCTTGTGAATCGCGACTCTGCAGGTTCGTGCCGATCGACACTGACAGAGCAAAAACGTGTCTAGCAGTCATACGCTGTGCAGCTGGAGCTCAGAGTGTTGCAGAGACAGAGAAGATTTCAGCAGTCAGGAGAGACAGGTTCAGGCTACGGAAGCGAAAGGACAGTCTCATGCCCCACCCTCCCAACATCCACACGAAGACCGTTAGGCTTTGGAGAGACGTCAGCTTCATACTTTCGCGGAGAGGATCCACTCCCATTTCCCACTGGACCCATCAACAACTTGTCACATAATACTGTCTGCACGCTACACTAATTTGTTTCCCTGTTCTCTCTTTTTTTTAAATCAAATTATTTAAACATTTTGGACATTAATTCTTTCTAGTCACTGGTCACATGTAATCAAGTATGTTTCAGAGGAGAAGAGAAACAATAAACTCTTAATGTGTCTGGTAGTAACGTTAGAAATGTCAAGTGCACCTGTGTGACACAAAGCCACGTTCTCTCTCTCCAACAGCAGTAATGCGGGACTTCTGTGTTTCCATCAAGCGCGGAGCACCCAGGGACCTAATCATACGCTGTCCTTAATCTAACGGCATTAGCTTTCCCTAAATGAGGTTTAAAAGTAGTGAGATCGCTGCACGAAATCACAGACGTTTTGTAACCCCTCAGACTGCTGGGATCACTGTTGATCACGATGAGGGTTTCCGGATGAGCTGTTTTCGCACAAACAAACACCTGCAACGCTAAGAGGAAGCTGAGTCGTTGGCCCCACGTGAAAAGCGGGAGACTGAGAGGCTGGGAAGACATCCAGGGCTCTCCTGAGTTCCCTTAATGATCTCGTTTGGCATTTAAGGCCAGCTTCAGCACTAACCTCCGCTCACACTCCACTAGCTTCTGCCCATCGTCTCGCAGGCCACTACTTCACCACGGTAACCACGTGGTGTAGAAAGCTCGTCCCTCCAACGGACTCTTTTAAGGTGGATTTTACTTCTTGAAGTAAATTCAGAATTGTGATTCCAGTGGGATGAAAAATCCTTCATTTGAAAATTGAAAGTGTTAACACAATTAGTGATGTTTATCAGTGACATTTTGTCACACACAAGCTGATTAATAATTAAACTGCCCCCCCACCATTTGCATAACAATGCACCAAGTTGCGTTATCATTAAGACTTAGTTGATATGATAATGACACAGCAGAACATTAATACATTATCTTAGATAAGGGTTCAGACCTAAAACCACTAGTAAGACGTGCTGTAGCTGATAAGGCTTAATCAGGGAACCTTGTCCGACACTCACTCACTCAGTTTCACCAGGGTCAAACAGAGTCAGCGCGGTGCATGCTGGATCTTACTGTTTTACTGTGTTACAAAAAAAAATGACTGCATACGCTACAGCATATTTCCTTTCCTTTGTGAGGAGACATTTGTTGTCATGTGTTTTCAGGTCCTTTGCCTGTAACCTGGGCGGACAGAGACACAGGGGCTTATACCGATGTTCACATGGATTTATCTAAGGCAAGCAAGGGCACAGGATGGTGAGACGGGCGAACAAAGACATTTGACAGAGTTGCTATTTCGTTTGCATGTACTGAACATGAACACACTACCACGCTTGGTTGGACTGAAGGTTATTTTTTGCGGCAGGCATCAGGTGCTCACGGGCGTCCCGATCAGCGCAGTTACAGAGAGCCTCTCAGAGAGACGCGTGCCATTGCACATCCACATCAGACGCTCAGCAGTCTCCAAATGGCTTTGTGCAACTGCACCAACTCAACGCTCATACTTAGCTGTGTTCTCATATCACAAGCCATTAAAACAATACACTCCATAATCATGTGAGCAATTTTTGATTCGGTTAATCAAACTAAACTACTAAAATGATTGTGGAAAGGCCGATTTTGGCATGACTAGAGAATAAGTGCTGAGTGCTGAGTGTGTGTGTGTGTGTGTGTGTGTGTGTGGGGGGGGGGGGTTGCTAGGTGTGACGCTGACACTTGATTGAGCATGTAGCCCCGTTCGGTGACATTACTACACCCGAGCCTCCCGTGGGCCACCACTTAATGCTTAATCACTTAGAGCGTTGACGGTTGCCAGGGAAACTAGATGTACATTTTCAAAACAGCACCATTTGCTTAATACTGTGCAGTCACAAGCCTTTTTTCCCCATTTTAAATAGAAAAGTGCTAAAATTATAGACTCTGAGTATGACCTGCAGTTGAGTCAACCATACATTAAAATGCTCAAAGGAGCATGTGAAGTACAAGCCCACACAAGAGAACGCACAGAGAGGACATCACGGGCAAAGTGTACAATACAATTTTACATGCCTATTCTGTTCTAAGCTGTCGTGTAAAAAAAAGTCACAGTAAATAAGAGCAACGGACCCAAAGCCATGGGTGAACCATCTGCTGTGGGGATGAGATGCAGCTTTCACACATGCCCTACAGCACGGCCAGATCAAACCCGAACAAGGCCATCAGAGAGGTGGAGAAGAGCTATAGAGGGCAGAGTGCGCACTGCTCCAAACACAGCACCAGTCCCCTAAGCATTGTGTCAGGAACACCAGGAACCACCAGGAACCACCAGGAACATTACAAGCCCCCGCCTATCCAAAAATTATACTTCCCTTCTGGATGAATCAAAGAACTTCTGGGCTCATGTTAAACTTGCCTTCATTCCAAGGAAACAACCCAGCCCTTACAGTGCATCACTTAAACCACGCCTTATTTAAATTATTTATCATAAATACTGGTTCTCATTATTATTAACATTTTCAAAATCAAGTCAGATATTTTAACAGGCTTTTTTGTCCAGAAGTTTACAAATGGCTTTGGAAATCACCGTGAAAATTGGTTCCAAAAATAAGACCTGATATTGTGGCCCAGTGTTATTCAAAACATCACCAATACGTGTAACACATTAAGATATAACAATACTCCGAATTTCTCATTTCTGAAAAGGGTCTTTGAAGACTCAAACAATCATTCCACAGATGAAGAAGCATTTTAGTATGAAGGCATTTGGCACTATTGTGTTATCAATTATGAATGATGCGAAACAATACTTTAAATAATGTATTGGTACAACAGAAAGCAAACTTATACTTTAAGTTAGTAACAAGTCCAAAAATGTGAACTGATTCTGTCTGATCTCACTTATCCGGGAAGAATCTAGAAGCATCCATTCAAGAGTATATTTTGACCCAGTCAGCCTACAATTCTGATTTATATTCTGCATGACATAAGCAAGTTTTATAAATGGTGCATACTTCAAAAGGGAATGGGTTATGGAGACTTCAGACACTGCTATTTTTATAGGCAAGAGAAGAAAGTTACCTGAATGTGCACGTCACGTTAACCTACAGCTAGACCACACAGATGTCGCAACGCTTTTTCTAGAAGCTAGCACAGTGTGCTGGACAAAGTCTGGTTTCCAGATGCATCAAAGAGCTCCCAAAGTTCTCACCAAAGCTTTGACTGATACAGAAGGCTGGAGCCATCAGAAGGGCAATAGCGCTAGACACAGTCCAGGTACTCAAGCTGCCAAATGTGATCTGGACATATTTAATAAGGAGTGTGATTTTTATGCACATTCATCTGTCACCTCAACAGAAACTTCATTTTTTTTTAGTCAACACAGAGATAAAGTTTGCTGCATTCCACAGAGCTGGGTGAATGTCTCTTAATTAAAATGCTAATATCACTTAACTGGTAATGAGTTCCTTAAATGTTATTAGGGACATGATGCAAATCATTCTTGAGGGCACTGAGCACTTTGATTTGAAAAAGCACCTCAGAACCGAGGTGACGGTCTACCAGCGGGCGGCCAGCAAACGAGCTCATGGCTACACCATGCTCACACGCCACCATCCTTACACAACATAAGGCTACACCATGCTCACACGCCACCATCCTTACACAACAAAAGGCTACACTGTGCTCATACGCCACCATCCTTACACAACATAAGGCTACACCGTGCTCACACGCCACCACCTTTACACAACATAAGGCTACACCATGCTCACACGCCACCATCCTTACACAACATAAGGCTACACCATGCTCACACGCCACCATCCTTACACAACATAAGGCTACACCATGCTCACACGCCACCATCCTTACACAACATAAGGCTACCATCCTTACACCATGCTCACACGCCACCATCCTTACACAACATAAGGCTACACCATGCCACCATCCTTACACAACATAAGGCTACACCATGCTCACACGCCACCATCCTTACACAACATAAGGCTACACCATGCTCACACACAACCATCCTTACACAACATAAATTACAATGTGCACCCAAAAAATGCATCACACCTGTGGCCAAGTTCATCGCCAGATTTAAACATGATGTTAACAGCAAATAGCACCATAACAGTTTTCATCATTAATAAATGTGAACTGTCAGCATGTTTTTATTATTACATTACATATGGTGCTACCACATTTTGTCTTCATTTGTATATGATGTTAGCAGTTCATAATAGATGACTGCTCTGCAAAACGCACCACCTGAACTAGACCCGCTGCAAAGGTCGTGGTAAGAAGCCGATGAAAATGGCAAACTTTGCAACTGCAATATTAGGAATAAAGAGGAAGGGGACTTGTGTTAGCCGGATCGCACACTTGTGTTAGCAGGATCTCACACTTGTGTTAGCAGGATCTCACACTTGTGTTAGCCGGATCTCACACTTGTGTTAGCAGGATCTCACACTTGTGTTAGCCGGATCTCACACTTGTGTTAGCAGGATCTCACACTTGTGTTAGCAGGATCTCACACTTGTGTTAGCCGGATCTCACACTTGTGTTAGCAGGATCTCACACTTGTGTTAGCCGGATCTCAGAATGTCACAAACCTTTGCCATTAGAAATGAAAATCTGGGTGTTATAGTGCAAGAGATTATAGCAATATATAGATTATATAGATTATTATAACAAATATAGACTGAAGAGAGATGCAGTTTTGCTGCTCTGTCATGATTTGGAAGAACTGTCATCATCTCAGCACTATCCAGATCTCGACTTGGTGAAGGTTACATATGCATTACATTTTTATGCAACTGGCAGTTTTCAGCATATCAGGATTTCACGACTGGGGTTAGTCAGTCACCTGTCACTTGGCATGGCTTTTAATGTTTGGCCTCATTTACATGTAAATTTTGATTGGCTTTTACCTTGGGCACAGGTGAATTCACCACAGCGGTAAGCCGACAGTGGTGCGCTAATTATCACCAAGGTGACTTTATGAATAGGATTTAAATACCGTGTCGCATATTTTGCATGGTGTAACACCATCAAGTTTTATGAATCTGGGCTCTGGTGGGGTTTTTTTTTGTACCAATTCGGGGTTTCAAATAAAAGTTAGGAATACTAAAAACAGAGCCAGCAACAGAGCCAGAAACAGAACCTGTATGGTCTGAAGGCTCTGAGCTCCGTGCAGTAGCTCATGGAGAGTTATGTAATTATTGAACTTTGGTGACAAACACTTGACTGTTTTGTCTCAGGCCATTCTCATCTTTCCCGTGATGAGTGTTCACAGTTCACTGTTCCAATCACTGTTCTCGGTGATGAGTTTTCGCACCCTGTCACATCCCCAACTCCTGCTCTACATTCAACCCTGAGATCTATAGCAAAGCACGTCCAGCCTTCGAGGGTGATACACAAGCCGCTCAGAGCTCCAAGCAAAGTTCTCAGCCAATCTTTAGTTTCACAGACCACAGAGGTGTAATTATAGAGGCAGTCTGCATACACAAACATGTCCTTTACTTCCACAGAAACAAACATGTCATCACAAAATAAACTACAGACAGTAGGACTTTATTTTTCACTTTTCTATTAAACAAATCCCCCCCCCCACAAAAAAAAAACACATCCTAGCAAGCACAGTGCTAATGGACTCTGCTGGACATTGCACACGCATGCCCCGTGACTCCGAAGTCCACGGTAATCCCACACATCGTTCACTAGTGCCAAAATGGTGACCTCCGAGTAACACGCATCAGATTGAATGCATTTAAATCAGCCCACTGTCTATCACAAACTGGTGCAGGCTCACCAAACTGGTGCAGGATCACCAAACTGGTGCAGGCTCACCAAACTGGTGCAGGATCACCAAACTGGTGCAGGATCACCAAACTGGTGCAGGCTCACCAAAGTGGTGCAGGATCACCATACTGGTGCAGGATCACCATACTGGTGCAGGATCACCAAACTGGTGCAGGATCACCAAACTGGTGCAGGATCACCATACTGGTGCAGGCTCACCAAACTGGTGCAGGCTCACCAAACTGGTGCAGGATCACCATACTGGTGCAGGCTCAACAAACTGGTGCAGGATCACCATACTGGTGCAGGATCACCAAACTGGTGCAGGATCACCATACTGGTGCAGGATCACCAAACTGGTGCAGGCTGTCATGCATGCCAGCTTCAGCTCCTACAGCAGCAGGCTGACAGGACGTCTCCAGGGAACCACCGTGCTTGCACACAGCCGGTGACAACGCACTTGTCTTTTCTACAGACAGCCGTGACTGTTAACTTCAGGGCTCGTCCGCCATGCCCTGCGCACGTTATGAGATGAACATAGTTCGTGTTTTATTTGCTTTATTCCAAGGTTTAGTCATTTGGCAGATAAAGCAAATTAGTCAAGCGTAAACATACTTGCCAGTGGGTTATGTTTCATTAAAGTGACTTAGAACAAGCATTGGAATGATAACACAAAGAGAAATGAGGGAGGAGATTGCCATGATGCAAGTCAACCACTGTGAAAAGACAGAATGGAACTGATGACTAACCGCAAGATATTTAAAAAAAAACACGTTTGCATATGCGTGTTTGTGTGTGTGTTTGCATCAGTGTGTGTGTATGTGTGCCTGCAGGCGCATGTGTTTGTGTGTGTGTACGTCTGTCTGCATGCACGTGTGTGTTTGTGTGTACGTCTGCCTGCATGCATGTGTGTGTGTGTTTGTGTGTGTGTGTGTGTGTACATCTGCCTGCATGCACGTGTGTGTGTGTGTGTTTGTGTGTGTGTACGTCTGCCTGCATGCACATGTGTGTATGTGTGTGTGTGTGTGTACGCCTGCCTGCATGCATGTGTGTGTGTGTGTTTGTGTGTGTGTGTGTACATCTGCCTGCATGCACGTGTGTGTGTGTGTTTGTGTGTGTGTACGTCTGCCTGCATGCATGCGTGTGTGTGTGTGTGTGTGTGTGTGTACGTCTGCCTGCATGCACATGTGTGTGTGTGTGTGTGTGTGTGTACGTCTGCCTGCATGCATGCGTGTGCACATACATGTGCACCAGTGTATTCCGTCCTACTTGCTGTCTCACTGTGATACAAAACAGTGCGCCAGGCCTGATTTCATGTCGGCCTAGATTCAGCTGCTGAGCAGAGAGACTGCAGGCTCTTTATCGCTCTCTGTGCACGGCCTTCCGATGGGTCAGCCCCAACCTACAGCCCCCACCAGCGCACCACACCAAGCCTGCCCAAGAATGCAGCTTCCTGTCCTGGAGAGGGAAAGCCGGAAGAGGGGGTGGTGGAAGGGAGTTTGTGTCTTTTTTAGCACAAAAGACACTGTGGCCTTTCGGAAATGACATCTGCTCACAGATTAGTAGCGTCTCTGAGGACTAGCCTGGCCTGACAAGCAACAGACTGCGGTCTCCAGTCGCGGGTACGCGTGTGCACACGCCCTGGTGAGTGGAAGTATGTTCATGTTCATTTGTTTGAATGAACAAATGCAAATGAATACTATTTCTGTAATGCATTAAACGGCATCGTTAGACACTGACTGATGTGGTGACTGCGGTTGGTATTTAGGGAGTGGGTGAGTTATCGCTGTAATAGAAGAGAGGTGATCCAGGTTTGGGCCTGCAGCATGATCTGCTCAGCCAGCTCACTGCATCGCCCGCTCCTTCCGCAACCTCCCCCGCCCCCGTCACCCACACCCCTCATCCACCAGCCATCCACCTAACGACCTCCACCCGGCTGCAGGGAGTTGCTGGGAGCACCACTGTCTCAATGCACCATGGGAACCCCACCCTCGGATTCAGAACTGGGATAGATTAAACACGCAGGGCACACACTGTGTGTGTGTGTGTGTGTGTGTGTGTGTGTGTGCAGTCTACACCGCGTAACAACGAGACAGGTGGTCTTACACCGCCATGCAGGTCAGACCAGTGCAGGAACGTGCACAGTGAACAGGACTTTATGTGCCACCTGGTTTAACCAATCAGATCACGCACATCCGATTCATCATAGTGGGTTTTCTGTGCTCTACTCATAATGACTTACACAGTCATCCCGCTAAGTCATGTCTGTGCTCTCCAGTACGTCCTGTGGTGTTCTGGGGTACATGTGACACAGCCAAGGGAAAACAAGCAGGTGCTACACACACGTAGTACTTTTACAGTTGTTACAGTCGACTGAAATGCAGGGAAGGATCTAAGCATAAAAGGGCTTGAATTCTTATGTGAATTATCCAGTAGAGATGTAAGTATAACTGAAACATTCTTCACTCTAACCTTTCTAGTCTTTCTTTTCAAATCCAACCTACAGGAGTACAGAGCCAATACAAAACAGAAACTGTGTCACTGCATGATTACTTATTAAATGAACTATGTAGGCATGAGCGACTTGAGGCACAGGGGAAATAACAAAGCACGATCATTTCTAGAATAATTTCTAGATTCATTTCTAAAATCCAAATTTTAAAAGATTACTGGCATGTGGGTGAAATAGGTTAGAGACAAACATTGTTCCAACCTGTGCTGTTTCAAAGAGGTTTCAAATGCTGCAGCTATGCAGTTATATGGTACAACAATTTTTAATTATTGGTGTAAGGAAAGTTCTTTAAAAAATGTCTGCTTTGTAAAGAAAAGCATGTGGTATGCACTAGATTAATCCAACGTGCTAAAAAAGCATCATTAACTGCTAGTCAGCATCAAAGCTAGGACAATAGCCAATGTTCCAAGCTGTTGAGACGTACTAGCCATAGAAACACATTCATGACTAAACGACTTTAAAGTCTTAGACTGAGGGAACAACAACCACAACAACAACAACAATAATAATAATAATCAATTAATGAATGAATTCAGCCCAGGCTAGTCACTGCTGTCTACTGTGAAGGTCAGCTGAGAGACAGCGGCAGGTATGAAGCTTTAGCACGGAGAGCTGTTTGCTTCTGCAGCTGGACCTAAGGCTTCTCCTGCACGTGGCGTTATTCTGGCAACAATGCCAGAACACCAAATAACACGTAGAAAGGTAAACACACAACGCCGCTACGCATGCGCCTGTGTCTGGTGCTCACGGATGCAATGGAGGTGGTGATGAGTGGAACAGCAGTGCTGGCACGGCTGATGAGGATTGATAGGCCTCTCGTTAAGTTACATTAGATTATGGACATGTGTCTTCTATGTGGCGCTGCTGAATTTCACCGTGCGCGCACACACACACACACACACACACACACACACACACACCTCTTCCTGCCGCTTGCCATGATTGAGGTTTCCAATTAAATTTTCACTTAACTGTTAGAACCAGAGAGGTCAATATCACCCAATTACGCCGTATCAATAATGATTCCAGACCAGTGGTGAATCACACCAAGCACCTGAAGCGTAAATGCTTTCAGCATGCAGAGAGACTGAAGCAGGAACAAGAACAAAAAACGTGTGTGTGTGTGTGTGTGAAAGAGAGCGAGAAAGAGAGAGAGATGCAGGACAGTGTATGGTTTTGTTTCAGCCATGCCTTAGTACCTCACATGTCCACATACATAATAATGGCAATGTTTACACACTCGGCCCTTACATGATGGCAGCATCTACACACTCAACAGTAACTTGGGGAGTGTTCTACAGCAATCCAGTACAGACGACGCTCCCAAACAACAGTTAACAAGGTTAAAAAGGAGAGAAGAGGATGTATGTGCAATATTAGCTCTGAGACAGGTCCATTAGCACAGTGCAAATCCAGTTGCCATAGGGCTCAATTCACCTGCCACCTAATCACACTACCAATCAGATAATTGGTGTAATTATCGCAGATTCACTCTCTCCTCTGTGCATTTGAAGGAGAAGTTAACAATGCGGTTGTCTAGATGGTACCAGAGAAATATGACAACAGCCCAGCATGGACCCTGTAAAAGAAAGAGTAGCCTGATTCTAGCCTTAAATCATCGGTGCATATTAATACAATTAGCCTATAAAAGGGAGATGAAAGTTGAATGTGGCAGGCATGCTAATGTAGGCATCCACTTGTGCCCAGCACAGAGGCTGCTCAGTGCTGGATCAATAGACCGTGCCAACACGCCATTGTCTCAGTGCTCTGAACAGTATGACAGCAATTCAGAGGGGTTACAACAACACGCAACAACAGAGAGGGAGAGAGAAGCAAAGAGACACAGATGACAAAGGTAGAAAGACAAGCTTCTCAGGCCACAAAGAGAAGAAACAGGAAGTGTGAGTGTGAAAGAGAGACAGGCAGTGAGAGAGAGAGAGAGATAGAGAGAGATGACACTACATGGCAAATTGGACACCTACCTTCATAGACTGCTTTGAAGCCCTGGCCACTCACAGCGTAGTCTGACAGTAGCCACAGTGTGAGTCTTGCTCCAGAGCTGACCACGGGGGGAGGGAGCTGGAAGCCCGTTAACCTACAGACACACAGAACAGGACGATCAGAAATCCAGGGAAAACACTGCGCTGCGCTGAACTTAGCAGAAGTGGAAACACCTGCGAAAAAATACAGACCACCGAAAGCTTTAATTTCACCTAACCCGAGTGAGACGGGAACAGCAAAAACCACAAAAACAATGATGGAGAATGGCTGGGTAAAAGGTGAGAGGGTTGCCATGGGTGACGAGGTGATAAGTGGGGATGTTGAGACCCCAGGCCTTGTGTTCCAATCTTCTGCACTGGCAGATAATAAAGCTATGCTGGTCTATCACGTCTACAATCAATACGGCCCTTAAGCGCTCCTCATTTCATGGGGCAGAGGTTAAACGTGAGCAGTGCTGCTTGAGCTGTTTTCTTCCCAGTGATCTTTAAGCACAAATCACCCAAGCACTCTAGGAGTGACATCATACGGTAATATCACTTTAGTCAAACATCAAAAGTAATGTGTTCATAGTCAAAGCAGTGGAAGGTGGAAGCAGTCGCCATTTCCCCACAGCTGTGACGCTGCACCCTGAGGACTAGTTAGCTCTAGGTGGTGTCAGCTCACATAAAGCTCAACCCCAGGATATACGTCATGCACATGTGTGGCCTGGCACATGCGACAGTGGCACATGAATTCACATGGCCATGAACGGTCTGTGTCTTGCCCACATTATTGCCCAGGGTGGAGTGGGTGGGATCACCGCTGCACGGGGTGGGATCACCGCTGTTTGCAAAGCCTCATCATAGAACAGGCACTCCCACAAACCAATCAGAATGATGACTCCAAGATCACAGCAATGAGTCGATCCAATGAGCTTTTCCCATTTGGGCTTATTTCAGATCGTGTGGGAACCCCAACTAAACATCAAACCCAGGATTCACATCTGGAACCAGAACAATTTTATTGCAAAACTGGAGTAAGGGGAGTAAATTGGATTTGCTGTGTTCACTGCCCAAGCACCAAAAATGGCCTAGATGACTAGTAGAAGCTCAGGTAGGTCACACCTCTATGGTCAGAGCTGGGTACGTGATTGATTTGCTGGAACATTTTGAATGGCTGATTCTGCTTCAGTTTTATAACATTTGCAGAATAATTACAAGGTAATCTCAGATCCTACAACGCCTAAAGATTCGCCGATGTCCACTGATATCAATTCTTCATAATGACCACAGCTATTCAGCAATGAAAAAAAAAAAACTAAATAAAAATTCATTCTTTGTCCAGTGTCTGCATTATCCACAAAAAAGCCAGTTTTCGTCAGCAATGTATCTTAAAATTGGGTGAGTGTCTGGGCTGCTCTGATGGGTAATCAGCACTCAAGCCGTCCTGTGAAAGAGACGAGACACAGACCTGCCCAGGATCCCTCAGAGACAGACCAGTGCAGCCGTGAAGAGGACAGTGCACCTGTCTATGGAGAGGTCTTTCCACATGGATGAGTCTCCATCAAAAAGATAAAACTCTGCCTCCAATTATCCCAATAATGTCTGGTGTGTGTGTATGTGTGTGTGTGCACGCACCGGTGATGGAGGCAGACTGCATTAGCTAGGATGGCATCAGGGTTGCGCAAGGCACACGTATTTGCATGCTGATATGCTCATGTGCGTATGTGAGCGCTAACTGCAAAGGAAAATATTACCGCTGCAGAAATTCTTCTGATTAAAGCTACGCCGAAATGGCACCTCCCTCACATCCACGCTGGGCTGAGCCTCCCTCACATCCACGCTGGGCTGAGCCTCCCTCACATCCACGCTGGGCTGAGCCTCCCTCACATCCACGCTGGACTGAGCCTCCCTCACATCCACGCTGGACTGAGCCTCCCTCACGTCCACGCGGCCGCTGATTTACGGCTGCACAGTGCAGCTCCATAATAAAATGTGATTAAATGGAGTGTCAGCCTGTGAATAATCAGTCGCTGTGGCCAACCAGTGTCACACGGCACACACTCGCACTGCGGCTTCTGCCCCTGGCGCAGTATCGCAAGGGTTAAATCCAGGTCCCGCACTAGCATGGCTAGATCGGTCTGCGCCTCACACACGGCCCATCATCCACAGACACGCACACCAGCGGGAACCTCCACTCTATATTGCATGGGGCAAATTTTCACCATGAAATGCATCCTTTCCACTCAGAAAGAGGCAATATAAAGAAACACATACACGCACGCACGCGCGCACACACACACACACACACACACACACACTGTTTGCCACCTCTGGTGCTTCAATAAATTTTGCAGATTCTTTCCAGTATTGTGAACACGCTTCATTCCTCCGCAGTGGCCCTCACTGCTGCCTCACCTCTGCCTCACCTCTGCCTCGCCGCTGCCTCACCTCTGCCTCGCCACTGCCTCACCTCTCCCTTGCCTCTGCCTCACCTCTGCCTTGCCGCTGCCTCATCTCTGCCTCACCTCTGCCTCGCCACTGCCTCACCTCGGCCTCGCCGGCGCAGGCCCAGGCTGAGTGGAGACAAATTGTTTTAAATGAACAAAAGCCCCCTGGTCGCTCGTTCTTAACGTGTAAACACCCTCAAAGTAAATGAGGTTGTCTTCCCTCTAATCTCATTCGGTGGATATGCATGAGTATTGCTGAAGCAGCTATACACCAGCGGGGGGTGTAGGGGGGTGGCACCACCGAGCTTTTGACATGCGAGCGCAGAAGAGATGGAGGACAAATCTTGGCATGTAGCGTTTGAGTAGTGGTGTGTAGCCCGTGAGCCTGTGTGTAGGAGTGCCCGTGTGTGTACAATCACATGAACATGGGTATAAATACCACGCTGTGAATGGGATGACTCTGTGATGCTGAGGGTACAGCAGAGCTCATGGGATCCGGGCCTGTCACATGTGTAGGTGAGGTCTCCAGAAATAGCTCACTCACACCTCACACTCACACACACACACACACACACACACACACACACACACACACACACACACACACACACACACACACACCCCACACTCACACACACCACCTCTTTCTGGCCTGAATTTTTGCCTCTGGGAAGAGAAAGAAGGGATTTCCATCCTTTTCCCCCCACTCTCGTTTCTACGGGCTCCTCCTGAAGATCTCCATCCCCAGCAGGGTCGCCGCTTGTGCAGCCAGCTCCGCTCAACTGATGGCGCCGTCGGTGCAGACTGCCGCGTTGGACACAATCACAGCTGTAACTCTGCCCTGTTCAAGGCCAGGGAGCCTGCGCAGGGGGCAGAGACCCCCTCAGAGTAGCTAACACCCAGGGCTGAGTGCTGCCCAATTATCCTCTCCTAGCCCATATATCCCACCCCTGACCAGCCACCATAAATTCACACTGGCACGTCTCCGCTCCCCTACACACGCACCCAGTCGAACAGTCCCACACTCCCACACATCCAGACGGTGTGCCAAGTTATTTTCACCACGTCCGTGATGATGGCTTCCTGTAGAAAGCCAATCATGGTCCCTAATGGGTGCCATAAGTGATTTTATGCTACAGATTGGATTACTGTAATGTATCTGACTTAAGTGCACATATCGAGGGAAAGGGCTAATACGATGGGCCAGCGAGCAGCCATAAGCCCCAACCATCTGTCTACAGCTGGGCTTAAGCACTAAAAGAACAGGTCTTGCCTTTGGTACTGTTGAACCTTCACATTGGAACTACAGGCTGGAATTAACCAAAAAGAGAAGACGATCTCCCCGGGGCACCGCACTACAGGGTCCAAACAGTACCAAACTAACTGCACACAGCACTGAGGCCTGAACTGTGTTACGGCGAGACTGTGAGCTGGCAGCTCTGAACTAAGCCCCCTAGATCAGAGGTTATCTGTATGCTGGCACCTCATTAGCCAGTGTGGGCTCGTTTGAACGGTGCCAACACAAACTGAGACGGGGGAAGGTGCCTGTCCACAATCAGCCAGAGTGTGGTAATGAAATCCTGCTCTTCCTTCACCCCAGTTCCCCTCGCAGTGGTGGGGGTCTGTAATCCAGAGCGCCAGCTCCGAGCTTAATGAACAGGAGGCTCACGCTGAAACCACACAAGCCACTCCTCTGGAACAGGGGCAAAAATGGGCCTCAACTCCTCTTAGTTGCCCAGAGTACTGCTGTAATGTCACCACGCTTGGACGACTCAGCCACGATATCCGTTTAGGCGACTGCGCGCGTCAACGGCGCCCATTTGAGCGGTTTGTCTGTAAAGATCCGTTCGAATGAGGCATTCAAGCCTGTTGCTCTGCAGGGAGATTGGACGCTGGCATAAAAACGACGTTAGCTTTATCTCTGAAAGGTGCAGAAGAGCCAGGGGCGAACACACACACTCGGTCTTAGGAACACGGGAGATAAACCGCGCCGGCGCAGGTTAAGGCGCGTGCAAATATCATAAAAAAAAAAGCAACGTGTGAGGAGACCTCATTAATGCACAGAATGATGGAGGATGCTGAAGAGGGAGACAGAAAGAAGAGGAGAAGACAGAGGGGAGAAGAAGACCAGTCGGCTGCCTTGAATTATTGAACGTCTGGAAGCAGTGATATAATACGGCGCTCATCAGGCTTGAAGATCTCCAGGCCAAAAAAAGCGGCGGAGACAAGCAGGAACGATGAGTTGTCACCGGGCGAGTTCGCTGGCAAAACTCATCACGCAAGGGATGAATGGTGCTTAATGGCAGTGGGGTCCTTTACACTGCTGTTAACGACCCTCTTACCCTGTCAGAGCTAACCGACCCGCCTGCTGCCCACACCCGGGGCACACAGCAGCGCATGGGGGTTAACTAAACCTGGAATATAATCTATGAGCAGGATTACATGCTTTCTGGAGCTGTTAGTAACAACACGGTGGAAGTGTGCAGTACACTACAGGGCATTTCAGTGCCATGTTATGTCTCAGTCACTGTGCAGAACATCTGGATCTGTAAATGTGTCAAATATAAATATGAGCATAGCATAATAATTTCTGAGGCCATCTGTCAAGTAAGTACCTAGTGGATTTTTTTTAGGCACAAATTACCGTGTGCTTAACCTGAGATTTGGACTTCATTTGTGTGTCTTCACACCACAGCTGTGTTCTTACAGCTGTTTGTTTGACTTCCTAAAGAACAGAATGGAATGCCTGGAGAAAGACTCTGTGCTTGCCCCCATGATGGAACGTCTCGCCAGAAGTAGCTACCCACATTTTTACATCAGTTCCTCTCTCACATATTCAGCGTTTATAATCAGCACTGATGTGGATTGTGGAAGAGAGGTGCATTTACCCTTCATCAGGACCACATCCTGGGAAATACTCCAAGAAGACCTACGTTAAGAGAGTGTCTGCTTGGGTTTCACAGGCTTTGAGTGATGCCAGAGAGCCAACGGGGTAAATGGCAAGACAACTATTAGCACGCCGACACAGCGCGTGCAGTCATCAGTCAGCCGGCCTGCGCCAGAGGACCACAGTCTCCACGTCCGGCTGCTACACCTGTTACAAACGCAGAATGAAACCACATTTGCCAACAGCATTCAAGGGAAAATGTCTTTCAAACGCAGTGAAACAAACACTCCAGATTCATTACACGCCATATTCTCCTAGCTACTCACACTCTTCACTACGGTAACACAGCGAGAGAAAGTCAACAAAAACGAGCTGATGAGATCGGTGAAAGTTACATCCATGAAAAATACAATAAATAACGATTACACATGCAGTTGTCCGAGTGCCTCCCGTCCCTCAATAAATCACTTTGATCCGCAGCCAAATAAAGTATAAACAAAACGATTAAAGCAGAAATAAAAGTGGCATCGGGGTTGCAGCACTGCTAGCCCTGGCAGAACTGACCGCACTGAGCACACGCCACAGTAGAAGGTGTGGGTGCCTCTGTGATGGACGGCCAGCAAAGGGACTGGAAATAACTTCCTGGTTGTCTTTAACTGCAAAATGTGAAATGGTCAATGCAATTACAACTCAAAAGGATGCATTGGTTTGGAGCAGGTTCATACTGATAAGCAGACTGGGTACAAATGAATCTGCATTAGCGTAAAGCACCCACCATTGATTTTTAATTACACATCTGTTGCTAGATAAAAGAGAAGAGACAGTGCCGGCACACCGCCGCCCGCATGCTGTCCTCTGTTCCCCATCGTTTTCCTCACAATTTCCCCTCTTCCTTTAATCCTTCCTCTTCTTTTTTTCCCCCTCGGGGTGCTCCTGTCCACCTTTCTTTCATATGTGTGTGGACGTGGCCCTTTCATCCCTCTCTTTTCTTGCCCTCGCCGTCTCCCTCATCCTCTCTCCGTTTGCGCGCGAGGATCTGCAGAAGCGTAGATTAATTATTCAGATGTTGGCTCCAGTGCCAGGCCGGCGCTGGGAGGAGACTGCGGGCTTTCGCCTTCTCCTCCGCCGATTCCTTCAAAAGCCCTTCGGCCTGTGAGGCTAGAACTGCAGTTTCACTGTTTGTATATTATTTTATTGTACTGTTCTTTTCTCTTGCTTTGTCCCTTGGCGGTCTGGCAGTTCTAATAAACTCCTAAACAAGGTTTAGTCAGAGATTTGATTAGATGCGAAGGGCAGTAGGGACATGTTGACCGATGCTAACAAACTCCCACTCCCTTTCCCTGTACTATCTCTCTCTCCCTCCCTCCCTATCTCCCTCCCCTACATGTATGTACCACACATGCTACGTTATACGCGGTGCGCAAGCGCCTCCCTCTCCCATGAGGATGACTAGGTGGTGCTGACGTAGGAGATCATTTCTGTGTTGTGTGGCAGGCGTTTGTCTCCTCTTTACATCTTCATTAGGAGCCACCGACCTCTCCACCACCATGCAGCTCACCACTGCAATATGACAAGTGCTTTAATTAGAGGAGTTAATTGAAGATCCTTCGTCCTGCCTTTAATGAGCTCTCCACAGAAGTCCGACAGTGTCTCTTGCCTTCTCCATATTGGCTTATCGACAAAGCACAACCACTTTGTGCTACATAAACAAAACAATACACAACATTAAGCAGGATAAATGGATAGTTAAGGTAAATGAGGGTATGAAAAGTTGGACATCGATACCCAACTAAATGCTAGAGCACTTTTTGTCTTTTCACAAGATAAACTTAGCTAATGCAGAGAAATATTGCATTAGCGAGCTAATTCCATGGGTATCTTCTACACATCCCCCCAATTTTCATTGCTCACTTTGTCAACCATGTAATTCATCTATTTTAACCGATACTTCTTGTGCTTCTTTGGGAGCAAACATATATAATCATACTTCAGTCTAACATTCTGAACCGTATTTTTCTATCAAAGAAAGACTGTGGCAAATTCATCCTAGATTCCTTTATAGTCACTGCGAACTATAGATTAGCATGTACCAGGTCATTAAGGCTTACCAAGACCAGCTGTATTTCCATGCAACACAACCCTATGGAGTGCAGGGCTCCTATAACTGGCTGTACAAAGCAAAAGCTCCTCAGTTTGGTATCAGCCATCATTGCCCTACATGTTAAAGCTCCTCAAAGCACTGCACCCTCTACAAAATCAACCCGGGGGTCATCAGGACTCACGATTCCTTTATCAGGTGGAAGTGCAGTCCCACTTAGGATTGGGCCAATAGTCAATGCCACTGTCTATCAGCGATGGCTGACGGAGCCAGAATCATGTCAGGCCCCTCCCACAACCCCCCCCCCCACACCCCCCATCCTCCTTGTAGCATAGTGCACACTGGCTGCTATAATTCATCTCTCTGCTATGATGCAGAAAATGTATTACTCTGAAATCAGCGTGAGTTGAACTGATGAATATGTATTTTAAGGAGAGTCCTTTCACCAAAAAACATATATCAGCCTTTTTTGTGTTTGTTTTTTGGAGGCTTTTTTTTTAGATTTTGTAAAACATAAGATATACTTAGTTTAGGCTTGCTGTACTTTATTAATGAAGGCCTTTAAAAATAATACTTAACAATAACGCTTTGTATTTTAGTTTTTATTTTGCATGTTTACAGAAGCCATGAATGGTTATGTTAAAAATATAAATAGATGAAAAAAAAACTTGTTCTGGAGTCAAACTTGTCCCTCCTGGCCCTCCTCCATGTTTTTCTCCCTCTGTCCTGAAGGGTAACACCATTTCCTCAACAACGTTTTTAAAAAATCACAGAGGAGCTAGTGGCTAACATCATGATATACCAGCTTTGACCACAGGGACCCCACAAACAGAGGCAATGAGAAACAACAGATGGCTGTCACAAAGTTATAGGTGAGTCAAATTGATCCATCATTCATTTATTATTAAAATATAACAGGTGATGCTAAGAATGAAGTACTTAGCTTAATATGTTTAGATAGACAGAAAGAACTTTGTTGATCCCAAGGGACTTTGACAGAAGGCGATCATGCATAACAGCTTACCAAAATAATCAATCTGGCTATACTCATGTCAAACTATTAATTGGAGAGTTACAAGGTGACAAATTGTGCCACCATCTGGCACAATATAATTTCATTATTGATGACAAAAGTTTGCTTTAAAATCATATATTCTATCATTTTATTTTAGTTTGTTTTGAAGGTCTAAATGTATTTCTTCATGTCATATCAACACCTGAACAAACGACATTTGTGCAAAGCCATCGATGGCTTAATGTACCGAATTCTACACCAGACTGAACTGAAACATTTAAATGTTTCTGTGTTTATTAAAAACATGGGATCTTGTCTGGGTAGAGTTGTGACAACTTTATGTAGTCAAAACCGGAAACAAGTATGCGATTTCAATCTAACAACATATTAAAAACACAATCATATTGTGTTCAGCACATAAGACAGAATATTTCGCACCCATCAGCAGTGCTGATGTGTCTGGGTCCCTCTGGTCTGTGTAGCTTCTCTCTCACCCCTGTGTTTAGTTTTAGGTTTTTGTGTAGCAACTCAGATCAGAAAAAAAAATGGAGGGAGAAATAAAAAGAAACAAAAAGAATAATGATAATAAAAACTTTGACTCCAAAACGCACTTGGTTTTTTGTATGTTTGTATGTTTATGGCAGCAGGAATTATTTATTTAGCTTTTGAGGTAGAATAAAATGAGGGGGAACTCCAGAACACTTTTATTAATTTATTTATTTGTACATTACACTTCAAGGCTTCTGTAAGCATGTCTCCGGTACCAAAAACAACCTCATGGCAGTGGAGGGTGGTTTTTCCATGTCAGCATGTTTAAATGTAAAAATATTGCCTAATAGTTTTAATAGGGCATCAAACAATGTCATACCAAGTTAATTGTAAAAACGTTTAGTTAATGATTATGAATGAATGAATGCAATTAATTGAATAAAACATACAAAGGTTCTATGCCTGTTATGTAGACATTGACTCAGCCTTGGTCCCAGGTCTTCTCACACACAGGATTAAGTCCTTCTAAGACAATAATCCAGATCTCTTTAAAACCGTAACTCCTCACCTGCCTCCACCCCTTCCCAAAATAAGAGAACTGGTTTTGGGTCAGTGGCTATGATATATTCCAGTAAGACAACCAATGGATAAACCAGTAAATGTCTATGTGCACTGACTCTTTTAAAAAATCTAAATAAATAAATGAAATCATGTTGAGCATAACCCTGCAAGAAAAAAACATATATTGTCTTCTCTAAGTGACCGAGGCACACCATCATCACCCTACAAGCCCCAAACCTCAGACATCTCCAACACCATCTCATTAGAGAGGAACTGAATCAATTAGTCCCATTATCACCTTTTGCTTAAAGAGACACTCTGTCACATTTACGGAGGTGTGTATGCGTAATTTGTTAAAAGTATTTCACACTCTGAAAGGAGAAACCAGACAAGTGAGAAAAAGCTAAATTAACAAGCCAAGGCAGAGGGGAAGAAGTAATATGCCTCGTCTGATCATAAGCCACTCAAATGACATCAAGGCAAACAATAAGGCCAGTGCCAAGTGTGCTATTATCTCTGATTACCAAAGAAGATACACACTTCTCCCATCTGATTACTAGGGAAAAGGTCATATTTACAGCTAAAATGTTGAAATGTCTGCTCAGTGACATTAGTTTGGTTACATCTAGAATGAGAAATGCCAGGCTGCCCTGACAGTGGTGTGTTGATGAGCTTCCTGTGAGTCAGTGATCAATACTAAACAGTGATTAACAAGACTGGGACACCTCACATTCACTCACAAACAACCACAGGTACATTATCAAGTCCCTTGTACTCAGATGTACTATATGCACTACGACCTCTGATGTGCTAAAATGCTTAAAGATTCCTACATAACAGATGGAAAATGATATACTGATCTATAATGTTCTTATCTCTCCTATACTATGAGACTGAAAAAAAAGTGTACACCAATCTGCAGTGTGCAGTGGAACTCATATCTACACACACACACACACACACACACACACGCACACGCACACCCAAGGAGAACCTAGAGGAGAGGTAATGACCAACCGACCTTCCTTTCTCTTCATTGCCTCATTCCCTTCCACCAGCTGCCTAAGGAGGCCCGAGTGTTCACCCGGCAATCAATAACCCCAGAAGAGGGTATTAGCGGGTGAGCTACAGCCCCCCCCCCAGCCGCACTGCCACACTGTACTTCCACGTCCTCGAAGATGCCATCAGAGACACAAAGCCTTGACTCGTTAAAGGGGTTGGAAGATTATTTCAATAACAAGTATGAAAAAGGTTACCAAGGTTTACAGCACACCAAGCAGAAGACAGACAGTAGTTTACACAAGAATGAGCTCACAGCAAAGAAAGGTGAAAATATCACTCCTGTGCTATGGAACTGATACAGACTGGAAGAGTCAGATCTGGAACAAATAAAGGCAGAGTGTGAGGTATGTCAGAAGTCAGCTCCAACCAAAACTAGCAGCACAATAAATTGGTTCTAGCACTTACGACACACAAGCTGCCATTCGACACCCAAGGCTCTCGCTAACAGTGATCTGTTTTGTTTTTTATTATACTGCTTTTGTATTTGCTTCATTTTGTTGTACTTGCACAGTTTGGGTGCCGTAAGGACATTTAGAAGAAACCTTTTTCTCACAGACTACTATAAATTATGCTGTTTATATTATTGTTACACAGCTACTTCTTCCAAAGACCATTGTAATTAAAAATAATCTTTGGATTCAATTGTGTTTTTCCAGTAGTATTATTTAAGACTCAAATATTTTACATTGTAATTGAGAAAAAATCATGAATCAAAATTACATTTGATTATAAATTTCTTCAATCTAGTCAATCGGTCAGTAACTAATCCAGCTGGGCCAGCTTTTAATGGTTTTAAGTACGCTGGCCCCACAGATCAAAGACTTTTTAGAGGGAGTGTAGGGAGTGTAGAGGGAGTTAAGTGTAACTTTGCTGAAAGTGCTATGCATTCATCTATTACCTCGCCTCACACTCAGGGCTCCAGTGCTCTGCAACGCTGACCTTCTAACCACCAGCACCTACCCTCAGTTCACTTGTCAGCAAAAAGAGGCCTCCTGGGGCAAGAGGGTGGAGGTTGTTGTTATATCCCCGTCTAGAAGCCAATGCGGTAATCCCTTCCTTTGGATGTGTCCCAGCAAACACTTATGAGGATCCCTGCAATCCATGGGCTAGTTCTAAATTGACATTAACATTATAAGCTTATATCATATTAGGGTGTTTTAGCAGCAAAATCACACTAAACTGTAAAGAAATGGGTTGATTAGGATAAAGGTGCTTTAGGGTTCACTGGACGTGTGTGTTCTGTATACAACACTGGACGTTGCTTATGAACTGTGTGTTATAGCCATCATACTGGGGCAGACGTAATAGAAGGAGGGTGGGGGGGGGTAGGGGGTGGGGGGGGTATTGGTAGATGACAGAGTGTGATTTAATGGTATTGTTCAGGTCCAAGCCATGTTCCTGTGTAAGGTTCAGTAAGAGCTGGCAGGGGAGGGGCTATATATCACCAAGAGACTCAGCCCTGGGGTTAAACAAATAAATAAGAGCAATTAAACAGAGTGGCCACTACACTTCACCTGCCTCCACTTCTAGCCCGCTGCACACGCCAGCTCACACATGCAGCGGAAGAGGGACGCTTCGTCAATATTTACTGGAAAAGGTTCGTCATAGAAAGCACTCAGATGCTATTATCTTTTCAAGAAGCACATCGCACATTTTGCACCAAAGCAACATGCAATGAGGGACCGAACCCCATCGATGACAAAAATATGAAGACACCTCCAAAGAGGTGCTAGGGATAATGGGGTATGAGCTGACATCCACATAACTCCTAGCACATGTTATATTTAAGGCAACCCATCAAATGCAGCTAAAAACATCACATTTCAGAAAGAGCAGCGTCTGTGCACTGCGGTGCTGGTGCACTACTGCCCCTCAGTGAGGTCTCAGCGAGGTACCACGAGGCCGTGCGCGCTGAAGCCAGGCTCCTGATTGGGCATCCTCGTTCCAGCGAAGAGCCTGCATACTGCTCACCCCCCCCATTCCCCTCCCAACCCCCATGAAAGCACCGCCAACCTGGAAACACTCGCCCGGCTAAGGGGCTCCATTTCTACGGAGCTCCCTGGTCGGGCTTTGAAAAGCAAAGTCATGACTGTGCGCGAGGTAGCAAAAAGGCAGGAGAAAGCAGCAGCACTTAGCGCTGAACCTGCAGGCCAAGGGTTCCTGTCTCGCCATGCCGCAGCGCACGGGATCCGCGGCAGCGGACGAGGGGGGGAGACGCCACGCCAGGCCACACGCTCACGCCCCAAATGCCTTTTGCTATGGATCTGAAACATATCTGACTGAGGCCTGTGAGACTGTGAGACTGCATATACATACATACAGACCTGAACATACATGCCATGCTAAAAACGAAACCAAAAACACCATCTCTCTCCAACACACCAACACACTCATATATGAACAAATCAGCACAAATGCAAGCACACAGGCACTGGCCTTCTGCTGGGTACGTTCATTTGAGAGTCTGGAACTTTCCATTCTCGGGTCTTCTTTGACAAACGGTTGGAAAAGCAATAAAATACATCCCCCATGTTTCATCAGCTATGATTCAACAAGCGCTATACTTAAAAAAAAAACACACACAAATGAAAGGTGGAGAACCAGCGGGTTCATGGTCATATTACATAAACACCTAATCCCCCTTATATGGATCTGTTGGCTGTGTTTTCAGAAATTCAATTACCGATCTGCCATTTGTGATATACCATTTTTGAAACTTTAACAATATTTCTGTGAGATATTAGAGAAGGGATATCTTGTACAATGTTTATCAGTAATCCAGTCAAGCTCTCAGATCACCTCTGGGCTTAAAGAGATGGGGAGGATTTGGGAGATTTGGAAGCTTCTCTAAGATCAAAATCTAATGCTGCCACTCAGCAGATAAACAAAGGTCAGCTGGGATCTCCAGTGTAGCCGTGCAGTCTAAAGCATCCTGTGAGGTAAGCAGACCTGTAATGCCACCTCCTCTGATGTCTTCCTGCACAATGATGCAATCAATTAGCACGACAATTACTAAGACCAACGGCACATCCACATAAAAACCAGTGAACAAAAATAACGAAAATAAAATCTGAAGAAAACACGTCTGCAGCTACTGAAGATGATTTGAGGAATGCGTGAGAGAAAAGTGTCCTTATTCAACACTGCACGCCTATTCAAAAGAGGAATGGGGGGCAGGGGGAATGGAAAGTGCTTAGTCAACAACATGAACAGAAGACAAGAGCACCTCAGGCATCACTAATCACATTTCAGAGGCCAAAGACAAGAAGCTTTCTTAGACAGCCATTTACCTGAGTAAAATGGAACAGGTTACTGAAAAGCCAGGGAAAGCCAATCTTAATGTACCTACTTTAAAACTACACTCCATAAATAATATAAAAAGAAAAAACGAGACAGTATTTTAGCGGAAAGCTTGAAGTGTCTGCTGATTTGAAAGGGCATGTGAGTGACAGCCAGGTTAAAACACCTGCGAGAATTGGGGAAAAAACACGCCGGAAAAAAACTTTCACGTCTAGCTTATACTCAGCATTACGTCAAGCATGGATCACCTAAAGTGACGGTTTACATGCTTTAACTGTACACTCAGGCCACCCCTCTGGGACCCAGGGTCCAATCACAGCAACGCCACAGCCTTTTCTTGGCTGTGAGTCCATTACGGCACAGCAGAAGATGTTGTGAGCAAACGACAGGACGGCTTAGCCCAACGCTCCCCGTCTTCACCAGTGCTGTCCGACGCTGGGTGCTGGCTGGGCCCTGTTTATTATAACAGCCGCACTCTCTTCCAACAGCATTCTAAGCTCGTTCAGCTGTTAATGTCATTGTGCGAGCTAATGCTGGCTGACTGGCCATATGCTTCAGAGCAAGGGGAATGCCAGCAGCAGGTGGGAAGAGATGGGAGACACTGAGAGAAAGTCATTTAAAGACAAAGCTGATCAAAGCCAAATGGTCCATAATTACGTGCAAAAGCACCAAGCTCAGAATTCAAGAAAACATGTAGTACTAGCCTACCCCAGCAAAACTGGGAGATAACGTTCCAGAATAGAGTAGTAATGCATTAATGATAATGTTCCAAAATATAGTACTAATTCATTAATTATAATGTTCCAGAATACAGTACTAATTCATTAATTATAATGTTCCAGTATACAGTACTAATTCATTAATTATAATGTTCCAGAATACAGTACTAATTCATTAATGATAGCAGGATGATGATCAGCAGGAGTGCTTACCGGGTTCGCAGGTTTCCAGGACTTGGTTGCCCATCGTACACAGACAGTATGTCAAAGTCCTCTTCCAAAGCAAATCCTTGGAATACCAACTGTATCCGGTTGTGTTCCTGTGCCACAATCACCCATGTGCAGTTGGCGTAGTTTGGGTATCCGTATGGGTATCCAGGGCTTTCTACAGTACCATTAGGACTATATAGTGTGTAACTGCAGTTCTGAGCTGTGAGAGTGAGGAAGAGAGAGAGAGAGAGAGAGAGAGAAAGAGAGTTAGGAACATGATCAAACAGGGGCTTTCTAATGAACATTGTATTGACAGCGATACACCACAGGGCTACATAACGCAAGCCTGCATCAGTGGACGTGCTAGTGGAAGCTGAACCTTCCACTATTTAGACTAGCTGTTTAGACTACCTGTTTAGATTAGCTGTTTAGACTAGCTGTTTAGCCAACTGATTAGACTGCCTGTTTCTACCTGTAGACACACATATGCCCATCATGCCTAATGACATTCATCTTTATTGCTTTCTTATAAAGTATCACAGAGCACAGATTTTTTGTTCACAGAATCAGTGTGAAACCAATAGACAATCATGATCCCTCCACATTGAAATGAGCAGAAGTGTGTGAAATGCACATATTGTCAGCTGTCTGTGCTTCAGTGGTCAATAATGGTTCCCACGGTAACGCCATGGCAAGGCGGGGCACGTTTGGTTATTAATGCCAGTAATTTTAATAGCTTCCCATTAGCCACAGCTCAGTCTCCCCTCTTCAGCATTAATTGTGTTTCTCTCTTGCATACTTGTCAACAGCCACTCATAAAATACTGTTTCCAACGTGAAATGTTAATAACTGCATGTGCCACCGTCAGGGAAAAGCTTTGCTTAATTATTTGTTCAGGACAGATCTGGACCCACACTCTTAATTAGGTGAGGTTTAATGACACGCCAGGGAGGAGTGCTGCCTCCTGTCTTTCACATTTCATTGCTCTCTTGTCCAGCAGAAGGCAAACTCGAACCTGCCAGTTTATTTTTTCCATTACTGGCTCTGATGAGCACAGGGTCCAACTGCTGGACCGGACTCTGTTCTGGTGTTTACTGGTTTACTGGACTCCGCTCTGGGGTTTACTGGTTTACAGGACTCTGTTCTGGGGTTTACTGGTTTACTGGACTCTGCTCTGGGGTTTACTGGTTTACAGGACTCTGTTCTGGGGTTTACTGGTTTACAGGACTCTGCTCTGGGGTTTACTGGTTTACTGGACTCTGTTCTGGGGTTTACTGGTTTACTGGACTCCGCTCTGGGGTTTACTGGTTTACTGGACTCTGTTCTGGGGTTTACTGGTTTACAGGACTCTGCTCTGGGGTTTACTGGTTTACTGGACTCTGTTCTGGGGTTTACTGGTTTACAGGACTCTGCTCTGGGGTTTACTGGTTTACTGGACTCTGCTCTGGGGTTTACTGGTTTACAGGACTCTGCTCTGGGGTTTACTGGTTTACTGGACTCTGCTCTGGGGTTTACTGGTTTACTGGACTCTGTTCTGGGGTTTACTGGTTTACAGGACTCTGCTCTGGGGTTTACTGGTTTACAGGACTCTGCTCTGGGGTTTACTGGTTTACTGGACTCTGCTCTGGGGTTTACTGGTTTACAGGACTCTGCTCTGGGGTTTACTGGTTTACTGGACTCTGCTCTGGGGTTTACTGGTTTACAGGACTCTGCTCTGGGGTTTACTGGTTTACAGGACTCTGCTCTGGGGTTTACTGGTTTACTGGACTCTGTT
Source organism: Brachyhypopomus occidentalis (assembly GCA_020368025.1). Classification (NCBI taxonomy): domain Eukaryota; kingdom Metazoa; phylum Chordata; class Actinopteri; order Gymnotiformes; family Hypopomidae; genus Brachyhypopomus; species Brachyhypopomus occidentalis. The sequence continues at coordinate 2,480,254 of JAGXOD010000072.1, forward strand.
CTGGGGTTTACTGGTTTACAGGACTCCACTCTGGGGTTTACTGGTTTACAGGACTCTGCTCTGGGGTTTACTGGTTTACAGGACTCTGCTCTGGGGTTTACTGGTTTACTGGACTCTGTTCTGGAGTTTACTGGTTTACAGGACTCTGTTCTGGGGTTTACTGGTTTACTGGACTCTGTTCTGGGGTTTACTGGTTTACAGGACTCTGCTCTGGGGTTTACTGGTTTACTGGACTCTGCTCTGGGTTTTACTGGTTTACTGGACTCTGTTCTGGGGTTTACTGGTTTACTGGACTCTGTTCTGGGGTTTACTGGTTTACTGGACTCTGCTCTGGGGTTTACTGGTTTACAGGACTCTGCTCTGGGGTTTACTGGTTTACTGGACTCTGTTCTGGGGTTTACTGGTTTACAGGACTCTGTTCTGGGGTTTACTGGACTCTGCTCTGGGGTTTACTGGTTTACTGGACTCTGCTCTGGGGTTTACTGGTTTACAGGACTCTGTTCTGGGGTACTGAAAGTACAGTTTAGTAGCTTAACAGTATCTTATGATAAATGTCCAAATAAAGCCTGTCCCATAACAAAAGCATTACTATTTCACATCTATTCAATATCACATTATATTACAGAAAAATCAGAATCTTTAATGATGTGGAGATTTCATTCACATGAGGTCTAAATCCATGACAGTGTAGAATGAACAGTAAGAAAAAATAAACATATATTCATCTATTAATAAAATATAATCTGCATATAATATAATAAAGCATAGCTGATCCACTTAATAATATAATAGCATATTTTGTTGAGCTGTTACATTTTTTATTCAATAAAGGTTGATTCATACAAAATTATGAATATATAATTAACACAGAATTATGAATACTTAATTTGAGGACATCTGTGGCCCACAGATGCCAGATTCTATACAAATTAGAAAACAAATAGTGGAGAATACACACCTCACATCTCTCTACACATCAGCAAGACTGGATTTAAGATTAGATTTCTAAATGAGTAAACACTCATCAGTTAACACTCATGGGAATTTAGTAATTAAGTGAAAACATTAAACAGGGAATAGAAAACATTTAGAAAACAATAGAAAGCATTTCAAATATAAAGAATTACCCCCAAATCTGCTTCAACTAAAAAATCAAACAAACAAAATAAAAAACAATTCTAACCAAAAAAAGGTGAAAATGTTGTTATTGCTGAAATCCATTCTAGATGCTGTATTTATTTATTTTTACTATAATGGCACTATTTAGGAATTCCAGAATGACATTAAAGACATTTAAAAGTCATTGTTTGGGGTTTTTTTTGTTGTTTTTTTCCAGCATGAAATGAAATGATTTATATGCTATTCAGTAAGGCATCTGGTACAAGGGCAATATGACGTTAAGTAGAAGTTATCTTTCTATACCTGATCCAGGCACAGTTTCTCTCACTCTAACTCTAAACCTAATTGGACCAGTGTAAAGTGCCAGTGATCCCAGTCAAGTGCAAAAGAGGCAAGTTTATCCAAGGCCAGGAAATGTGCGCTAGCTGAAACAACGATCCATCATGTCTTCACCCAGTCCTGAGGGAAAGACTATCTAGAGTAAAGTGAGCATGGACCAGCACCGAAAGAGCATTTGACCTCTGGACAGGCCTTCAGGACAGTATGGAGCTTAACAGTGGCTGTCGTCTCAGAAACAATTTAGCTTATGAGGCTGAAAAGGAGATAATATCAGAGCCACTGTCAGGAACTTCTTTACATTATGACCTAGCACTGTGTCAAGAGCTTCTTTACATTATGACCTAGCACTGTGTCAGGAGCTTGCTTACATTTTGACCTAGCACTATCAGGAGCTGATTTACATTATGACCCAGCACCGTGTCAGGAGCTTGTTTACAATATGGCCTAGCACTGTGTCAAGAGATTCTTTACATTATGACCTAGCACTGTGTCAGCAGCTTCTTCACATTATGTCCTAGCCCCATGTCAGGAGCTTCTTTATATTATGACCTGGCACTCTGTCAGGAGCTTCTTTACAATATTACCTAGCCCCATGTCAGGAGCTTCATTTCATTATGATCTAGCACTGTGTCAGGAGTTTCTTTACATTATGACCTAGCACTGTGTCAAGAGCTTCTTTACATTATAACCTAATCCTGTGTCAAGGGTTTCTTTACATTATGACCTAACACTGTATCCAGAGCTTCTTTACATTATGACCTATCCCCATGTCAGGAGCTTCATTTCATTATGACCTAACACTGTGTCAAGAGCTTATTTACATTATAACCTAATCCTGTGTCAAGAGCTTCTTTACATTATGACCTAGCACTGTGTCAAGAGCTTCTTTACATTATGACCTAGCACTGTGTCAAGAGCTTCTTTACATTATGACCTAGCCTCATGTCAGAAGCTTCTTTGCATTATGACCTAGCACTGTGTCAAGAGCTTCTTTACATTATGACCTAGCACTGTGTCAAGAGCTTCTTTACATTATGACCTAGCCTCATGTCAGAAGCTTCTTTGCATTATGACCTGGCACTGTGTCAGGAAATAGTGCACTAATGCAGATAGTGAAAATAAACACATATAACAAATTCTATGTTTTGAGTAAAGCACAAGCTGCTAAAATAATCTCTTTTGCAAATCTCAGAATATTTGTCCTAAATACATATTTTAAAGAGCAAAATTAACCTTTCTTTAGAATTTCATTAGAATTCTGCGTGTCTTAAGAATAAATGAAGTCATATACATTTATTCATCAAAGGTCTTCTAATTATCTTTTAAACAGAAGCATCTTCCCCCAGTACACTAACGGTGTGGGATGGGGTAGGTGGTGAGTAGGTGGCTTCTATGCATCTGTTTCCTGAGCAGTATGCCCCTATTTTCTTTGTTAACCTCACTCTCTCACATGACAGACATGAACATTATATACATTTTCTTTCTTTTCTTGTATAAATATTATGCATGTGCAGAGTAATACTATAGTGGCTGACTTCTCCATGCCAAGGCAAGCAAGTGCACACTTTTTTGGATGTACAATACAACAATAGGATCAATAACAGGCCAATGAGAGATGCCAAGAGTCTACAATACTTGCGTGGATCTAATAAAAGTTCACAAGTGCAAAATCTATAAAGTGAATAAATAAAAGATTTACATCCAGCATTGCTCACACCAGGATAAATTCTGGAAACCCTTTAGAATTCTCTTTTATGCTGTCCGATCTGACTGACTTACTGCAGAGCTGGCACTATATCTTTACTGAACACGCGCCTGACTCACAGTGAAGTCAGTAGTTCCCTTTGACAGGGTTTAGCTCCAACTTATCTTAGCATGGGTCAGAGGTGGACAGGTAATGACGCATCGAGTCCAGGGTGAACGCTGGAAAAAACAAACAACAGTGTAAATGTTGTCCTGGATTGAGAGAAGGGAAGTGCGCGGAGTGTGGACGCCGGAGCTCAGGCAACAGCACAGCTCACTCGGTTATTATTAGTTATTCACTTGGATGTGCAGATGTAATTCCCTGTAGACCAACCAACGAACTCACAGCACAAAAGTGCAGAATATAAAGGTTCAAATATAGCCGTAGCACAATGATTTTTTACAGCAGTGAGAACAAACGTCAACCAATCGTTATCAGCCTCCACACTGGACACAGGACACTGTGCTTTGGATTTTAATAAAGGTCTTCCTTCACAGCATCGTTTCAACAGAATCATTCCACATCCACACACCTTCAGTCGCCACTTTTTGGTGAGCTAATGCCAGGATCAGACTAAAAAATATTGTTAATCTTTTATGATTGGCAAATTAGATTAGGCAAAACGCCGTGCCTTAAATTCTTGCATTGAATTGGTTGAGAAGCTGGAGAAACTGTTCACATCCTCGTGCACATTCGCAGGTTGTCAGGGAAGAGGGTCATTGTTAGTCCAGGTTACAGTATGGGCTGAGCCTGCTGCCATTGCTCAGTGAACCCTCGCTGTGATTTGCTGCTCCACCTGACAGCTGCAAACGCAGCATCCATGTTTTGCCATGCTGGCCATGTACGTGCCATGTATGTGCGCCAGAGAGCACTCTCTCTTCCTATCGGTCAACGTCAAGGAACATGCAGTAGGAGTTTTCAAACTAGGCAGGGAAATGCAAAAAAATTCTGTTGTGCTACACTTTCCATCTGGGTGCGGTGGGGTGTCCCAGACGTCACATCACAAAGCTCATTCCTCATTCCCATCATTGGGACTCCGACCTGATGCTAGAAATGTGACAGTTATAACACAACTGTATAAAAATCAGGTTCAGTTTGCATAGTCAGATCTCAGTAAAACATGCCAGTGCTTGTAGGCCTAATGCAGTTCGTAATGCATTGTTTTTTTTTTTCTTGGATTTGACTTTCACATTTAATATGGGCAAATTTAACAAGATTACATTTATTTATATTTCAGAATTAAACTAAATGCTTCTGTTTAATCGGCCTATTGGGCTTTTAAGGTAAACAAGTTCATAAATAAGTAACTGACATGTATTGATTTGGTGTATGTACTTCTTTTGCGTGTGACCTTCCCTTGAACACATGTGTGTCATTAGACCTCCACCCTTCCAAAAGGTGTAAAATATTCTACATAGTAACTAAGCATAGTTTGTCATGCGTAACCACGGGTACAGTAAAATGACTGTTGGGAAGGCAGAGAAAGATGAATTTCAAGGAATCTCAGTTTTGATATTCTATATATTACTTGGAATACAGGGTACACTAAAAGAAATATAGGAAGTCGAAGGTCAAGTGTAGCAAGATAATTTGTAGACATGAATTTTCATCTAAAATGTTTCTTATATTTTATACATTCTCCAAGAGAAAGCAGCTTCCAGTTTGACCTGCCAAACTACCAGCAAAAACATTCAGTAGATTGTATATTTCTATGAAGACAATCTTAATATGAGACTGGCTGGACCATTATGTAGCCTGTAGACAAAATAAAGGTTGCTAATGCATTCAGCAAGGTCTGTGCAAAGAAAGCTTGCATTAACTTCTGATTAAGTGAGTCATTCACTCTGCCAGATCGGTTAAATCACTCCCTACCATAACTCCACAGATGCATTATAAAATTGGAAGGTGCATTCAGGTGACCTGCGTTAATGCAGAAATGTATAAATCCAAGGGGCATGTCCACTAAGGTGCTCTGACTCCATAAACACTCTGCCCCTGGCTTCTTCAGTCCTATTCCTAGCACCCAAGACCCAAGAGCCAGAAACGCTCAGGTGTCTGCAAAAAAAAAACCTCAATGCCATTTTGATCAGCAAAACCTGCTATCTGAAGCACAAAATTACAATAAATAAAAAAAACACTCAAATGTCCCAGGACCGGGCAAGCAGTGGGTGTCTGCTGTCCAATCCTGTGCCCCAGCGCCACGCATGCTCATACTCTGGTGGTGCTTCCACAGGGCTAAGTGGCTGCCGTGGGAACGCGTTGACCTTGTTCTGCGGGACAGCGGGGACCACCTGGAGAGCCGACCGATGTTTGCTTAGCCTCCGCTGTTGTTTTGTTGCTACAGGGCTGCAGCGGCGCGGCGTGACACTTTGATGAATCGATCGCCGCTGTGCCGTGCGCCGGCAGGACAGGAATCCTTCAGAGTGCCCACAATCAGGGGTCTCAGGAGAGAGGGGCAGAGAGAGGGAGAGTGCAGGAGGGAGAGAACGAGGGAAGGGGGAGGATGAATGAATACATGCATGAATGATCAGATAGGACGGATAGAATTTTGAACTTCTTGCCATGTACAAATGTTTGCATGCTGTTGCTCCTATTACAGAAAGTTATAGTAAACACAGTGATATTCACTGTACTGGACAAAGTCAGTCTGCAGCCTTGGAAGTACATTTTGGATATGTTGACAAAGATGATTTCATAAAGCCATCTGTACATCTACATGGATAATGCAGTTGAAAGTCACATCTTTACTCAGAACATGTGTTTGACTTTGCATATGGTACAAATTGCATTATTATCCTTGCAAACTGAAGCCATACAGTAAAGTGCCCCTCCCACCCCCAAACTGAGTCCTAAGATCACTCACTGCCTTTTGCTACTTCTTGCACGTTCCAGTCGAGGCTGGAACAAAGGAGCACCTTGATCCAGAGTATGGACTGGCTCTGGGGTTCAAGCAACGTTAGTGGATGTGAAAAAAAAATCTATTGTTCTGCATCCAGAAAGTAAATGCTTTTAACTTTTATTGGCTTATTGTACTTATAGGTAAATTCTATAGTATGTTGAAAATGAACTGCAGTGCCATTTAGCCAGTAAGCGTCAACGGTGTATGACTGAACGCTTGCCTGATTTTACTTGTATCATGACTTCAGCTCATAATATGCTTCTGTGTACAGTTCCATTGATTCATCGTCCTTCGTTATTATGCCTGCCAGGATAACAGGTAGAAGTATGAAATGTGTGTGCCAGATAACTAAACGTGAAATAAAAGGGATTCTGCTAAAATACAACAAGGCTCCAATGATGCAACAGATGTTAACCTTTTAAAGGCAAGCTTGTGCTGGAAGTAGTGGGCCTGGAGTGATAAACAAGAGCCTTCTGAGTGGGATGGAGGCCCATTTGAGCATTTCCCTCTCTGCACTAGGAAAGCTGTTTTCTTTCACCCACACCGCGTGCTATGAGGACCCTTAATGGTGTCCGTCCTGATTACTCTGCCTCCACTGATCCTTTACCTCAGTGGCATACACTGGGCTCTTCGACAAAGGGACTAGAAGTCTATCAAATATACCAAGGCAGCCTTTCCCCCCCTGACAAGTAGTTTAGTGTCAAGCAAGGCCAGTGTTTGTCAGTGTTAATTATGTATCCTTCGCACAATTAAAAATGCTTTCCTTGTAGTTTCTTTCTGGAGTGAGTGGCCCCGAGGCACACGGTTGTGACTCACTAGCTTTCATACGCACTTCACATCTCCCTTGTTTCTCTTTTTTTTAAGCTCGCCATTAAATGTCATCAGACCTTCGGTCTGCGGCAATCCACCAACACACTGGATCCAAACATGCCATCACTGGTGGGGGGTGGTGGGGTGGTGGTGTGCGGAATGGGCTGTTCCAAACCACAAATCTCCCCAGGCAAAACTATTTGCTTTCATAATGTGTCAGGGCATATGCCCCCAAAGTACATCATACCGGAATTAACCTAAGAATGCCTGCCATTAGAACAAAAATCAGCAACCTCAGCTTTCCTGAGTGAGGCTATACATTAGGTTAATGTCTGTGTGGGGTGACTGTGTTGGCCATTAATAGCACCGCAAATGCAGTGGAAAGGCAAGACAACTGGCCCTACTTTAGAAAGGTAGCGTCTTGTTTCCAGGGGATTGAGTGGCTAATAGGGCAAACAAGCAGAGGAGGCAGAACAATAAGCTGAGAGCATTTATGGTGTACACCTTGGCACCTAATGGTTTAACTTGTTAATTGCAATTCCATATATTTTGCACACATGCACTTACATACACAAGCACACTTGGATACCTCTGTATTGGATTCACATTAATTATGCAAGGCCTTACATGAATTATGCAAGTGTCTAATCAGATATGGCGTGACTCTGACATGTGCTGAATGCTTTGCATTAGTATGCATCTCAAGTACAAATGACATTAGCCAAGTCAAGGTGACTCAGACATACATTACCTTCTTATGAATTGAGCTAAAGTCACATAGAAGCAGCCTAAAAGGTACAGGACTTCCTGGTTCTAACCCGATATTCTAAGGAGGGATGATTGCAAGTGCAAAGGAAGAGTACCTTCCAGGATGAATACCTTCCAGGCAAGATTTAGTGCACTCTCAGCTCCATTACTGAGCCACAATAACCCAGTGTCTTGCTTCCTACCAAGGGCCTTCAGTAAAATGTTTGTTTTTTCCAGATCCTGTCCAATGCAACCTTAGACCTTGCTGCCTGATTCTAGCATTCGTGTGCACTAATGCAACACTTAATCATATAAAAACAAAAACTCAGTCACGCACTTTTAAATCAGCAATCCCATACCCTTTGTCATGGCTTCAAAGCAGCATAATTGTTACTGCCCCAAATAACTTGTGTTTATTTATTTATTTAGTTATTTTTGAGTAAGGCTGCATTTGTACACAAGCTTGTTTTGTTTTTTTCCCCAAATAATCCTCCCACTCTTTGAGTTAGAGAGGGCAGAAGCAGCCAGCATACTGAGGTGTGAGGAGCAGTGTGGCTGAGGTGTGAGGAGGAGTGTGACTGAGGTGTGAGGAGCAGTGTGGCTGAGGTGTGAGGAGTGTAGCTGAGGTGTGAGGCTGTGGTGTGAGGAGGAGTGTGGCTGTGGTGTGAGGAGTGAGGCGGAGTGTGGCTGTGGTGTGAGGAGGAGTGTGGCTGTGGTGTGAGGAGTGAGGCGGAGTGTGGCTGTGGTGTGAGGAGGAGTGTTGCTGAGGGACGGGGAGATGAAGAGTGTTGCTGAGGGAGCAGCATAGCCCTGTTTGTTTATTGTTCACTGCTCCAGCCGAGGGAGTTTCATGGTGTCCCCATGACAACGCAGACGGTATAGAGGAGTGGGAGGCTGGACTCTTAATAAGGGGATCCTCTTTCTCCCTGTCTTGAACTGCTGCACCTGTAGACCTGACACCGCTCCTCCATCTCTCCTTCCCTCATAGCTCACGTTTCGGACTGTTGTAAGTTCACCTTCTGGAATGCAACAAAAGCAGCAACCATGCTAACCATGCTCATGCTACATGCTACATGCATGCATTTGAAGTACACTGTGTGGTATGTTAAAACTTTCTGACATTCACCAGTGAAATTGAATGTCTAGGCACGAGCATGAGTTTTTTTTTATTGCTGTTGTTCAACTTTTGGCTTCCTTCTCAATACCAATTTGTCAAGCACCTGCAAGATCAATACTGCTTAATATACTAATTGAAGTAATAAGCATTTGAAATGATCATCCACAATACGCCATTTAACAGTTATGATGTTTTGCCTCAGTTTAATTGTGTTTTGAAACCATCTCTCTATTTTTTAAATCATGTCCTTCATCAGTTGTGCAAGCAAAGTGTTTCTGGAGATCTTTGAGATGGGCCTCACCTCACTAGAATAGATCCATTAGCTCCATATTTGCTATATGCACCTTTAAAACAGCTTCCATTCCTTTTGTGTAAATCTCTAGTAGCTCTACACACCAACATTTTTCTTTTTCTATTTCTCTTCACAAATTTGCTAAAGCTCTTAAGTTCTTTGGCCAATGTTTACAGCTAACATTTTTAAAGCTCCAGGGGAAATAAATCCTTGATTGCTTCCTAATTAGATTAATGCTGGTCTTGTATGAATAATTGGTGACTTTCCATTGTCTCCACATACTTAGTCATACTTTTTTCCCCATTTCGATGCAAAATGGATATGATGTGCAACTACAATTCCCAGAATTCCATAAATCACCATGAACAACCCATTCACTTCACAGAAAAATCAGCCAAACCTCATTCACCTGTTCCCTTTTTCTCCCCTTGTCTTTGTGAAGTATTGCCTCTACTCTCTGTATTTCCATGTATATTCTGTTTGCCATTCTGTTACTACCCATAATTCTCTATTTTTGTATTGCCTCGTCTTAGCCCTTTGGATTTTTGTCTTCTGTGTTTTCACCTGGATTGTTCCCATTGTCCTTTTTCTGTGCTCCCTTGGATTAAAGTATTTTTGGCCCTGTTTTTGACTACTGCCTGGCTGACTACGATTTTGGAATATCTTGTTGTAAAGTGATCCTTGATTGTCTGCTGGTATCCACGAGTGTCTGGCCAGTTCTGTCACATTTAAGATTATATACCATGTTCCCTGAAATTTTTAATTTGCTATAGATGTTCAATACATAGCAATCAACAAAAGACCCTCCTACCCCCAGCCACTAAACACACTCATATACATATGCAGAGCATGATACTACCACCACCATACTTTACTGTAGGCATAATGTTGACTCACAGATGCCGCATTTTACACATTTTGCTGAATACGTTCTTTTGCTGGAAACTCCAGGCAGATGTTCAAGCAAAGCTTTGCTTTATGCCACACACCACCATAAGCCACCTTTGTACAGGACCCTGTAAATTGCTGACTGATGCACATTCTCCTGTCTCAGCCACTGACATCCATAAGCCTCTGCTGATCTCAGAGTGGAATTCCTTGCCCTACTTTTGCAAACCACTGTACTTTTAAACAGGTAATCAAAACCCACATCAGCCCACACATCCATTATTTATCTAAACTTTTTTCTTCAAGACTAAACAACAAATCTTTATCAAACATTACATTATAAATCAAATATATATTTTTACATCACTTTAGAGAATTTCAGGAAACGGTAACATGTCAACGCCTAAAAACAAATTTAAATAATATAATTCATATTAAAAATTGTATAACTTGCTATTTAGTACCTCTCTCTCTCACACATTATAGTGCCATTACAAAAGTACTCAATCCCTATCAACTCGGTATAATAAAAAAAAATGTTGCTTGAATAAGCATTCAGATATGATAGTACCATCTTTTGCAGCAGTAGCAGCTTTACATATTTTTCGTATGTCATATTCAAATTTGAATTTAGATCTGGAGTTTGCAGTTACAGAACATTCACCTTTTTGTTGATCAACCATGTTTGTGCTGCTTTGGCACTGCTAGGGATACTTGTTCTGGTGAAAGGTGACGTTTCTTCCATGATTTTGAAATTTCATCCAAACCTAAAGGCATTTTCACACCAGTATTTCATTTCTCTGGTTCAAATCAGATAAGTTTGCAAACTTAAAGTATTTTCCCCTCGGTTTGGTTTGTTTTTATACGAGTGCACAAAACTTCCCAAGCAAGCAAGAGAACATTCTGTTTATTGGTCAGTCTGGGGTGGGAGTAAGAAGGTAAAGGGAAGGTAAAGGGTTCTTCGTTCTTCACTAGTGCATAAGTTTAACTAAGTTGCATAAGTTGCACTAGTTTTACATGGAGCATTGACATAGATGGCTATAATTGTCTGTCTGTGTGCTCTTGCAATGTTCTCTGCTGAATCCCATAATGCAAAGCACACCTAACCATGCATGCCGTTTAGCTAAACCATACAGAGTACACCTGAGAGTTGGGTCCGATCGAGGTCAGATCATGTTCTCATCAGACAAAAAGTGCATGTGTGAAAATACCCTTAGTCAGACTGAAACATGGTGCAGTATCTACCTTTGTTTTGCACTATCCATCCATTATTCAATTTTAACAAGCTGCCCAGTCCTCACAATGGAAAAGCAGTATTCCCATACCCCCATACACCCCACACTGTTGAAATGGTGTTTGCTGAAATGCTACACCCCACCCCCATACCCCTATACCCCCAAACTGTTGAAATGGTGTTTGTTGAGAAACGGGCAATGGTAGATTTGTGCCACACATACCATTTTGAATTTTGCCCAAGAACCTGTGATGCTGTCTGGCAAACTTCAAACTTGCTTTGATGTGGTTTTTCTTCTGTAATGGCTTCTGACTAGTGCCTTCATTCCAATCTCTGCCACTGATCTCTGTAGCTCCTGCCCAATGTCCACTGGCCTCTATGAAGCTTCCCTTATGTTCCCTTCAAGCTGTGAGGCTGAGTTTGGAGGAATAGTGTCTGAAGAGTACGTTGGAGCATCCATTTCCTCCCAGGTGATCCACCAGTGCTCCATGGGATATCCTAAACACCTGGATATTGGAGATAAGTATCCTTTTGTTGCGGGGTACAAAATTTCTGTTTGGAAAATGGGAAATTCTGTCTAGAAAATGTGTTTACTCTTTGCAACTTTAATTATATCTACATTGTTATAGTTAGCTTTCAGATTTTTGTTTCTTACAGTAAAAACATGTTTAGCCTTCTGAGTTCACCTGATCTTGGTCAAGTGTAATTGCGTTATATAATTATGATATTATTATTATTATTACAATATTCACCTAATGTCATATTATTAATGATCAGAATAGTTTTGATCATTAATGGTAAGTTTTATGTTTTATTTGATATTTTACTGCAATTCTTGCATGAATAAAAACAACTACATATATAACTAATATTACTACTAGTAATATTATTATTATTATTAGTAGTAGTAGTAGTAGCAGTACTACTTGTAGTGGTAGTAGTTGTAGTTGTATTAATATTAGTATTCTCCATGCCACCTGTTATTTTCCAGTCAATTCATCAGGAAAAACAGAGAATCTAATAGAATAATTTCACAGTATTGCCTATTTAAGCCCTCA
>JAGXOD010000072.1:2497500-2572500 GCA_020368025.1 Brachyhypopomus occidentalis
TCACGTGTTTTAGGGGTGACAAGTTATATCGCAGGTGCATGTGGATATGGTAACCTGGAGCGCACACCACTGCGCTTTTACCATCGCTCCATACACAAGCAGCATTATGGCAAACTTACCCTTAACCGATGCAGCCAACAGCCCCATATACAAGAACAGAACCCGGCTCCAATGATGCGAGTGTACTCCCGCCTTCATTAGAGCGAAAATCCTTATTCCTTCCGATTTCCTTGGTTCGCTATATGTACATCGGCAAGCAGTCCTTAAAAGTCCTGTTCCGTCCGATTTCAACGCGGCGCTCATGGCAGGATTTTTGGCAGTCACTGTATCAGATGGTTTTAAAAGGAAGATTCACTTCGTGTCGGCGCTGAGAAAAATCCCAATGCATCGAGACTGGGCTCTTGCAGCTGGACTGAACCATCTCACGTAGATTGCGGGGTTAGCGAATTCTACAGGAGGATTTCACACGAAAAGGGGAAAATTGAAGAGGTTGATAATGAGAACAGTGTCTTTTCTGTGCAGGGTACACACAGATATTACATTCCACATATAACTGAAGCTTGAAAATTGAATTTACAGGAGAAAAGGCAGGATAAAATACCTGCTTCTGCACTCCCTCGCGCTTCGACGGTTGTTCGTTTTATTTCCAATTAATAAGCGTATCGCTGTTGATCATAATCCACGTTTCGCCCTCTCCGCATTAATCATATGGCTGTAGTGGCGAAAAACGACACACACGCCACCTCCGCTTAAAAGTTTATCACCTCCGTCATTGTCTGAATCATTTTGAGCTATGGAAGTAATCGATAAGGCGATAAGGTATTTCCTGCACCTCAACTTTAGGCTTGCAGTGTTTGTAGTCTCAACGATACTGGAAATCCCATTGCAGACTGCACAATGTCTCTCTCTCTCTTTCTCTCTCTCTCTCTCTCTCTCTCTCTCTCTCGCGCGCGCGATTCATACCCAGGAAATCGCAGCTGATTCTGCCAACGGTTTATAGAATCCTATATTCGCTCATTACTTTAATTAGGCACATCTATCATATAGGTACACGTCATATATAGTGTAACAGACAGTATGTATCTGTATGTACTTGTTGTCATGCAGAATCCATTAGCTACTACCCTTTACCCAAGTTCATCAGTTGTCATTTCATGACCAAAGCACAGGACCACTGCTGCCTAGATATTATTTGGGTAATGGACCATTCTCATCACGGTGGTGACACTGACATGACACGGGCATAGTTACTGTGCTAGCTGAAGTTTGTCAGGCACAGCAGTGTTGCTGGGGATTTTGCTTGTGTCTGTGTCACTGCTGGGTTGAGAACAGTGCACCACCAAAAATAGTGGGCCACCCCAAAATATCCAGCATATCATCAACAAAGTGATGAGGGGGCAAGTATAGCAAGTCCAAAGTGTGGATGGTAGCAAATTATGCTGTATACATCAAGAAGTTCTTTTAACATCAAGCTGTCAACAAACAGGTGATCCTGTTTGTGTGTGCGTGTGTTGTGGGCTAAAAACTCTCAGTGGATCAGTCTGTGAACTGATTTACAACAACTCTATAATAATGTTTCTAATTGGAAATAGCTTAAACAACTACACTGCCAGAAGTATTATTGAGAATTATAAAAAGACTCAATGACAATGCAATGCAAATTTGCTATCCATACCACCATCTAGAGGTTATCTCTGTATCAGCCTGAGTTCACATTCACTATATAACAGTAGCACGAAGTCATTTACACCAGCAGTAACAGCTGCTACAGTTCCAAAAAGCATTAAGAGGACACCCAACACAAGAAAACAATATTGTCCTTTAAATAGGCTTATATCATGTATCATGAATCCCTTTAAATGTTATATTTATTAGTCCATTACACCTATAGCCTTCAGATCATCACTCTGTAGATTTTACATATTTCATTTATTTAAAGTGTGTGTATGGATAGTCTAGTCACTGTTCCTATAGTGCCTGATTACTGAAAATAATAAGGTAAACCAAATGGCTGTATATGAAATAACTCGTGTACACTGGACATTTATAATATTTGATCATTTATGATTTATGCTCAGTTAACTGCGTTAGCAAAATAAATAAATAATAAACATTTTATCCCCACAGTAAAGATGAGCTACTGTAAACTGATCAGACAACAAAAACTCCCAGATAACAAATAGTAGATCAACTGACAGGAGAGGCAATTTCTTTCAGCGCTGCTTCTCTTTGAAACATGTGCGTGTCCAGTTTACTTGTGCAAACATTATTAAATTGTAACACCGATTTACTTGAGCAATTCCACTTTTTATTTAATTCCCCGTCTTAGAATTAGGTGAGAAGTAGGTCAGAAGACGTTTACAGCTTTAGCTAAGTGACGAATCCACAAAGTGAGTCATCTGTGGTAACGTAGCTATGGTGTCTTAATACACATACTTTAACTTATGACTTGTTTTGGGATTAACTTTAATTGATCAGATAGTGCTACTGATTTAGAGCCAGCTCTGGATGCAGTGCTCAACGGCGATGCGTCGAATCTGAGGTAAAGCACTAAACATGAAGTAAGTAGTTTGTCGAGTTTTCTTGTTAGTTGTGTGAATGACGTGAATAACGGATTTTCGCTATATTTTCTCGCCTATTGTTGTATAGTGTGACGAATGAAGTATCAGATTAAATTTCTAAATGATGGAGAAAGAGGTTGAAACTTATCTGGAAAGAACATGAGAGCTGCCAACTCTGCCAATATTGGTTATGGTGCTGAGGCGGAGTCGAGGCTTCTTTAGGCTCGAGACACTGACGTATTAGACGCTGATTCCGAGTAACCAAGCGGATTAGATGTTTATTTTTGGAATTACATTATGTGTTCTAGACAAAACACTTTGACCCATCTTTGAGCGAGAATCTAACTATTTTAAATAAACTCACGTTTATTTACAGTAAATTAATTTAGTTATTGACAAATTCACAAATGTTTAAATCTGCTCATTTCGAAAGACGAATAGGAAACCGTAAACGTTCTTTTTGGGACGCACTTGGACCTTTTCCGAGGTCAGTTTGGATTCATCCTCACACGCCTGAGGATGCTTTGGATAGAATATGCTTCAAAATATGGAAACGCTCGGTCTGGGCCCAAAGGGCCGTTTGGCCACACATACCAGAAAACGCTCACAGGTTTGCTGATGATCCACCCGCTAAGGATGTCTATAACTGCGCCATCACCCAACTCGATGGTTCTCTTCCAGGAGTGTGAGTCGTTAGCTAGCTAACGTTAAATACCCAATACCTCATTTGTATTTTTTTGGATACGTTTACGTTATTTTTAGTCTGTTCCTTGTTTCATTTTGCTCACAATGTAAGCTTAAAGAGGCTCCATAGCCTGAATATGTTTCTGTAAATTCTAAACTGTTCAGGCCAGGATGAGAACCGCTTGTGTTCTATCACTGTTTAAGAAACACGGCACAGTCCGGCGGACAGCGTAGCTTCTATCGATTTCAGCTGTCTCGAGTATTTGGTTTGAAATATCTACGTCCGGTATAATTTCTGTGTGAAATTGAGTGGATCTTATTAGCAGAACAAGGTAGGAAAAGGCTTGACCGACAACTGCAAATAACACCCCAATGCCTCGGCGATTATTTGATTCACTAGATGAAAGTGACTGACTTGTATTTGAAACACGCGCATGTCCTTTCTTCCCCCCACAGGGAGAGGGTTGTTTTAAGACGCCCACTCATGAATTCTCAACAATTTGCACAAGGCTCAAGTGCCTAGATATTTCACAAAGAGTGATTCTTCTTATTACATGACATATCTCACATTATGTACAAAGGGCACAAAGAAGTATAGAGAAAATATGTCTTGTGTCTTATTGTTTGAGCTCTGAGGTATCAGGGTTCAAGTTACAACTTAGTCATCCTATTTTTTTCCCTCAACAAATGTTTTTGGTCCACAGGATCAGTTTCCTTCTTTAGGACACAAAACCATTGTAATGCCTCTTTTTCTACAGTATAATACAAATTCTATCTGTTTCTTATTTGAACCTCTTGTGACCTCCATTTTCTGCATTTTGCTTTGCCATAACCTGAAAGGTGTGATTAGGTACAGGTGGTTGGTCCACATCTCTTCCTTCTTTAGGACACAACCATTGTAATGCCTCTTGCTATCTCTTGAACCTTTGCCTCTGCTGCTGACCTGTACTGCCCTGTGCTATCCACAGCGATTGCCCTGGAAACCCTTTGGCACTCACTTCCACTGATAGGCACTTTACTCTCTCTCCCTTCTGGATGCATTTGCTGACCAATGTCTGGGACTTATGTCATTTTCTACTGAATGCTTCCTCCTTACAGTCTTCCCACTGGACTGCTGGCTCTTCCATGATAATGTTCTTGGTCACTCTGGACCAGATTACTAAGTGTAGCTTCAGCTTTATTTTTGATGATATCTTGTGGAAAGATGATGTCTTGTGTCCTTGATGTAGTTTGTCCTTCCATGACATCCTGCGTCCTTCCCTCTCATTGCTTTGACCGTCTGAACGTGCCCTGATTTTCTGCGGGTCATTCTACCACTCTGTTCATCACTCATTTTAACATCTTGCCATGCCTCCAGTGGCATCTGTGTCATGGCTGGAGTTTCACAAAATGTGTTTCAGATTGCTCGCCTCCTACAGAGTGTACAACTCAGGCCTTCTTTCAGACCCCTGATGAGATGGGTTTTGGGGCTTGGGAGCATGTTACTCGACATAAGAGAACCCTTAACCTCCTGCCTTCCCGTGACCACGTGTCTGCTTCTGTGGCTTTCCATTCTTTCCATTTTTTTTCTCTTACTGGCTCATGCTGATTGCTCTGACCTCCACCTCGCTGCTGCGTGTCTGATTTTACATTGCTCCTGTTTGGCTATAGCCCTCACGCTTGTCTTTGTAGTTATTTAATGCTATTTTGGCTGAGATATAGAGGTGAACTGTCACGGTGAGGGAGGCTCCCCCTACCGGTCGCCTCCGGTACAGCGGCAGTTGTCCTGTTGTTGTTGCGTTGTGTGCGTCCCTCAGGTTGGCGGGGCTTATTAGCTCCC
Source organism: Brachyhypopomus occidentalis (assembly GCA_020368025.1). NCBI lineage: Eukaryota > Metazoa > Chordata > Actinopteri > Gymnotiformes > Hypopomidae > Brachyhypopomus > Brachyhypopomus occidentalis. Next base: position 2,502,565 of record JAGXOD010000072.1, read on the forward strand.
TCACCTGATGGTCATTTGTCTGTCTATATATGCCTTGTCTTTGTACCAGTTGACTGCTGGTTATTGTATCCTTAATTTGGGTGAGTGCACGGGACTTTGGTTTTGCGCACTTTAATGATTAAACCCCTCCTTTTCTCTGAGACTTGGCGTGATCGCTTCCTTTTCGTTCGCACCTCCTGCCCGTCACAGAATAACCAGCCACCTTTCGGAAGCCGCCAGTCTCCTTTACTTTCTCCTTCGTTTGTGGTCATGTCTCGTGGTAAGTGTTTGTCTACGTGAGATTGCGTTGTTTGAATGTATGTGGAGGAGAGCTGGGTTGCGAACCGCTCGTCCCGTCGTGCCTACGTGCTTGTTTGTTTGTGTGTTTGTCTAGTACGTTGTGCAGCACGGCGGTGACTGAAGCGAGAGACCCGGTAGCGCTCTTCTCCAAGGGGGGGCGCTTCCTCGTTTATGTGCTCGTCCGTAGTCGAGTGGACCTCGTGGGACCTCCAAAGTAGGCAGGAGCCCCCTTGTGTGATGGGGTGACCGGAGCCCTGGTCGTAAGTAGCCTCCCTGGAGGGGAAGGGCTCCGCGTGTGTGTGGGGACCAGAGGGCTCCGGCCTAAAGAGCTCCTGCTGAAGACAGAGGTCCCCCCCTCGTGCTCGGGGTGACTAGGAGATTCGCCCTGGGGTGTAGCTGGCCCACGATGGGGAAGGAGTGCTTCCCCCCTGGAACCTCCGGCAGGGTGGAGGAGTCCACCCTGCTATGTACTGCCTCCAGTGAGGGGCGGTCTCCCCGGCCGTGCTAGGGATGCCCAGGGGAACTCCAGGCTCCATACAGGGGTCTACCCCGAGCCGAGAGGTTGGTCCAGGAGACATTCAACTGTGCGGTAGGGAGGTAACCTGCACACACGCACACTTTGTGGGGCCCTTGGGGCGTGAGGGCCCTGTGACCGACTGGGGCGTGGTTTGTGTCTTGTTGACGGCCCAGCCGGTCCAGGGTCCCGCCCAGGAGGCGGGAGCTAATTTATGTTGTATGTTTTGTGTTTCAGCTCCGGGACCGCAGGAGGTGTTACCCTGCCTTGTCCCCGCCTTCCTGCCCCTTTGTCTCGCGTCTTTCGTACTGCCGCTGTGGACCGCACATCGGGCCGTAGTGCGGCTTGGTGGGGGGGTCTGTCACGGTGAGGGAGGCTCCCCCTACCGGTCGCCTCCGGCACAGCGGCAGTTGTCCTGTTTGTTGTTGCGTTGTGTGCGTCCCTCAGGTGGGTGGGGCTTATTAGCTCCCTCACCTGTCTATATATGTCTTGTCTTTGTACCAGTCGACTGCTGGTTATTGTATCCTTAATCTGGGTCAGTGCACGGGACTTTGGTTTGCGCACTTTAATGATTAAACCCCTCCTTTTCTCTGAGACTTGGCGTGATCGCTTCCTTTTCGTTCGCACCTCCTGCCCGTCACATGAACAGTAACATTTGGTGCCCATTTTCTCAGATGCATGCTGAAGAACCTTTCCTTAGCCTCAACTGTCATCATGTTGAATTAATAATAAACTAGTTGGGCTAGAGAGGTCACGTTGCTTGTGGCATTCAAACATCTCCAACAGGCTGCCTGTTTACTTTCTATTTACTATATGAATATGATCAAATCATTATAAATGTCTTATAGCTGTAGCTGAAGTGAAGTGAGTGAACGTACATAAAGCTAGTCTTGACCTCCCATCATTTTTCAAAAGAGTCTCTTATGTACTGGCCAGAGATCATAAGAGTTTGACTCATGCCACTGTTAGATGGATGAGTTATTTCCATGATAAATTGTCGTCATTAAACTACCACTGCATGGGCAGCAAGGTTTTAATGTGTTGAAAGTTATCAAGGCCATGTAGATGGGTTTCACACTGGTAGATGTCATTGTACGAAGGCTATGGCTGCTTGATTGGAGCCTTTGTCTTAGCTTATGGTAACTGATTGCCTGTCCTGTTTCAGGTACACCACATGAGTGTGCCAAGCTCTCTGTTCTGTATGGTGGCCCCACTAAGGGCCATGACTAACAAGAGTCTAGTTAAATATTCATATTTGGGGACAGCACATACCCAGCTCAAAGCAAAGGAATGCAGGACACAAAAAAAAATAAAAGCAAACAAACCAAAAAAAACAAATGAACCTTGCTGAAAGAAAATATCTGAGATGTAATTTCATTTTAAATACACTTCTTTACGATACTGAATCTTTACTGTTCCACATGTTACTCTGAGCATTTTTTCCTCACAAGCCAAAATGAACTTGTTTGATTTTTGTTCCAGGGCAGCGACGAAGCCTGAGCCAGACGAACTGACTCTCATGGTCCAGAGAGAGATGGTTCGGACACTTGACCAGCAGCACCACACTATGATTCCTTGTCAGCTACCATCTGGCAGCCTCTGCTTCCATGGTGATGACCAAGATGACCTTGACAAGCCAAAAGAGGTTACAGACATTAAGGAAACGCAAAGAAGAATAATTGAAAAGTTCTTGAAGGATATTCTCATCCCTAATCAAGACAAGAAGAAGCAGGAAGTCTCGGAGGGTCTTTCACTGGAAGACTTCCCACCACTGCCCTGTACTGCCTCACCATGTGGAGACAGGCCAGCTCAGAAAGCTCACATTAAGAGAGAAGCATCTTCTAATATCCCCTCGTCAGCTTTCGGAAGCCAGGCATTTGATGACCTGGCTGGTCCGAGAGCACAAAGGAACCAAAAGCGGCAGAAGCGCCAAAGGCTAAAGCCCCTGGTATTCAGCAAAGAAGCCATAATGGAGGCAATCCAATCAACTCAGGCCTCCAAAGCCCTTAATGAGCCTCGCAACCAGCTGCCAGGTTCATGCCAACCTGGAGATGTCACAGAAGCTGCACTAGATGATGAGAAGATGAACAAAAAGCAGGGGCAATCCAGTTTGCCAGTATTTGCCGAGTTCCGTACTGGTAGGAAGCTGATGATTGAGAACCTCCCTAATTACTAGTGTACAGTTCAGACAGCTTTGCCATGATTTTAATGACTTAATATGTGTTTGTGGGTGTGACCAGCATAACTAATGAAATGTATAAGTAGTGATGTGGTTAGAGTACCATTTGTGGGGTTTGTTTTGGGTGCTTTTACTATCACTTTTGGATTGTTTTCATCACGTTTCACTATGAATAATCAAGACTCTGACATACACAGCATAAAAAGTATAAGATATTTTTGAGTACTTTGAGTTGGGTAATTTCTCTTCCAGTTTTCCATTTTCTGTAATACATATGCACACATGTAGACATAGACACATGTACGTTCATGGTCGTGAAGAGAGAGGTAACTGAGGGTGAGTATGTGTAGGAAGGACAGTAGTAGCTGATCTGACCTTCAGAGACATGCTACTTTTTAATGGCACCATTTCCTGAGCTGAGCTGCATAGAGCTCCCTACTCCTACTGGCTGCATAGCTGTACCTCCCAGCTAATCTGCTGCATTTGCATTAGCCAGCTTTTTCATTTTATGCACATTAACAGCAGCGTCATTTATATGAATCTACAAATGGTCCTTTTTTTTTCTATGTAATTCATATAGCGCAGGGTCAGAATGATGGAAACAGCATTTAAGGTAACAGTGCCTTAATGATAATGATCAACAGTCTGTCATTCTATCGGCTATGGAATCTGTAGCGTTGTCAGCAGAAGACACTGATGTATGAGTCACATTAGCTGTGTGCAGAAGGTGTTGTTTTGGTTTGCAGGGTTGGACTGTGAACACTGCTCTGTCAGATCTCGCCTTGGGAGAAGGACTCAGCTCTAACCCCCCAAAAGTCACTTATGCCAAAAAACGAAAGAGAAAAAAAAAACAAGGAGGCATAAACAAGAGCACCAAATTGGTGCAGATATTTTCCTTTTTCAGAAATGGTGTCTGTTTGTAAACTAGCATTGATACAGAACACAATCAATTTTCAGTCTGAATTCTTTTGTTTCTGTTGTTAACCACACTCCTACACACAAGAGGCCAGGAGTCCAGCTCAAGTTAGAATGGCACTAAATTAGGAGTCCTCCTAAATGAAAGACTTAAGGCAGTAGTACTGCATCTCTTCAGTTAATGTCAATCCCTAGTACATGGTAATCGATAACAGTGTTAATTTTTCATATTGACAACATACTATATAATGTCTTCATATTCATCTTTTGTTCGGCTTTCTGCCTGATCCCCTTGAAGGAGGGAGTGGCCTGCAGAGTGGCACCGCAGACGGGGAGCGAGTGGCGCACGACCCGGCTGGTGCCGACACCAGGAGCATGAGGAAGGCAGCTGGTCCTCCTGGTCAGGCCAAGAGCCTCTGCTTTCAGCAGGATGCTGAGCTGCTGGAGAGGAAGACCCTGCATTCTGCCAGTGACGAAGGTGAAACAGTGCTCCCTTCCCTGAAGCATACTGTATATCCACCCATCTATCTATCTATCTATAAAGATATACATACAGCATGTACAGTGTATATACACACACACACACACACACACACATACATATGATTGTTCTGTGACCCTTGTTTTCCACAATTTCCCATAGAGAGTGTGCCAAAAGGACACATGGCCAGTGACCAGGCCTTCCGTCATGAGGAGGCTGAGCACAGGAAGAAGAGCTTTTCCCCACAGGCTCGGGGTCATTGTCCCGCCGCAGGAGTGTCTGCTCCAGCTCACCCTGCTCCACACACACCCCTGCGTCTCCCACCAGGGTTCCACCAGCCCCAGGTGCCCTGAACACCCCACACACGGTCACGTTCTGGTCACGCGCCCTGAGCACCTCACGCACGGTCACGTTCTGGTCACGTGCCCCTGAACACCCCACACACGGTCACGTTCTGGTCACGCGCCCTGAGCACCTCACGCACGGTCACGTTCTGGTCACGCGCCCTGAACACCTCACGCACGGTCACGTTCTGGTCACGCGCCCTGAACACCTCACGCACCCAACCACGGTCACGTTCTGGTCACGCGCCCTGAACACCTCACGCACGGTCATGTTCTGGTCACACGCCCTGAACACCTCACGCACGGTCATGTTCTGGTCACGCGCCCTGAACACCTCACGCACGGTCATGTTCTGGTCACACGCCCTGAACACCTCACGCACGGTCATGTTCTGGTCACGCCCTGTGGTCATGTTCTGGTCACGTGCCCCTGAACACCCCACACATGGTCACGGTCACGTTCTGGTCACGTGCCCTGATAACCCCACACACGGTCACGTTCTGGTCACGTGCCCTGATAACCCCACACACGGTCACGTTCTGGTCACGTGCCCTGAATACCCCACGCACGGTCACGTTCTGGTCACGTGCCCCTGAACACCCCACACACGGTCACGTTCTGGTCACGTGCCCTGATAACCCCACACACGGTCACGTTCTGGTCACGCGCCCTGAACACCTCACGCACGGTCACGTTCTGGTCACGTGCCCCTGAACACCCCACACACGGTCACGGTCACGTTCTGGTCACGTGCCCTGATAACCCCACACACGGTCACGTTCTGGTCACGTGCCCTGATAACCCCACACACGGTCACGTTCTGGTCACGTGCCCTGAATACCCCACGCACGGTCACGTTCTGGTCACGTGCCCCTGAACACCCCACACACGGTCACGGTCACGTTCTGGTCATGTGCCCCTGAACACCCCACACACGGACACGTGCTGGTCACGCGCCCTGAGCACCTCACGCACGGTCACGTTCTGGTCACGCGCCCTGAACACCTCACGCACGGTCATGTTCTGGTCACGCGCCCTGAACACCTCACGCACGGTCACGTTCTGGTCACGTGCCCCTGAACACCCCACACACGGTCACGGTCACGTTCTGGTCACGTGCCCTGATAACCCCACACACGGTCACGTTCTGGTCACGTGCCCTGATAACCCCACACACGGTCACGTTCTGGTCACGTGCCCTGAATACCCCACGCACGGTCACGTTCTGGTCACGTGCCCCGAACACCCCACACACTGTCACGTTCTCTTCAGGGTGTCTGTTGCTGTTGTTCCATCAAATGAATCAATGGAAATACGATCAGCACTGGTTCTTGGGATGTGCATGTAGTCACTTTCCTCATCCCTGGTCATGGTTACATGTTCCAGGCTCAATCTGTTGTCAGTATTAGTGCACGATCCAGTTTTCTCCCTCACAGAAACAAGTTTGTGCACAAGTTGCTGCTTCTAGCCATTTCTGAATTTTTTGAGGAGTGGGGCAGGAACTTTATTTTATTATTTATTTATTTATTTATTACAAAAGTGAGAGATAAAGAAGGAGAAAGATGCGAAGAGACGGACCCAAGGCCAGAGGGACCTTATAAAAGATTTATTCGTAGCTGAAAACAGCTGATGTAAGAGCTTTAAGTAAAGGTTCATCATCTGTTTCTCAGAATCATCCACTCTGCCTCGCGAGTCCCTTTCTGGCTCTCATATTTATACTATTTACACCATCACCTCATATCAGCTTCAACCTCCACCTTCATGTAAAGTTTGGAGAGGTTATAAAGCGTTAAGAAGCAGGCATCAGCAGGAAGAGGAGGAAGGCGGTATTGAGAGCCGTGCCGTGTCTACTGCGCTGCTCCTCCATTCTGTGGTGCCACGTTTTATATGAACCTCTGTTCCCACAACAGAAAGTGTCCATTACTATTCTATAAATCACTTCTCTCAAAGGCATCTAGAAATTGCAATTTAGATGCTATTCTGGAGCAAATGTATTTTTGTAGCATGTATTGCTAGTGTCTGTTGCATCTAACTGCTGGACAATAAGAGAGGAGAATTAAGGAGAAAAATGACTCCTTTATATGAACTAGCAAAGAGACTGTTCACAGTTATAAGGTCCAAAGGTCCTCTAGAATTCTGTTAAGATCTTTGATTGCTTAGGCGTGACTAATTTGGGAAGGAAGCACAGGGTATTGAAGGAGACACAACAGTGCACATGCAACAGTTTGATCAAGCCCTTAAGCACATTTACATGGCTGGGTACTGTTGCTAGGCTACACAGGTCCCTTGTTCTTCAGCAATTAGCATTTTCATTTGCAGCCATCATGTGAGCATAATTTTGGACTGGACAATTAGCAATGAAATTCCTGTATCTTGAATTATTTATTTGCTATGGGGGTTAGGCTGCTACTTGAGAAAATCTGAAACGGACACACTCCAGACCTTGAGAAAAGTGTTGCAGAGGGATCTGCATATTCATAGGTAGATATCAATAAACTCTTCAATTAGCGAATGTGTTTAATAAAACACCTTTTCATGACATGCTGCAATTGCACATACAATAAAGTGGAAGTAATACTATATATATATATATATATATATATATATATATATATATATATATATATATAGTACAGTATATATTAGATACACAGTATTACAGTATATATTATATATTTAAAGATCTCTGTGTAAAGATCTCAATTATCATTGCAAAGTCATAGTTTAAAAAAGTAAAGACAGTTATTTTCCATTTACGACAGATTTACATGAGGCAAATTTGTATAATAGCTACTGTCAGTGAAATGCAATGCAAAGCAATAAATAAATAATGCAGAAAGCTTGGTGACTGCTGTGCCACAAAAGTTTTACTGAACAGCCATTTCACTAAATGCATGCAAGGTAAAGTGAAAAGTGTATGATCTGAAAGATCAATGCATCTTTTTAGCCTTGGAGACTGGCACAGCAGTGTTTATTTCCCAGATGATTCACTTGACCTTCATAACTACGTCCTCTTGGCCTCTATCTTTCACACCAAACTCCCAGGGCGTCTTGTTAACTGGAATCACGTGTTATTTTTGGGTTCCCTCATTCACTGCATGGTCAAAAAAGAGCACTCTCCCAGCCTCGCTGAAAACGCCACTAGACAGCCTTAGACCAGAAGCACCTGCTTCATAACTCCCCGTCTGTTTAAAATCGGCCACAAATGTGGCAGGTCGGCGTGTTTTTGTGTCTGTGTCCATTAACGTGCCTCTTCCACTCCCCACAGACTGTCTGGATGGCACTTAATTAAAAGTGCATCCCCTCATTTATTAATGTCCTTTACCGACAACAGCAGCTCTGGCAAATCCGTGTCAGTGTTGACTTTCTGCGCAAGGGTTCTGCCTCCAAACGACTCAGCCCACCGTCTCATTGGCGTTTCTTGGCTTTGCTTATTAGTCATTGATTTTCCTCTCCTCCTCTGTATTCTCATTTCGCTAGTCACCCTCTCCGTCCCTTCCCCCACCACCGTGGAACTGCACTCCCTCCTCTCACCCCTCTACCTTTTGCCCAGTTCAGCTCTGCCTCCAGGGGGACTGGGACTCTTTGGACTGTGTGTGTGTGTGTGTGCCTCAGGCCGAGAGGCCTCTCCAGTTCTCTCCCATGCTCAGATGACTCTTTCAGTCCCCTGCGCATCCTCACATTCATGTGTCATTAGTCTGTCATTACAGTGCCTGGTGGATGTGGGTGGTCATCTATTTCTCCATCTCTGCATGTGCAAATGTTTTTTGTTTTTTTTTTCTTCTCCCTCGGTGCATGGCTGTCGTAAAGTAAACGCGGTTTAACGTGATCTTTAATGTGCTTATTGATCCCGTGTCAAAGTGTGCGTACGTGTGTGTGCAGGCATGCATGTGTATGTGCAGCGTGTCTGCGTCTACCTGCATGCGAGCACTCGTGCAGAGGTGAGTGTCACTGTCTGCGTGCGCATGCTGTCGAGCACAGAAATATACAGGTTGAAGAGCGTGTAACACAGCCTGCGGGCAGAACTAATTGAAATAGGGGGATGCTATTTGTTTCACTGTCTCCAGTGATAGATCCTCCTCATATGAGCTTGGAGATTCTGGACCATTCTTTAGGCTTCTGTTATCCGTCGCTGCTGCCTCCCTCGTCCCCCCGAGCATTTCAGATCATTTGTTTTCACTCTATATTCAGCATACTTCCCCTGCTGCCACCTGATCGTAGATCAACAGGGGAGTGTCACGGCAAATATGCAGACGCATGTATCTCCGCACGCCCGTGACCTATCGGGACGCCTTATGGCGCGCCCTCGAGACACCAAACACATGCCCTTGGGGTTGTGGGTATTGAGTGTGGTGCCCCCTGGTGCTCTGCCCCTATGGAGGGGTGCGGTTAAGTGCTGGATAATGTGATGACCCCGGAGCCTCGCACATGTCAACATGAGTCAGCACACAGCTGTAATCGGCCCGTGTTATTTAGTGAAGTACTTAGGCTCTGTGGGTAGTTGTTTAAGCGTGCTGGTTGTTTTGAATTATGAGTCCTCTTCTTTCACTCGCACATGGCCATTTGTATTCATAATTTGCATTCATTCATCATACCAAACACTTACTGGACCGTGTGTGTGTGTACATGTGCTTCTGTGAAGTGTGTGTGTGCTTCTACGAAGTGGGTGTGTGTGTGTGTGTGTGTGTGTGTGTGTGTGTGTGCCTATGTGGGATTCAGACCAATAAAGATAAGAGGAAATGGTATCTGAGCTTAAGAGGCGGGGAAGACCGATGTCAGAGAATGATTTGGACACAAAAAGCCAACTCATGTTATCTGACCTGATCATGGAGATGCTTTCTGTCTTTCACTGTTTGTTTGTGTGTGTGTATATATGTCTGTGTGTGTGTGTGTCTGTCTGTCTCTGATTCTGCTTGAATGATTCAGCCGTCGATCTCTGGCTGAGGTGCCTTTCCCATGGCAACAGGTTTGAAGATCAACTGACAGAGCTCTCCGAGCCCTTCGAGTCCAGATTACTCTAAAGCTGCCGCACGCTGGCAGCTGACCGTCTCTCTTACGCCGATACAGACACAGAAGGACATGGAGCGCTTTACTGGTGCTCCATGTGCCCTGGTAATAAAGAGTAACAGACACTTCCAAAAACACCTGAAATCAAAGGTCAAGTAATTCAAAATATTTCTTGGTGAATCTTGGGAAGAAAACACTTCTCACATCAGACCCATCTGCCTTTTTTAAGGTGACATATCTATACGCGCACTTTGCAGTGCTGATGTACCTGGCCAAATGCGAGTGAATTATTAATGATCACCTTAAGCTCTGCCCGATGTCCTTTTCTGGAGTAAACAGAGGAAGGGGAGGATGAAGTGGCACTGAGCACAGCCGAGACTCCACAGCTGGAGTGTCAGGCTTGTCATAAAAGCACTCACACTATGAGCTAAATGTCTTACCTCAGTGCCAGCGTCACGTCTGTAAGGGTGCTGCGGAATCTGCGTGCCTGCTGTTTGATTTATGTAAGAGGAGAAGATGCAGAGAGTGACGGGCAGATTGCCTCAGATCATGCCCCTTTGATGTCATGGCAGACATCCATGGCCCTTCACATCTAAAGGGAGAGAAAGAGAATGAATGTGCCACCCCCAAGAGAGAACAGAGGAGTGTGCCTTGTCTCTCTCTCTCTCTCTCTCTCTTCTAAAAACAGTTTGGATGAAAACGAATAAAAGTAGAATCAGAGAACACTTTAGACAGGAGTGGGGACAGAAGGTGCCCTGAAATCTGTCATTTGGTTCACGCAAGAACATTGCAGTACATGTTTATCCATTGTAACGAACTGAATATTTGTACAAGAGCACCTCTTTCATCAACACAAAGTGTTCATCTTAATTATTTCACATTAAAGAGTATTTAGGTGAGTAGAAAAAAAAGGTGTAAGATGGCAGCTACTGTTTCTAACTATGTAGCATTTTTATTGCATTTTTATATGTTTATGTGCTATATATGTGCTGGCAGCTCTAGTTCAAAACCAAATATCGTCATACATTTGAAGTAAAGGGAAATTATGCAATTGGTCTTTCAGTCTAACTGTTCCTTTGTATGTATTTGCTAATGGTGTGTTGGGTTGACGTTCTGGTCCTCTCCACTGCCACCCCACAGATGGGCCCCCAGAGTGTGGCCCTGGCTTCACTCTTGCTCAGCTCTGGCTGGTGTCTGCCAAGCGTGGGTGTGGCTGGCCCAGGCCCTGTGCATATCCTCCACCCCCTATACATGTCCGGAGATGCCTGGAAACCCCTCCTGAACAGGTAAAAGTCCTGTAGATGAACCCTCTACTGATTGTGAATCCTCATAAAACAGGTAATCATTTAGCAACTCTGGACTGTGGAGTTAAAAAGAAAGTAATTTAAAAAAAATGCTACAGTTGCGATTAATAATAGCAGTATTGCTAGAATTAGATAGTACTTCATTTCTTGATCGGTTTTATGAAATGCTTGACCTGGAGTCTCTTAAATCTCATGAATGCATTAATTCTTAAGGTTTAAGTATCTTCCCTGCTGTACTATGTAAGCCCCCATATTAATAAAAACCCAGCAAATTCATGGTTGAATGAAGGCGGCAATTATAGACGTTTGTATTCTAATGGAAGGGTTAGAGGTTATTTTACATCAAATGGCAGAACACTATTAAACACTGAATTAACCAGATCTCCAGCAATTTGACCTGTTGTTTATCCAGTCTCTCTCTTCGCTGGGATTCTCTACGATTACGACACATCACTGTTGCAGAATTATTTTTTTCCACCTTCGTTTTTTTTTCTTCTCTCTTTCGCTCTCTCTCTCATTTCTCTTTTTTTCTCTCTAGTGACAATTTTCTGCACACCGTGGCTCCTCGGGGAGTGAGCAGTCAGGGCGTCGCGCACATCCCGGCCGGTGAGGCTGATTAGCTCTGTTCTTTGGGGGAAAATTGCATCCAGGCTTGTGTCACCTGGAAGGCGAGATGAGCTTTGCCCTCTCACCCCTTTTTTTGGGTCAAAAAGTAAGAAAGAAAGAAAGAAAGACAGAGAAACATCTCAGCCAAGAAAAAATCTGCCCTCGACCCGTCCTAGAATGTCCATCACCTCACACAACCTTTGTACACTGGCCCGGGTCTGGTTTTAAAAGCCTCAAAGAATTGGCGTGTGCTCCAAATTATCGTGGGAGCGGAACAAAGTAGCTGTGTTTTTAGCTCTGCCGTTTCAGACGAGCCAAGGAGACGTTTTCTCAACATGAGCCTTAGGCAATTATATGGGACATTAACAAAGACCTTCAAACTACATGCTATGGAACTACATGTGGTACGTCGTGTGTTTTATTGTACCATATGTCAGTAGAAATGACAGCACTGTTTCAGGCAGTCAGGCTACCAGTGGAGTCGTCCAATAGTCAAAAGTACAGAAACTTAATTAAATCAGATTTTGCAGCACATCTACTCTGAGACAGCCGGTCGTGGACACTAACAGCGTAATAGTCTAAACCCGTACCAGGTATGATCAGAGTTGGGAAAGACACCCGATAAACCTGTTGTCTGAGCGAACGAACAGACCCAATGTAATGAGCACGATGCTACACATCATCACCAGGCCTGTGAGCACACAGGCAGGCAAGGTCCAACATCTCCTGCTCACGCTTCGCTCTCCATGTGCTCCACGACGTGTCCAGAAGGACACATGGACACAGAGCTTTGTGATGACTCAGCGCCGATGAGACTCCAGTTAGCGCCTCATCTGTTAGCCAGCGCTACATCTGTGTGTTCTTCACTCCGAGCCAGACTCCTGAGGCCTCCAATGCCTACAGGCATTTCCAATACAACCGCAGATCAAATAAATAACGCTTAGTCAGCGCGTCATATGTCATGACTCATCAGGTGCATTAGCGTTATAGAATGAATAGTGCTATATAAAATCAATGCAGTAGTATTTATTGTCCTGTCCAAAAGAAGGAAAAATTCGTAATGTTCACTAGTGTATTAGTATTAATGGTGCTATATAAGTACATTGCTATGTTATTAATCTTAACCATACTGTAATGTCAGGTAGCTATAACACATTCTCATACCACATTTCTCTTTTCTTAAAATAAATAAATGAAAACATTTCAACACTTCTTTAGAGAAACGTCATAGAATGGTCCCCAGCTACAGAAATCAGCATGTTTGCTTCACCCGACGCCAGAATGCTCATAACCTAAAAGTGCTCAGTTCTGACCAAGATAAGAGCCCAATCAATAGGCCAACAGTCAATCCATAATACAAGCAACTCCACTCCCTGCAGAATTTAAGAGGCAAAGATGGAAATGCTTCTCTCTGAACAAGCGCGCGCGCACACACACACACACACACACACACACACACACAGTTGGCATGCAGACAGAGCACTTCCCACCAAGCACATCTCCAAACTGGCAACCATGCCATGAGCTTGCACACGTGCATGACTGTCCCAAACAGTCTCTTCTCATTACACTTTGGGCTGTGCTTGATTTCAGCAGCTGGTGACCTTGTGGGAGAGACATTTAAATGAATCTGAGGATCCCAGAAGCGCACACAATAGCAAAGCATTTTCACACATGTCAAACTTAGTTTTACAATGGCACTGACAGGTTTTCTGTACAATGGGAGATGTCTAGACATTCTATTTTTGGCTGACTTGATCTTAACTCATTTTATGCACAGGGCACAATTTGAGGCAGTTTTAATGCAAATCTGAAATCAGTAGTGGTTTTCCCATGAGGACTTGCCTTACCTCATGAACCCCATATCTTAAAAGTTTGGGACACATTTGAATTCCAGATATTTGCATCTGTTTTATTGTTTATTTGCAAAGCAAAGCAGGAAATTGGCATAATTAATCATTTTAAGGGATAGACTGAATGAAGAATCAGTGGATGATACTCTCTTTCACTTTCAGCTCATGAAACTACAGATAATACTATGGTGTTGTTTTTGCCATGGTAGACCACTAACAACTGTCTCTGTCTCTTCATGTCATTGTTCCAGGGTTCCAAGCTGTTCCAGGTGACACTCCCCGGGTGCCCTGACGACATCTTTAGTGTTCTCTTTCAGCTTGGCTTATATATCAGTCTTGTTTTATATTACCGATCATATTATTGTTCTCTACTTTGACATTTCAACTAAAGCATTGACCTCACATCAACGGTGTGTTTCTGAAGCCTCAGATGGGTGGGAGGTGTGTGTATGTTTGTGTTTTTCCATTTTATCTTGAATTTATAGGTATGTGCTGCTAGCTGAATGGATATAGGAATGGCACATTGGTGTTACATGGTAGAAACTGTTATACTGCGTGTTATTCATTCAAATGATTTTTTACAGCACAGTTAATCTGTTATAATGTGAACTATTTAAAAAAAACATACATTTAAATTCTCTTTGAAGTGATATTTGAACCTGGCTGCTTAAACCTCTGTGTAATAATGTAAATTGTTTATTTTTTGCTCTTTGATCAGATCACTAAATATCCCTGTCTAATAATCAATGAGGCAAAGAATCAATACTCCAGCTTTAAATGCTCAATGATCAACAGCTGGAGTCATTATCTTAGAATGAGTGGAGTGATATTACTGCTTTATAGATGATGCACTCGTGAGAAATTCAGCTCTGAAAACCCCACTACCCCCACCCCCCCACGCCAGGTACCATTCTTTGTGTTAACACTCAACTCGACTCTTTCATCTTTCTAGAGTCTTCTCACATTGATTGACAGCTCTAATGAAAATTGTCAGCTGACTTGTGTAGCTGAAACGAATGGTGGCTTCATGCTGGATATTTCTCTTTCTCCTGTTTGCCATGTTGGTTAGACAAGTGGAAGAGAAACTTATTTCCTAGCATTTCTTTTCAAAAGTTAAGAAGAATGAATTAACTCCACTTTGACTCTTGTCAATTAAGTGCAGGTGTCTGTAAAAGCTACCGTACAAGTCATCTACTTTGATAAGAGGCACCTTGGTGTGGCTGGTAGGTGTACGGATGATGTCAATAAAAGTGCACTTGAATAAGAACCTCTTACTGTTTAATTGGCAGACAAGGCTTAGAATCAGCCGACATGGATGAAAGAAGTCTCACCCACACAGAAGTGCTTTGGCTGCTTTCATCAAAGAGATTACTCTGTAAACTGTTAGTCATGATGGGGGGGATGGGAAAAGAAGAGAGAGGAGTAAGATGGAGAGGCAGGAGAATAGAGGAAGGCAAGTGTGTTTGCCCCAAATGCCTTTAACAGCACTGCCCACTCAGCGCGCCTGGCTCTTGCCCGCTTAGAAAGGAATTAGATAGTGTGAGTACAGATACGTGCGGTGGTTAAAGAGTGATTACTCATCACTGATCGGCCTCGCAAACAAGGGGTGGGGTGGGGATGGAGGAGGGCAGGGAGACTCTGGATGGATACCTTGTATCTATGGAGAGTATCCAATTAAGACCTGAACTGCAGGCTTCATTAAGTGTGAGGAGCCAATGAAAATGGCCATCCATCAGTGGGAATGGCTCGGGTCAGGGTGGCCCACAACTCCAGGCTGACGGATGGGCCTTCCGAAGGACCGCGCAGGACCGCACCGTTACCGCTCTCACTCCACCTAGCACTCCGACATACTACAGCACGGACATTCTGTCCTTTTTTGTTTTCTTTCTTTCTTTCTTTTTCTTTCTTTCTTTCGTTGCTCACTCTCTTTTACACTGCCTTTCCCCTGGCAGCTACTGTAAATCGGGCCTTTTTTTTTTTTCTCCAGGAGTCCTATCTTCATCCCTCAACCCATTTCTCTTGCTCTTAAGCACCCACTCTCTTCCTTTAAGACCTCCTCCATGTCCTTCCAGAATTCTTATCAGGTACGAACACACTCCCCCAGTCCTCTCTCACATTTGCATAGCCTTATCATTTCCTTTTAAGAAACTATTATAACTGGTTCAATTATAAGAAAATGTGATTGATTTTAAATATATCCATTTTGAGACTGAATTTGGAAATGATAAGCCTAATGCTTCTTATTCTTGTTTTTTATTATCAATAAATCTGAGTGTTTCACAACGATATCCCTTCAAAGTGATATCACCTTACATCACTGAAGTCATATATGATTGGAAAATACATAGAGCTATACTGTATGTCTTCTACATACCTACACACGCACACACACACACACACACACCCACACACACCCACAAACATGATGTGCTGATCCTGGCAGTGCAGGGAAACATTGTCTTGTTTACATGTCTGTGAGGGAGTCCCTGCAGGCTTGATTACTCACAGATGGAGAGCGCTAGATGCTGGGGCCTGTAAGCTATGTTTAGACAGCAAGCTCTAGTGCTCAAATCTGATTCGCTGAAAGGGCTACGTTGGTACGCGAATGTGCCAAATTTTAGAATCTGAATTCACCTTACGAGAATTTTCACAGTGGAATATCCATGGGATTGAATGCACACATTGATCATGACATGTGAAATATTGATTCTAAGCCCTGTAAACATCCTCTGTTAGAAAAAAAAGGCCAAGCTCCCCTGAAGTGGGCTACAGGAAATGGAGAGAATTGCTCTCAAAGGAAGCATGCTAGTTGGTGTGTGTAACCACTAAGCTATTGCAGCTTTAATAACTTTCATAGCAGTACTTCAATTATAATCTTACTGCAAATAGCCTTATGACAATTCTATGTGTTTTTTCTTTTTTTTTAGGTTATTCCTTTATAAACGTACATAGGGAGATATAGGCCTACTCTGATGTGTTGTCTTGAAAACACTCGAGCCACAAGGAGAGAACTACATTCATGAAGGACCATGAAGGACTGTACCCTAATCTCCCTTACTTGTACACTGAAGACCAGGTTTAACGATGAAATAAAGTGGCGTTAGAGAGATCTTCACATGCGCAGCAAGACTAACTGCCAGAGAATGATGCTGCATTATGAAAAGGTGCAGATGCCAGAATGGTGGATCTCCTTATGACTGCGGTGATAGCAAACGAGAAACAAGAAAAAAAGAAACCAGCCATATTGCTTAGCCATGCAGCTCCCACATGAATCAGAATCCACTCTTTATCTGTTTGGTATGCAAGAGGTTCATTTCAAAACGCTAGCCACTGGGCAGGCTTAACCTGGACACGAGTACAGAAATGCCTGTGAATGAAGCCAAGAGCGGTGATAGATGGTGCTCGGCAATGCAGCACATGAGCATTTCACAGCGGGGCTAACACGACATGACTACAGAGGCGTTTTTAGCAACGGCATCCATTACTGAATTCGTGTAGGTAGTGAACACAATTACTGTTCTCAAAGCATTGCCATGTCATGTCAGAGGGTAAGCATGGCATACCAGGCAGTGTTAAAGGGGACTGTCATTTTGCACCAGTTAATTCTTCCCCTTGTTTAAATACACTGGACTGCAATATTTCTTATTAACAATAATAATAATAATAGTCGGCATGTTGTACTAGAGGAAGATGTGTTTTATTTACCCATCTGTACTCTGGCAAATGGGCACAGCAGTTTGCAGTGTGTAGTTATGTATGTTAGTGTTCTTGTTGTTGGAGGAACAGGCACTAAAGCACACACAAACCAGCAGTTCTGAATAGTGCTGTACTGAACATGGCAGTTCTGAATAGGGCTGTACTGAACATGGCAGTTCTGAATAGTGCTGTACTGAACATGGCAGTTCTGAATAGTGCTGTACTGAACATGGCAGTTCTGAATAGTGCTGTACTGAACATGGCAGTTCTGAATAGTGCTGTACTGAACATGGCAGTTCTGAATAGTGCTGTACTGAACAGGGTGAGGAGGGTGCGGTAGTGTTTGGTCTTTGAGGTGTTTTGGCCAAAGCATGTCATAGATATTTCAGGAGCGTGTAAAGGGAGTATAATGGGTCCCCTTTAACAACCAAGGCAGTTGGATATTCAGCAATAATGTGTGCGGTGTTCTTTCTCCATACATTTACAATTTTGGATGAAAATAGTTCATCCAGTATACTAGCAGTGAATTTTATTTATGCATGAAGAATGCAACAAACTAAAATTGCAAAAGTACAATTGCTTTTAGGGCACTTTTAACTGCCATCATGACCCAACTCCTCCACTATGTATTCCTCCCACCAATTCATCTACTCTACAGTCCAGTAACTGAGGTTGTACTGCAGCAAACCTGTCTGTTCAAAGTGTTCATCTGACAGACAGTGTCTGTACGGGGTGAAAATAAGCCCTCCCTAAGCCCTAAAAAGTTGTGCCAGGAGCATTTGATGGCAGGGTTGCGCTGTATTTTAAGAAAGGGGCTCTGATCATTGGATATGCCTCCAGTGAACCCAGCAACATGTCTGGATCTTGGAGGTGCTTCAACATCTCATCCACAGCTGCAGATCTGGTTACTCATGCATCACCAGAAGATACAGTATCTACAAGATGAGCCTTGAACCATTATCCTCCTCATCACTTCACCACTTTGCCAGGTCTCTTGTAAAAGAGATCTGTGATCTCAATGGGATTTTACCTGGTTAAATAAAGGCTTAATAATAAAAAATAATAACTTCCTTCTTATCAATGGCAAGACACCCCAGCTGGAACTTTGGAACAGTTGATCCTGCCATCGTTGCCTCATGGGAAGATAATACCTCTCCAAAATAAGAGTCAATTGCCTTGATTATTGCTAGGAGGATGTGCTCCGAGAACTGTACCTGTGGCATCTTTTCAGACAATTTAGCTTTCAGGCTGAGAATTGTCAGAATTAAGAAGCCAAGACAAGTTTTCCCCCAGGAGAAAGTTGATGGAATAGGTGAGTGGTTTCAAGGCAGCTCTGTACTCTTTGAAAACCATTGTCTCTTGAGGACAAGGCTGCTGGAACCACAAGGGTGAGTGGGCATTTGACCCACCATTTTTCAAAGTACTGGGGCAACATCTCACCACTTTTAGATTAAGCCAAGGCTGTTTTTTTTTTTTTCTTCTTCCGGGACCACTTGGAGCACTGACCTACAGGCACAAACTGACATATAGTGAAACTCAGTAGTAGTTCAATCAAAATCTGTAGTGCTGATGGGGGCGGGACATTCCACAAAAGTGTGTAGCCGCATGGTGAGCGGTCTGCTATGACTCAGCGGACTGTCAAAAAATTTTCTTTCTGCAAAGCTCTAACACATACACACTCGGTCACAGTTTGTATTGATCGTACTGTATTTTCTAAAGGTCTGTTGTATTTCTTAATGCTGCTACCATGCAAAGCTAGCAGATGATGTTCTTCACAGCTGCTAGCAAGCAGCTATTTGAAGGAAGCATAACTGATATGTGACGGGCGAGGAGTGCAACATAAAAAGGAAGCGATCACTCCAGTCTCAGGGAAAAAGGAGGATTTAATGAATAACGTGCACCAACTGAAAACCCATCACATGATCCAAATTAAGGATACAATAACCAGTGATCACCTGGTACAAAGACAAGACATATACAGACGGACAAACGACCCTCAGGTGTGGGGGATTATAGTAGGCCCCGCCCACCTGAGGGACAAACACAACGCAACAACAACAGGACAACATGAAATACTGCCACTGTGGACGGAGGTGGCCAATATTTCGCAGTTATATCATGGTATCATTTTACAGACAAATTTTACAGGACAAATAGGAGAACAATGGTGGCACATGACATCAGCAGTTTGGAGTATTGTGCAGATGGATATTAAACAGACCAGTACTGCACAGAATATTGTGGTTTGGCCATCTGGCTGGTCAGCGACAAAATTGAGAGCTACGTGTGACCAAGGACAACCAAAGAGTTGATGAACTCAACTATGTCCTTGTCCAGAGATGGCTACCTTAGTATATGGTAAGACAGTTCATTCTTGGAGCAGGATGAATTGTCTGTCCGGTGGACAAAGAGGATGTGACAGGATGTGTCTCTGTTGGCTCTTTCTATGCATTTGTCCAGGTTATAGCCTGTAACAAGATGTGGTCAGAATAGGCTTTTGGGTGATGGTGCTGGATTTGAGGCTGAGGCAAAGAGAACAGGCGTCTGCCATGTTCCATGTTTTTAGACCCAGGCCAGTAGGTCACTGTGAAACAAAACATGCCAAAAACAAACAAAAAAAGCCATAACAAAAAACACTGGCCTTGCTGGGAATTCAGCCTTTTTTGCTGAATGGAGATATTATGTGTTTTTGTGACCAGTGATCACCTGAAAGGGAAACCAAGCCCCCTCTAGTACGTTTTGCTAATCTCTGAAGGCTAGTTTCAGGGCCAGGAGGAGCTCTTTATCCCCAGTTGTAATTGGCCTTAGTGGGAGAGAGTTTTATGTGAGAAGTTAGCTACGAGATGGAGCTCAGGGCTGACCTGAGCACTGGGAAAGCACTTCACCCACACCTACGTTGGACTTCTCCCTCCAGCACAAACAGTAATGCAGGATTATGTTGCAGGAGAACAGGCATAGAGGTGAATACTTCTTTACAGCCTGCTTGAAGTTGGCAGTCTAAAACGCCTTGTGGAGGGTACTGGCCAACTGTTAGCTGCTGTGAGCTTGTCCTTCTCCATATAGAAACCCATTATTTCTGATTGGTAGCCAAAGAAGTGCAAACCATTAGCCATGAGCATGGACAGGACATCTCCCACTTGGTGCATGTTTGTCTGGTAACACTGAATAGATAAGAATGTCTTCCATTCCAGCAGGCTGGGTGGTAATGTCAGACCAATCTAAGTCGACGTATCTGGTTGCTTTGCAGTAGGTCAGTGAGGGGTTGTATGATGATGTTGAAGGAGTGAATGGAAACGTTGGCAGTGTAAAAAGCCTTGTGGTGGGTACCCCATTATTTCTGATTGGTAGCCCAAGAAGTGCAAACCGTTAGCCATGAGCATGGACAGGATTCCTCACACTAGGCGCACGTTTGTCTGGCAACACTGAATAGATAAGAATGCCGTGAGTCTAAGCAATAACAAATCTACCCAGGTAGTCGTGAAGAATGCTGTTAAAGCACCTGAAAGATGGAAAGGGTGTTATCGAGCCCATGTAGCCTCACACAGTATTCAAAGTGTCTGGTGGTGGTGCTAAATGCCATTTCAATTCCATTTGTTCTCTCCTATAATTCAGGTTGTACATGCTCTGGAGCTCTACCTTGGTGAATACCTGGGTACCTATGAACTATTTTAGGGCAAAGGTGGAATGTCTGATGTAATACTACCTATGTACTTCCTCAATTTAATCTGTCATGGACCTCATAGCAAGAGGGGACTTCATAGCGAGCATGTCCTACCGCTGGGTAAGATTTTCCTGCTGATGTCTAGTGATGGATTGCCCTCGCAGGGCAAGGTCCACTTCTAAGGCAGTATGACTATTTATAACATATACTATGTAGTACTGAAAATTAGCTTTAGTTTGTTAGTGTTACAGACAGAGACCAAGATGTTGTATCAGTCAGAGAAGGAAAGAATGAAAAAGATGATAAACCATCTTTCCCAAGGATCTGGGTTGGTATTTTAGCTGGTTTGTTAGGCTTTGTGCCAGTACAGGCCATATTTATTTAACTTTTAGCACCCATAAGAGTGGCACATTTTAAATCGAAACAAAAAAACAAACAATGTCCATTGCAGTTTACAAGTATCCTTTATCACTGTTTTATGTCATTGTTTTATATGTGCCAACGTAGCACCTAGTGACTGAACAATGGCGTTCATCACCTCTGCAAATGATGACTGAAGACACATCTGTTTGAAAAGTACTCAATTTCTTCAAGTTAGAAGTTTAGTTTTTGGATGCAAAAAGCAGATTTCTTTTCCTGGCTAGCAGATGGTGCACTACCCAATAATAATTCTGTTTCCTTTGCCCTCCAAGAATGTGAAATTATCTTTGATTTTCCAGGACAGAAATGCATTTGGTACTCTAAAACATTATTAGAACATTAAGTACTTTTTTTCATGCGTCATCTTGTCATGGGGCCACAAATCCCTGCCCGTTCCTGTACTGGTCCTCCCCAGCACTGAGAAAACATGAAAATATGAAAAAATGTTCTAGAGTTTAGGAGAACCAAAGGAAAAAGATGCAATCAGTTCTAAAGATAAACAATTACAAAGCCTTAGTTAAGCATGGTGGTCGACATGGACTTTAGTGCTTCACTTTTATGGAGCAAGGCCATTAAGGACTGTCATAAGACTATAGTCAATATACTGTATGAAATATATTTTTTATAAAAAGCATATAACAACAAAAAAAAGTAAATTTAATATGAAGCAAGTGATATTTTTTGTGATAAGGGAATGGGTTACCATATTGTGAATTAGCTGAAGCCTGCTTAAAAAAGACAACAGGACCATCAGTCAATATTACATTATATTACAAAAAGTTATACTTACGTATGGGACATATATAACAACTCAACATCAGATGCATCACTAATGTTTTTAACTGTAAATTTTGATTGTACATGGTGGTCGTTGAGGTCTCAGATATAATCAGCCTCTTTCTTTTGGGTAGAATAGCGTACATCAATACAGTTGTGTTTAGAAGAAAAATGTAATTATGATAACAATAATGTCTACATTAGACACAATGTCTAAACCCAGTGCAATCGTTTAATAATTTAGTGTCTCAAACATCAAGTGCAAACAAAATGCAATTGCAGTAAATCATGGAACAAGTCATGGTCTTGTTAATCATAATACTTTATAGTAGCATAAAGGTATGATTACTATAGAACTGGCATCCATTGTGATATAACATTATTACACAAACATTGCTTAAAATATTTAAAAATACACCCATCAAATTGGCATTAATGTCTCAGGCCAGAAACATCCATTTTGGCTCCTAGTGCTGTTGTTTGCTTTAGGGACTAATAAAGAGAGAACTGTCAACATTTCTCATGGTGGCTTCCCAAGAACGGCTGGTTAATCAAAAACAGAACGATGGATGAAGACGGAAGAGTAGAGTGCTGCTCTTGATAATCTACCACAGCCAGATATTGTGTGCACATTCTTGTGTGTGTGTGTGTATGCGTTTTTTGGAGAGTGTGTAGGTACCTAAAAATCTCCTCAGATTGAGACTTAAGTGCTGCTGGCTATTATTGCAATTCATCCACAGAGTGCTCTTCAGATAATAATTAGAAATAAAACAGCACTTATCTAAAATGAGTTTTACTATTTTTTTTTTTTTTTACTTTTTATTACTGTTTTTCTTCTTAATAAACATGCCTCGTCGTACAGTAATTGGCAGAGCACGATGTGGTTGTGCTCGCTGTAGAGGGCCGGCCTGCTGCATCAACAACATGCTTCCTGATGCACTTCTCCAGGCTGCATCTGCACTCTGCAAATCTGGCTGCAATATATAAAATCAATTTGAGATTGTAAGATTGTTCGTTATTCTAAGAAAACCGTGGCAATGGTGCTACTGGCACAGAAACGTTTTTTTTTTGTTGTTGTTTTTTTAAATAGATTATTCTGTTCTCTTTCGGTCTCGCAGTGTAATTAGACCCTCTTGACAAACTAGTGGCATTCTACCAGATGTACACACTCATTACCCTCATCCACTCAACATGTGATGGATTCCTCTCTGCCCCCCACTCGCTCATGTTCGGAGGGATGCCTCCACTGTGAGCAAAGAGTCAACCGTCTCTTTGTACACTATGGTAAACAAATCCATATTCTCCATCATTCCATTAATAATAGCCTCTTATGCTAATTAGAGTGTATTGATGTGATTCAGATGCCATCACTCTAACCATCTCATATCTAATGATTTTTTCCCCTGGAGATATCTCATACACTTTGAAGCTAATTGGTAAGTGATTCCAGAAACTATAAAATGATTTACATGGCTCGGGAAATTATTAAAATTGTAATCAAACAAAGAAGCCAAGGTGGACAGATCTCTGTTGTAGAGAAAATAATATGATTACATGGTGCTGTGCTCATATAGGCAACTGAGAGATATGCTAATGATCTTGCATAGTGTTAATGCACAGTTATTAACATTTAGATGTCACCTGTTCAACCTGGCAAAGAAAAAACACGTCAAGCTTTATTTCATGTTCTCTCAATTAGCTAATTATGCCAAAGGTCAATGAATAAACAGGGACCCAGACAAACACTCAGACTCATAAGATTGCCCTGTGGATCTGAAAATGTGATTATAGATGATCCCATAGACCTAAACCTAATTTAGGAGAAAATAATCAGCTCCAGTCAAATCTCCAGAGTTACAATTACACATATGGAACTCTCCAGAGTTGCAATTACACATATGGAGCTCTCCAGATAATTCTCCTGCATGTCCAAAATTTGATTCCAAGTCCAATGAGCATAGTATCAGAAAACATACTTCACAGTTCTCTTCAGCTCTCACTCTTGGGACACTAAGCAGTAGTAATTATTAAAGGCCATTAGTTTTTGCTAATATGCTGAATTAAGAATGTTTACCAATATAGGGGGATTCAATATTTTGTCTCTTGGGAATGGATGAGAGTAAGGTATAATTAATCATACAGTTCACAGAGACATGTTCAGAACTCATCAACAGTGAGAAAATGTAGAATGGTGTAGAATACAGAATGGTCTGGCTGCTAGAGAGAGGTCACTACTACATGCATGTTTTATACCCCCTTAGTCTACAGTCGATAAATGTTGATTGGACAAACGACTCATTGCATCACTGCTGACAAGTGATCAATTTTTTTTTTGCATTAATGAATAAGATTCCAATCAATATTAAACCACTGATATACTTTTTTGATATATCCATGCCCTGTTTTCATTGTGTGGGTGATGTATGATGTATGTCACATGAAATTTGGCTAATTATTACTTTCGGAGGATTCTTCTAGACTTAGTGTTCTTTTAGCATTCTTTTATGCTATTTGGAGGCTTGTTGTTTGATGCTCTGACAACATATAAGTATTGAAAGTCAGATGACAAACTGATTAACAATTCGTAAACATGTTGAACATTTTTGTATCAAAAGAATCTCAGTGTCCCATTTAACAGATGGGATTAAAACAGTAAATTGTCAAAAAGAATGAACTGTAAGGGGACACTGATGAATGCACCAGTACAGCATCAGTGTACGTAACTGTACATGGAAATTATCAACATAAACACCAAGAACCAACGTCACATAGGCAACTTTTCATCTAACTTTCCAATGCGTATTCCAGTGTCCAATCTAATCATAATTGAATACCTCAGTTATGCTTTTTTCAAATGGAAGATGATTCACACTTAAACTCTACAAATGCTGTCAGTATTGCAGGCAAAGGTACAGATCTGATCTGAGTGTTATGCATTATTTCAAGCTGTTTGGGTTTGGATTGTTGCTGGTTGAGCCTCTTGGACTGTGGCAAACACAGGGAGGCTTTGATGCTCTGACAACATGCAAGTACAGAAGAAAAAAACTGTATCCTCCTACTACCACCAATACAATTACTTGTACTACTGTTACTATTATTATTGTTATTGTTGAAAATTATATTCTTGTGTGTATTCATGTGCCATTTTATTTAAGGACACAATTTTCTAGTAATGTTTAAATAATTAAATCTTAACCTTACAGGAGTGAGGAACACATGACAATTAGCGTGTTTCACTAATTTATTCCTTCCTTAATTGTGAGTAACTGTTGAATAACTCGTATGTCTGGCTTTCATTAGCATCTTGATTCTATGGAATGAATCGTTAGACCCATTAACAGCTATTAGTGTCAGTCTGGTTATTTAATTTCAAATGTTCAAGTTGCTTTAAATTCAATTAATATCTATCATTGTAAACTTTAGCATATTTCTCTACTTTGTAATGAATTAGACAATAATGTTTCCTTTTGCTTTCCTAACCTGGATGACAATATTCAGTGGAAAATGTTGTACCTGTAATTTAAATCAATAGTGTTCTTATTTAAATGTGTACTTATATATAATATTGGAGTCTTCTGAGCCAGGGTGTGGATCGGTAAACATTGCAAAATGTCTATTAAAGTTGAATAGGATGCAGAAATACTTTAAGGACAGATATAAGAACTCTATCAAAGTTTCCTTTGTCCATAATAGATGTTAAAGGTATAGTAGATACGAATTCTCATTAGGACATTGCTTGTATAGTGATGACAAATCCCTAACAAATGAGAAGCATCGATTCCTTTCCACTGCCTTCCACTCACCCCCCTCATGCTGTGTGTGTGGGTGCATTTGCAGGGGTGAGTATAGAGGAATATCTTAACTAATCTGTATCTTGCTTTGCCTCAGCAAGTAACTGAGATGACTGACATTTTAATGGCGTTTTGCTTTTAGCAACAAATAGTGTTTCTGCGCTTTGGAGGACAATGACATTTTTAATCTTTCTATATCCTCTGCCATTTCTGAATCATAATCAAAGCTTGCGTTCGTCTCAGTGTCTCATTATTGGCAAGGCTGGGGCTTTTCACCACACAGAAAACTGAGTATCTCAGGGCCTTTTAAAGTCACAACCACATATAATCTATATCGTCTTCTACATCTAAATGTTAATACTTTATTAACCAGGAGGCAGGCATAACATTTGGTCTTTTATTTTCTTGGTTTTGTTGTTTTGTCAGGCCAGTCTTCACTATTAGGCTTTGACAGGCTCCCCCCTGGTGCATGTTGGTGCACAGGGGTACCAAGGTCATGGGTTTGGTTCTCCAGAAGCTCCGTTCCCTACCCTGCCAAATTTTGTAAATGGAATATGACATGTACATATTCGTGTTTACTTTCAAACGTACGTCAACACATACCAAACACGTACACAGCAAACACTGTAGTGAGTCTTTTCCGCTTGTCAATGTGGCCTTCCCTGAGTTCAGGCTGTAATGGACAGTTCCATGTTGGTGCACAACTTTGAGTGAATCCTGACAAACACACTTAATATTAGCACTAGTTGTTCAAGCACAACAGAAAAAAAAATTTAGAAAGTGTGATTGTGAAAGTAAAAGTTAAGTCGTCAAAAGGTAACTTTATTAGCACAGAATAAACTGCTGCTGGTGCTAGACAAAGCTAGCAGTGCTGCAGATGGTGCGACACGGAGTTATATTAGCTCTGCCTCTCCCTCTCCATCCACTCAAACACGCGGTAGCTCACAGCTGCGGCCCCGTTAACGCTGACAATAAACTGAATGCGTGTGTTGAGATGCATGGTGGCTAGATACATCCAATTCTTTGTGTTTTCCAGGAAAAATTAAGCTCACAAGTCTTGTCTTAAGGCAGTATTTTAAAACTTCAAGACCTTTGCTGCAGTGGTGCTTCTCCTCCAATGGCTAGTATGAAGGTTTCTTTTTTTTTTTTTACAAGTAGACTTGACCGTTTAAGCTAATAGGGACTGAAAAAGGTGACAAGTGGGGGTGAGGGGGGATGAGTCAGGTCTTCGCCTTAGGCCCCCGAATCATTAAATCTGTCCCTGCTGTGTATAGTAATTGAAGAGTTTAAAAATTTACATTTGGGTTTCCACAGACAGATTTTTTAAATGATTGAATTAATTTCCTCTTCTTCCTTATTTATCGTTTTTTTACAAGGTGACTGTTTCAATGTTAGCGTGTATCAGTAAATGCTTGGCATCCTCAACATGGTAGAAGTGGAACTGAGCAGAAGTGGAACTGAGAGTTTGTGTGTGGGGCTGTGGCGTTAGGCACTCTTAACATGACACTATCATGTGACCGCCTCAGAATGCAGTATGATATTTTATATTTTTAGAGGAGGTACGCTGTTAAAAAAATAAAAACCAAGAGTGTACAAACAATACAAAATTAATTCTTTTACTTTTCGTTCACTTGAGTCCTTCAGTTACAGGTTTCCTGCTGATTTGTTTGCATAGATAGTTGTGGTACCTTTGTGGGCACATTTTGTTCATTTTCGAATCTTCCCCAGCGCCTCACAGCATTGCCTTTACCCATCATCCTGACTTCTGCTTCTTCAGGCTGCAGTGAGTGGTTCTGAATGGGGTTTTGCTAAGGTCTGGTCTAGAGGGGCTTCCCCTGGAAACCCTACCAATCTCAGTCTGTTACTCTCTCTTCATCTCACTGGGTCTCACAACAGACAGCTACAGGAGAGGACAATACAACACGAATGGAAGCAAATGATGTTCTCCCTCAACACACACATACACACACACACACACACACACACACACAAACACACAAAACACACACACACACACACACAATATATACAGTTTACACCCATATCCCTTTGGTGTGGCTGCAGTGTCCTGCCTCTACTGCAGTCCCACAGCTGCAGAGTCTGTACCGACGCTGGCACAGAGCTGCATGAATATCCTTTAAAACATGATGGAGGACTTCCACAATGCCTTTATTAAAATACACCTGCCTTCAAAATTGCACTGCTAACTTATGGGAACTACTTTTTAGTAGTTTGTGAGGGGTCAGCCAAAAAGGGGAAAAAAAAGGGATAAAGCAATAAGGTCGTGAAGTGATTACATCAGCAACTGCAAAGCAATATACATGTTTTGTATTCATTTTAGGACCAGTGTCAACCTGAAAGACTCTTTTCATTCCATAGGTTTAATGTTTTGAGTAATAAGTAATAAAGAAGATTTGGAACAATCAGACGACAACTTGAAGGTCTTCCTGTCAAAGCAGCAATAAATCTGATGTAAAGAAAGTACACAGGAAAGTACAGTTTCTAAAAGTTTCTGGAAGTTCAAAACTAGTATTTATGATTGGTTTGCAATTGGAGTATACACAAAAGAAATAAAGTAAAAACATGCATAAAAAATACAACTCAGTAAAGAATAATATCCCTTGGAATAGTGAATAAAAATAATACCTCATCTTTTCAAAGAAAGTTGTTAACTCACATCGCCTGATCTATTTGACATAATAGATACAATATAATAGACCGATTTCGAATGGCAGTATAACGTTATTGGCTCGTGCGGGAGGCGGACACAAGTGCGGAGAGATCCGGTGTTTATTAAAACACACAAGGGACTCTCATCAGAGGTATGACAAAAGGACACACAACCAATAGACAGATTAAGGACATGCTGGCGAGACCGATGAGTCATTACCAAACTAAAGAAACAACACGTACTATAAAACAAAAACACCCAGGAAGACGCAAACGTCAAGCCGACAGAAGGTAAACTCAAAATGACGCTGGCATAGGCGGAGTTAGAATTAGACGGAATAGCACCAAGGAGAACAAACAGGTAGTAGCAGACCACACAACCTAAACGAACTTGAAGAGAACACTAGACATGAAAGCAATGGAGGAATGATTGACATGGGGCAGGGTGATGGGGGTGGGGCATGCAGATTTAAGAGAAACGTACAGTTTTGTTGAACGTGCAGCTGGATAAAAGCTTGTGCCGTTAAAGCAGCTGATGATGATCAAACATCTCTCATTTGTTTTGCCCAAAACAATCAGACTGATATCACGGAAAGATCAAGAACATCAATGATTTGGCTGCCTACAGAACAACACAATGGGAACACAGCCTCCTCTGTGAATCCGTGTTTGGTATTGACCACACCTTCCTGGTCGTCCCACCAAGGCCAGAGTGATGCTCATCGACTGGCTCTTACAGCTACCCAGCAGGCACGGGAGAGCCATCCATCACTGCCCAGGACGACTGCACTGTGGACCAGCTATCTGTTTGACCTATCAGCCCTGGGTGGAAGTCTGCCTGATGAACCCAATTATTTGCTGTCACTATGCGTGCAAGCGTGCACACACTTTCACGCACTTGTGCACACACACACCACATCCATATCCACTACACTCTTTCTGGTGCCTCCCTCACACAGATTATCTCTGCCTCTCTTGTTACACATCCATATCCACTACACTCTTTCTGGTGCCTCCCTCACACAGATTATCTCTGCCTCTCTTGTTACACATCCATATCCAATACATTTACATTTACATTTATGGCATTTAGCAGACGCCCTTATCCAGAGCGATTTACAAAAAGTGCTTCATTGTTTTACTCAGAACAAAATCTCTAGCTAGTTAGTTTAGGCTAAAATCAGGAAGAAACTTTAAGCAAATATATTATTAGATACACTCTTTCTGGTGCCTCCCTCACACAGATTATCTCTGCCTCTCTTGTTACACATCCATATCCACTACACTCTTTCTGGTGCCTCCCTCACACAGATTATCTCTGCCTCTCTCTGTTCCTTAAACTCACCTTCTTGCTTATAATTTAAACACTGGCCATTACCACGACCTCTTTTTGTAGTTTGCTGCGGTCACTGGATTACAACTTTAACAGACAAAAATTGCTAACTACATTACACAAATGAAGAGGAAGAGTAAATTACAGATCACTGAATAGTAAGTGATCCTAAAACCTGTGACACAGGTGCTCC
This sequence comes from Brachyhypopomus occidentalis, assembly GCA_020368025.1. Classification (NCBI taxonomy): domain Eukaryota; kingdom Metazoa; phylum Chordata; class Actinopteri; order Gymnotiformes; family Hypopomidae; genus Brachyhypopomus; species Brachyhypopomus occidentalis. The sequence goes on from JAGXOD010000072.1 coordinate 2,532,588, forward strand.
GACATAGCAGATGAAGATACTGTTTTACTTTGTAAACTATTCTGTTGTGTTTATGCACTATTTAAGGCTGAATTACAATTATACGACAAACACTAAAGAGTAGGAGTGAAGGGGAGAGTAGGAGTGATGGTGAGAGGAGGAACAATGACTTGAAAGTCTCCAGGTTTGCTACATCCCTTCTTACCCCCTTGGGTGATCCCCCAGTACTCCATCTGAAATCCTTTAGATGTGGTAAAGGATGTGAATGCAATCTTATTCCTCTTTAATGCATCAGCATGTTCTTTTGATTTTGTTTTTTTAATTGTAAATATATAATTGCCTGTTGTGGTCCCAGGGCGCGCTGTCTCTCCCTCGCTATTGTTCTCTCTCTCTCTCCCTCTCATAATTTTTCATAATTTAATCTGGACTGTTTTTGGTTTTGTCAAAATTAAATTTTAATCTCTTTAGACTCTCTAGGCTTTCTGTGTCCTTTCGCTTTCAGAGGGAGTCTAACCCAGTAAAAAGACCCAAATAGGAAAGAAAAGCAGGAGGAACCAAAGAACAAAAGCACGCAGTATTATTTCTCCTCCCTTGTCACCCAGTCACCACTCTTTGTTCTGCTAGAACAGTGGAGGCAGTGCAGAGGAAGACAGAGGGGGCTTCATTATGACAAGGCATTCAACTTCTGCAAGCTGCATATACACATGCTACTGTGTTGTGAAATCCTGAAATGACTCGTTTTCTCAAGTGGATATTTAGTAGGTTTCACTGAAGCATTATAAGAGGAATAAAGCCTTTATAACACAAGCACTGCATATGCACTATATACACAGTTTGTATACACACACACACACACACACACACACACCATTGCCACTGAACTATCATTAAGCACCAGGGTCTAGGAACCTGCATGATCCTGTTTGACTGCAGAACACGCAGGTCCCAGCCGGCCGCTGTGTGGCTCAGCCTACACCCTCTTCATTAGCTCTAGCTGTGGCTTCCTTGTGGTCATTTTTGTGCTGTGCTGTAGGTGGTCAAAGTACCAGGATGACAGACATCATCACCAAACACAAAGATAAAGCAAGGAATTTGGCCAGCATGCTGTTTCTATTACATTTGTAAAGGAACAATGCAAATGGTTGACATGAGAGACAGGTGAGAAAATCTACAGGATAAACCTCTTTGTAAGGTGACTGTCTGAACCCTAAAATGGACAGAGGCAATCTGAAATGCTAACTAAATGAAAGGCTTATGTTGAGGGCACAAATGGATGGATGTCACAGGTTTGAATTGGACGCTTAACAAGCAGGTCACAGGCTGCTCCCCACGAGCGCCGTCCCGGGCTGCAGCACCGCCAGAGTGCAGAGAACCCGCCCACGCTCGTCCACAGGACGGAGGAGAGCAACCCCGCGTTGGCCTTTTACCCCAGGTGTTGGCTTGAGAACAGCAACATGTGGGGAAGAAGAGAACAAGATGCCTTCTCCAGCACTTCTTACACAGACTGGAAGTGTGGCAATGGCGGTCAAGTCATACCAGAGGTGAGAAAAGGGCACAGGTGTCAAGTTGTCATCACCAGGACAGTGATGGAGCAGTTACATTATGGCAGATAATGCTCAGCCATTATATGTAATGATTGATGAGATCAATGACACATTGAAGGGGACCCGAATGAGCCGGGGGGGGGTGAGGGGCGGGGCCTAATATCTAAATAACTGTCCATTCTCACTCGATAGCAACCATCAAATGGGTTTTCATGGTTTTCTCAAGAAAGGCTTTTCTTAATAGGTTCTCTCATTGAGGTTCTTTCACAGCCACACACACACACACAATTCTCTGGTATCTTACCCTGAATCCTCTGTCTTATTGAAAGGCACACAAATGAGACCCGAGGCACATACACACACACCGATGGTGATAAGTGGAGACTGAGCTGAGGAGAAGAGCAGATTAGTGCTTGTGAGAAAGTCACCTCTTTGACAGGCTATGTTAAAAATGTCTAGACAATCAGCTTTTAAAGGCCCCTGAGATGACTCCATTAAAACTGAAAAGCTTGTTTTACTTCTTGAGTTCTCAATTTCAAAGATTTATATAGTCGGTTAGACAGCACAGAGTTTTGTTGACTCTTGGAAAGTAACTGGAGAAATGATCAAGAAACCAATTTAATTCCTACCAAGAAACCCACAAGAAGCTGAAATGTCTGAAATGTCGTCATTACATTCACGTGATGTGACGGTCTAAGAGCGACACACACACACACACACGGGCGTATCTCTACCTTGTCCATGCATTCGTCATTTGTGCAAAACACAGACATAATGATAGTGCGCACCTTCTGAAGGAGCTCAATCAGGAGAGGTTCACAGCAGCGAGGAGGTCACCCAGTCAGGCAGAGCCAGAGAGCTGTGGCAGGTCCTTCAGACCCAGGGCTCTGATGAGCCGGAAGGGAGTTGTCATGGAAATGAGCGCGCCTCATTATTAACCTATGACGCATTTGCCGAAAGGCCTCCGCTTTATCAATTTTAGCATGAAGATCGTTCAGCTGACTAATTAATCGAACTATTTCAACATTAAATCCACCCACATAAACATGAGATATTACAGGAAAGGTTCAGAGCCATAATCAGTGGAATGAGGTTGAATGGACAAGAGACAACACCAACATGACTGGGTTACTTTGCATTCATTATCTCTTTACATTTTCAAGGTTCACTGGTGATGCCTTAAGAGTGCTATAGAATAATACATAGCAGAAGTAGAATTCTGCACCTCTTATGAGACATAGTAAGCAATAAGACAGCAGTGCCTTTTCCTGTAATTCTGTGCATAGCTCCTACGTATTTAACCTGCCTGTCCCGGTGCTGGCCCTCCCAGCCGTCAGCGGCGGGTGAACACGTGGACATGTGCTTTGATGTGTTTATCTGTCACTTGTCTTCTTTAGTTAAGTCTACGTCTCCCTCAGGTGGTGTGCATTAGACGTCAGTAGCCACACAACCTGCAGGTTATTATGTGATTATGTTCAGTCTTATTTAAGGCATGTTCTGTTTTGTGTCCATTGTTGTGGCCATGGTTCAGTTAAGTGGCTTCTTTTGTTCATATTAGTGCACGTTTCGTTTTTGTTTTCGTTAATTTTCATTAAACCGTTGGAGAACCGCGCTTTTGCTTCCTTCTTTTCTCATTTGCACATTCTTCGCTTGTCACACTGCCAATAAACAGTGGTTATTTGCTTAATTGAAAATAAGAAGGACATTTTAATTCAGTGCAGGCTAAGCCATTAACACTGTTCTAACGAATGCTGTCATCTTAATGAGTTATCCTTGGAGTGGCAAGATTTACTCCATAGTAGCAAGGGCTGAAAAGAAATGGAGTACAGCACCACCATGCCCAATCTGATGTATAATCTAATCTAACCCAATGTATAATCCAGTGAAGGAAATGTATTTGTAAGATGTATTTTGGTTTGAAAAATTTGTATTTGACATTTGTTCATTTCTACAGGCTGCTGGAAAATGCACAGTGGCTTCAACAAACCTGGAAGGGAACGAAACACTAAAAAATCATCTGGAAAATTCCAAATAAATCAAACAATCAATGAGGACAACTGGCAACTTGCATTCAAGAATCCAACATAAAAGATTTCTAAAGCCTCTTCAAGCTAACACAAGTATCAGTTATTCATAATAAAGGTATAGGAGTCAACTTTACCCAGGCTTCGCACCTGTGTGTGTGTGTGTGTGTGTGTGTGTGTGTGTGGCCGATGTGTGAAAGTAAAGGTACTTTCAATTAGGGATGTCACAAAACCAGAAATGTATTAGCCAGTACCAATACCACTAAAATTCTATGATTCTACGTTTATGCAGCATAACATTAATAAACGAAGTACCAGTACGTGGAAATGTCTTATCAAAGATGGCAGATGGACTTGGTTTCACTCCATTAAGTAAATGTTTTTGTAGCCTATGTTGCTTTGCTAAAATGTAATACTCATAAGGTTATTCTAAATATATAAATATAGCTTGCAAAGTAGGGTGTTTCAGTGAGCTAATAACGGTAGCACATCTGAGCATCATTAGCTAACGTTTGAATTTTCAAGCAAAGTTGAACCAAACTCGCAGAACTATTCGAAACTCAGTGATGTGATTAAAGACTTTTTTTCATTTAAAGTCGTTTAAATTTGTTAATTAAAGTCGTTTCAATCTGTGCTTTAAATGGAATAGACATGTGTCAGGGCTGTGACCCGCAACCAAAACCACCAGAGGGCGCCATCACATGAGGACACCGTGGTCCACCAGAGGGAGCCCTCGCCGGAATATTAACACACCTGTATAGGATCTCTCATAATGAACGTTACTATTTAAGGACTCTCATGACGTGGCTCAGTGCGAAGTATTGTATTCGTTCTCGTTACTCTACCAAGCGTTATTCTAGTGTTCTGCAAAAGTCTGTGATTCGACCTCTGCCTGTTTACGGTTCCTGTGTTTTTCGGATTTGCCCTTTTGATACCTCTGCTCGGTTGTATTGGATATTCTGGTATTTTGACCCTGTGCCCGTTCTAGTCTACGATTCTCTGTCTTCCTCCGTCCTTGTGCTAGGACCGTGTCTAGCTCCCACCCCTCTGGGGGCGACTAGCACTTCTGTGTGTCTATCATTAAAATATATGAGAATAACCTGCTTATGGATCCTTCTATGCCTACTGCGTCTCCACCGTTACAGAATACTTCGCCACCAACGGATCCAGCGGATTTGGCAGTGCTCCAGGGTGCAGTGATGAATCAAGGACGCATTCTCGGGAGTCACGAGCAATTGCTGCAACAGCTCACGACGGCTGTGGAGAACGTGTCCCGCACGCTGCAGGGGATGACCCTCCACCCCAGTCCAGCTACGGAGACCGCCCCTCCACAGGTTATCCTCTCTATCCCGTTGCGGACACGGCGGGGGAACGTCCCTCCACCGTTCGATTAGCCGTGCCAGAAAAGTATGATGGATCTATGGGACTCTGTATGTGCGTATGCAACCTAACGCTTTCCCCTCGGATGCTGCGCGGATCGCGTTTGTCATGTCACTCCTTACAGGAAAAGCTCTCCAGTGGGCCACTGCTGTAGGGACGACTGAAACTACGGAGCAGTCGTACGTGGAGTTTGAACGCCGGTTCAAGGAGGTGTTTGACCACTCGGTGTCGGGTAGGGACCCCGGAGAACAACTCCTACGCCTTCGGCAAGGGAGGAGTTCTGCCGCAGAGCCCGCCTTGCAATTCCGCACTCTGGCTGCCGCCAGCGGATGGGACGACCAGGCACTCCTCACGGTCTATCGCCAAAGCTTGAATGAGGGTCTCCGGACAGAGCTAGCTTGTAAAGATGAGAGCCTCCCGTTGGATAGCTTCATCCGATTGTCGATTCGGGTGGATAACCTCATTAGATCACGCAAGGGAGCGACCGCCTCAGTCCCCAGCTCAGGCCCCTGTCGGTTCACACAACCCGAGCCCATGGAAATTGGCCACACTCGCCTGTCTCCCGTGGAGCGTCGGCGGCGTCTCCGCGGAGGGCTCTGCCTATACTGCGGCGAGGAGGGGCATTACAAGGCGGATTGTTCAGGTGGAAACGGACAACCCACACCGCGTCAGGTGAGCCCGCAGTCTGTTCTCTACTACAATCAACGCGAACTGACACTGCCAGTAAATATAACGTGGGGGATGTCTGCCTCTACCCTTACAGCCCTGGTAGACTCGAGCGGCGGGGAAACTTTATCGACCAGCAGTATGCCACGCGTCTGTCCGTACCACAAATTACCTGCCCGCAACCCCTCCGTATAAAGGGAGTGGGACGGGCACCCCATTGGTACGGGACTGGTAAATAAAATGACTTTGCCTATCACACTGCGGGTCGGAGCTTTTCATACAGAGGTTTTGGCCTTTCATGTAATTCACTCCCCAGAGCACCCCATTATATTGGGATATCCCTGGTTGGCTACCCATAATCCCGTGTTTTCTTGGAGAACCGGGGAACTAGTGAAGTGGAGTCCGGGTGTCACCGAAAGTGTATGCACGTTTCGGTCAGGACGACTAGTATTGAGAGTCCTGACACGGATGTGGCGGTGTTCCTCCCGGAGGAATACCAGGAGTTTGCGGATGTGTTCAGTAAGACCGAAGCAGCGCGACTGCCGCCACATCGCTCATCGGATATGGCCATAGAGCTAATTCCCGGGCCGTGCCTCCGAGGGGACGGGCTTATCCGCTCTCGATTCCGGAGACACGGGCTATGGAGAAGTACGTGGCAGAGGCGCTTGCCTTGGGCTACATCGCCCGTCGGTGTCTCCTGCGGCGGCGGGGTTCTTTTTTTTGTTGAGAAGAACGGACGGCGGGCTGCGCCCATGCATTGACTACCGGGGACTTAACGCGGTGACAGTAAAGAATACTTATCCTCTCCCCCTAGTCCCAGCGGCGGTCGAACAGCTAAGGAGAGCGACTATATTTACAAAGCTGGATTTGCGTAGCGCATATAATTTGGTGCGCATAAAGGAGGGGGATGAGTGGAAGACCGCATTCATAACGACGAACGGCCACTACGAATACCGAGTAATGCCGTATGGGCTGGCGAATGCCCCGGCTGTTTTTCAGTCCTTTATGAACAATGTACTGCGAAGATTTTTGAACAGATGTGTGATCGTTTACATTGACGATATCCTGGTTTATTCGGAGTCCAGGAGGGAACACATCGCACAGGTGCAGGAGGTCTTACGAGTTCTACGAGAGAATAACCTGTACGCGAAATTAGAGAAGTGTGTGTTTCACAGGTCCGAGGTGCACTTCCTAGGATATCACGTGGGGCAGCAGGGGGTTGCCATGGACACAGGGAAGGTGTCGGCGGTCCGGGATTGGCCACGGCCTCACTCGGTAAAGGACCTACAACGATTTTTGGGATTCGCTAACTTCTACCGTAGATTCATTCGGAATTATAGCGTGGTCGCGGGCCCCCTCACCTCACTGTTGCGTGGCGCTCCTAAGAGGTTAGCATGGACAGACGAAGCGGAAAGGGCCTTTTGCACGCTGAAGCAACGGTTCTGTTCAGCCCCGATCCTTCACCACCCGGATCCTACGCTCCCTTTCATCGTTGAGGTGGATGCCTCGGACACAGGCATCGGAGCTGTCCTGTCACAGCGACAAGGTACGCCCCTAAACTTTACCCATGTGCCTTCTACTCCCGCAAGCTTACTCCCGCTGAACGGAACTACGGCGTGGGTAACAAGGAGCTGCTGCGGTGAAAGCCGCTATGGAAGAGTGGCGGCATTGGCTGGAAGGGGCCGCACATCCGGTCTCGATACTGACTGACCATCGCAACCTCGAATACATACGAGCGGGAGGAGGTTAAATGCTCGTCAAGCGAGGTGGGCACTATTCTTCACGCTGCGTTTTAACTACACAATCACTTTCAGGCCAGGGTCTAAAACGCGAAGGCTGACGCGTTGTCCCGGATGTACGAGCGGGAGGAGAGACGGGATTCAGAAAAACCCATTGTGCCACCTTCCGTAGTTATCGCACCCATCCGTTGGGCCCTGGAGGAGCAGATCCAGGCGGCACATCAGGATGAACCCACACCTTCTGCCTGCCCACCAGGTAAACTGTATGTACCGACACAGTTTCGTGAGGACCTGGTAAATTGGGTACACACGGCCGCCACGTCCGGACACCCCGGGATTACACGGACGGGGAATTAATACGGAGGAAGTATTGGTGGCCTTCGGTGTTGCAGGACGTTCGAGAATTTGTGAACAGCTGTGACGTGTGTGCACAATGTAAAAACACCACGAGTGCTACCAGCGGGGTTGCTGGAACCTCTCCCCATACCCACACGCCCATGGTCACACATCGCACTAGATTTTATAACCGATTTGCCCCGTTCTCAGGGGAACACGTGCATATTGGTGGTCATAGATAGGTTTTCAAAAGCGTGTCGTCTCATCGCTTTGCCTAAGCTGCCCTCAGCCATGGAAACAGCAGAAAGTTTATTTTCCAATGTGTTTCGGTTGTTCGGTCTGCCGGAGGATATAGTCTCCGACCGGGGCCCGCAGTTCACGTCACGTGTATGGAAAACGTTCTGCAACTTGCTCAATATTTCCGTAAGTTTAACCTCTGGCTACCATCCCCAAAGTAACGGGCAGGTGGAGAGGCTGAACCAGGAGATCGGTAGGTTCCTACGCTCCTATTGCTGCAACAATCAGGAGGAGTGGTGTCGTTTCTTGCCTTGGACGGAGATGGCGCAGAACTCCCTCACACATTCATCTACTGGTTTAACTCCGTTTCAGTGCATTCTAGGCTATCAACCCCGATGTTTCCCTGGTCAGGTGAACCCTCGGACCTGCCCGCGGTACAAGAGTGGTTCAAGAAAAGTCAGCGGACATGGGATGCGGCACATGTGCGGCTACAGCCTTGCGGTGAGACGGCAAAAGATTCAGGCTGACCGACACCGACGTCCCGCACCTGAATTCTCTCCTGGCCAGTTAGTGTGGCTCTCGACCCGCGACCTGCGATTACGTACCCCCTGTCGAAAATTGAGTCCACGTTTCATAGGTCCATTCCCTGTAATAAAACGGATAAACCCGGTGGCTTATCGGTTACAGCTCCCCGCCGCACTACCGTATTGCCCCGACATTTCATGTCTCATTACTCAAGCCTGTGCAGTCTTCTCTCCCCCAGGGTCGAGCACGGCCCCCGCCACTGGACGTGGAGGGGTTCCCGGCATTCACTGTGAGCTCGCTCCTTGACTCACGGCGGCGAGGGTCGAGGATACAATATCTTGTGGACTGGGAGGGTACGGACCGGAGGAACGGAGCTGGGTGGAAGCCCGAGACATTCTGGACCCTTCACTAATCTCTGACTTCCATACTGGCCATCCTGATCGTCCAGCTCCACGACCCCGGGGAAGACCCCGCCGTCGCGCGTTCCGGGCGGCTGGAGCTGCCCATTCGGGGGGGAATAATGTCAGGGCTGTGACCCGCAACCAAAACCACCAGAGGGCGCCATCACATGAGGACACCGTGGTCCACCAGAGGGAGCCCTCGCCGGAATATTAACACACCTGTATAGGATCTCTCATAATGAACGTTACTATTTAAGGACTCTCATGACGTGGCTCAGTGCGAAGTATTGTATTCGTTCTCGTTACTCTACCAAGCGTTATTCTAGTGTTCTGCAAAAGTCTGTGATTCGACCTCTGCCTGTTTACGGTTCCTGTGTTTTTCGGATTTGCCCTTTTGATACCTCTGCTCGGTTGTATTGGATATTCTGGTATTTTGACCCTGTGCCCGTTCTAGTCTACGATTCTCTGTCTTCCTCCGTCCTTGTGCTAGGACCGTGTCTAGCTCCCACCCCTCTGGGGCGACTAGCACTTCTGTGTGTCTATCATTAAAATATATGAGAATAACCTGCTTATGGATCCTTCTATGCCTACTGCATCTCCACCGTTACAACATGTACTGCACATTTAATATTAGTTTGATATTTCAAATGTTAAATCAATCAGCCAACACGCTGACAAACTCCGGGAGAGCACGAAAAAAAACCCGGGACTCGTAACTAATGTTATTTCATGACCGCTTCTTCAGAGCCACGCTGCAGTCAAAAAGGTACGGTAATTTACAGTTTATTTTTAGTCTGAAAATACTAACTTCATTTGCTGCGCAATGCTTGAATAGACGCACTCTTTGGTAGCTTTGATTCTGTGACTAAATTCATATTTTATATTTTCAAGTTGCAGCTACGTGTGGAATGATTTGGAACTGCATGCAAGTTGTGTGGAACATTGTTCAATTCAAGGATATTTTTAAACATTACAGATTATAGCACATCCATTTTTGTCGTATTAGTCTGCTGCCATGCCTGTATGATTGCATTTGTACATTTCATTCACTTAAAGTGTTGAAAACACAACTGTCAAGATATCATCATACTTCTGAAAGTAGCATGGGCCAGAGTCAGGAGTATGTGTCTGTGATTTTGAGCAGCCCTTTTCTGTAACTGCTGTTTAGTCACATCAGAGGACATTTAAGAAATCAAAAGAATGGCATGTCCGTAAAAATTATTTAATTATAGGACTAATGTCTATTCTTCATTCAACTCACACAATATCAGAGCACACCAGGCTAGTGGTTGGACAGATTTATATCAAGAGCAAAGAAATGGAGGAGGACCCCCGCAATATCGATGATTTAGGAATCAACTAAAACATATGTAGCTTTCTTATTTCTAAAAATGCATGCAATCCTGCACCTGTCCAATACAGCTACACAGTAAATAGTTGAACATTTACATCTGTTGCTCCATCACAACCACTAATTAAGGAGGCAGTTAGTTTGTGGGTTAATTAGTTAGTGAGTTAGTTATGTACTGCAGTGGTATGGCCATAATATTACTGATTCTAATACATCACTTGATGATGTAGTCAGTGTTGTCATGAATTCTAATGTGCTATTTAGCATCACATCTAAAGCTGCAGACTCGTCTTTGCTCAAAGAAAAAAACATTTATTCAGCAGAACTGCCCACTTATAATGCCAGTCAAATACAATTTAGGGCAACCTGGGCACACTACCATGTACATTCCAATTCTCCAAACGATACAGTTGTTCAGAAACAGTGACATTCACAGCAAGAGCACATAGCTGAAGTCTCATCTGAGTCACTACATGTCATAACGTGATGGAACTTCGTTCATCAGTAGGGAGTAGCTCATGTTGATTGAAATAAGACTGTCAATTCAGTTGAATATTCATGAGTTAGAAATTGCTGACCCTCGTATAAAATCCACAAACTTTGTGCAGTATATTGAATCTGGCCAATCGACCCCCTAAGTAAAGATCAGAATTACACACTGTACAGCTAGCTGTTTTTCTGCAAAGTTAAAGACCTTCATGTGTATGGTTATGCAGGGGTACTTGCACCACTGTTACATAATTTCTGTACCCTTGAACAGGATGGTGTCTTTCTTGAATTGATTGGACAGAATGTCAGGGTTGCCATTTTTTGTGTTCTTGCTACCAATTTGGCTGCTCGTGGATTAGGTTTTCACTCACAGCAGAGAGTGATTGCAGATTCTGTCTACCAATAAAGAATTGGAGATGGAAGATTTATCCAGAGAACCAAATTTAGCCATGATTCTCATGTTGAAAATGTTGTAATACATGACTCTTGTACCAGTCAGTGTGGAATCAAGGGGGGTTGTGTCCTTCATCAGTCACTACAGTAGTTCCATCCAATCACTGGTTTGCCACCAGACATACTTCATGATCTTTTGGAAGGTATTCTGAGTAAAACAATGAAGCACTTTTTGTAAGTCGCTCTGGATAAGGGCGTCTGCTAAATGCCGTAAATGTAAATGTATTGTACCTGTCGAACTCTCTTTTTGCATTTAAGAGGTGATCAGAATGAAATACTTCACACTAGACCATCTGAACAAAAAGTGTTGTTCCCTTATCAGTACTAGGAAAAAGTTGACAAACCTCACCCCCATTATTAAAACATGTATGTCTAGAGGTATAGTAGGAGGCAACAGACATGAAAATGCCGCTCTGCTAAGAATGCTTCTACTACTTGTAGGCCTTCTAGCGACAGAAGGAGATGAGGCATGGGCCGTTTGGAGCTTAAAGATGTAGTTGAGCTTGTTGAGATGTGTAGCTATGTGTTCATCATTTACAGATGAAACCTTGGACTACTTTCAATGCAAAATCAGTGACCACAGGCAGACACTACAAGAAGTATTTCCTATGTTTATACTGTGGCCTACACATCACAATATGGAGCATTATCCTGATCTAGTTCAATGCTATGGTCCCTTAGTGCACCTTTGGACCATGCGGTTTGAAGGAAAACATCATTTTATCAAAAGGGTTGTACATGATGCCAAGAATTTCAAAAATAATTTAAAGACATTGGAAACCAGACACCAGTACATGATGGCATATCATCTCAGTGCACCATCATTTATCAAACCCAAGTCACACATGTCGAGTTGACTCCGTTTTACTCTCAGCCCTGCCAAACATTGCACACACACACACATCCCAAGAATGACATCTAGTGACAATTTATAGTACTTCTAAGGTCACAATTGATGGCACAGACTGTTATTGGCATGTTTCAGTTGGAGAAAGTGGGGGCCTACCATGGTTTAGCAAAATTGCACAGATCTATCTTGTGAATAACAAAGTTTCTTTGTCTTGAATTTGATTCATGGTATGTTGAACATCTTCGTTCCTATGGGCCATCTCCCACTGAAGATGGCTTACCCTCCGAGCTCAACGACACTGTGATGTTCGCCACATACAAGATAAATAGCTGCGTATTCTTGACTCCTAAGAGGTGAAGTGGAGAACCTGCTAGTGTGAGTTTTTTTGTTCATTTGTTTTGGTTATTCTGCATTTAAATCTTTGGTTCAGTATAAAAATGCGACTTTAGCCTGTTTAGCCAGACTTTAGAACCCCGAGTCTGTACTTTGCGGGGCAGTTTGCATGGTTCTTTTCTAGGCTTCATAGAAAAATGTTATCTTACAAACACGGTGCATAGGTATCATGTCTGTTAACTATCCTAACTTATGAAACATAGGATGCTTAAGGTTCTAAGTGGCATTTATGAATGTTTTGTCTTGGCAGCACAAGAGCACCTGCAAACCCTTAAGTCTTCATACTGTCTGTTCTTAAAAAACATAGTGTAAGAGAAGAAAAACTCATTTGAACATTTTGAAGTACCAACTGAACTTTGACCTCAACTTCAGCTTGCTCTACGAAGATCCAGACTTTGACGGCAAAGTTACCACTTTGGTGTACATTGATGAGATTACCACAAAGGGCAGTTGTACATATATCTGGTTCTGGTTCATAACATAGCAGTTCTGTTGCACATACCGAAATATTTTCAGATGTCATCCCCTGAGCATCTTTGTGGTTGGCCTGTAGATCCTTTTCCAGTTCTAACATTTTCTTTTGATGTTGAGTTGAGTCTCAGAGAAGGTAATGCCAACTTTGAAAAGAATGGACAACACTTCAGGTTGACTAGAGACCACAAACATGACATTTTAGAGAAACTTGCTTGTCATCTATGGTTTCAAGGCTTACCATATGATAGAGAAATATCACATGCAGCTGAGGCCCAAGTTACCAAAAATCCCTGTCTGAAAGAAGCAGATCTGACACAGTCTGGAACGGATGGAAGAACAGCATTAAGGGCAGGATTGACAACTACAGGACCAAGCTTAGGCGAGCAGGATGTGTGGAGGTTAGTGATGCACCAAAATGAAAATTCTGGGCTGAATACAGAACATGGTTTTTCAAAGTGTTTCATTAATTTTGCCAGTTTCATACAATTGCATAAATTAAATAGGCAAAATGTATTTTGTCTTAGTCTTCTAATAAAACACAATGACAAATGCAATTTAAAATTACTTATTGAACTACCCTACCAGTCAAAAGTTTGGAATGCCTGCTGTTTATTTTTTATTATTTTTTTTACATTAAAACAGAAGATGCCAATCAAATGAAAGAAAACATGCTATTATTAACTACTAAACAAAAATGTGATTTTTTGAAGTAACTCTCATATATTTTGACGACACATATGCAGAGCACTTGCAGATTGGGGAACCAAAGTTCAGAAATAAAACTTTGCTGGGGGTGCATTTAAAATTGTTTGTGTGTGTGTTGAGGACAAATTCATATATATACACACACACACACACACACACACAATATTGCCAAAAGTATTCGGTCACCCATCCACATCATCGGAATCAGGTGTTCCAATCACTTCCATGGCCACAGGTGTACAAAATTAAGCACCTAGACATGCAGACTGCTGACAATTCAGCAGAACAATGTCTGCAAACGGATATCCTTGGGTTATTGTCCGGCACTTTACAATACTTCCACACAGCCAACAGGTTTGCTGCAGTTACAAAGTGTGCCTCACTTCACGATTTAATTTTTATCGCACTGTAGTAAAATTGGGGTTTGCGGTTCTTGTGGAGGATGCGCCAACGTGAACCGAGAGAGAGAGAGAGAGAGAGAGAGAGAGAGAGAGATAGAGATGCTGATAAGCTGTATTAATGATTGTTAACACAGGGGCTCTGTTCTGTTTTCTTTACTCTTTCTTTAGTTACATTTGGCTCGAATGTTTGAAATATCTGGGAAACTTTGGCTGCTCTGGTGAGACTCACCGTGTAAAAATAACGTGTTAATGTGTGTGTTACACTAGAGCAGTTATCTTTAGTCCTGGCGCTAAGGAGTAAAACGTCCACTCTGGATCACATATATGGCATCATTACAAACATTGTTTGGTATAAATTTTTGGCGTTTTCAGTTAGTCCACCAAACACCAAAAATTGCTTTTTTTGCCATTTTTGGTCGAATAATTTCGGTTGCCAAATTTTTTGTGCATCCCTAGAGGAGGTGTCCGTTAATACTGGAAAAAGAAGCAGAAGCAATGCTGAAAATGAACTATCGAGAGCCCACAGCGTGCTGAAATCAACTTTTTACCAAACTTTCCTCCACATGACCAAACAACCCTTGAAGCCCTCAGATATGAAATTGCTGAAGAGGTTAGAATGACAGAATAAATGCTTTCACTAGTAAAATGATACAGACTACCTTTGCATTACCACTGCAGATTATAGTCACCACCAGTCCACCAGTAAAACAGTTCCTTGGACTCTGGCCTGTTCTGTGTATGGAAGCTGTTTTTTTTTTTTCTCCAGTGATATTTACATAAAATGTACTACACAGTATCTTTGTATGTTAGAATATTATTGCCATGTTTGTCAATACAAGGGGACACAAACCAAAACCTACCCAACAAATTCTATGCAGAACTGGATCGCCACACACTTCGTTTGATGACAACGTGCAGACAGAAAGCATCAAAGACGTGGCAAATTTCAGATGCTCTTGGTGACATTTTGATGGTCCGTGACCAACAGGTTAGAGTGTTTTGTGACTGCAAGGTCATTTTGTATGATTAACTGTCTTGATCATGTACAGTGTGCAGAAACACTGTATAGTGTGATTAACTGTCTTGATCATGTACAGTGTGCAGAAACACTGTATAGTGTGATTAACTGTCTTGATCATGTACAGTGTGCAGAAACACTGTATAGTGTGATTAACTGTCTTGATCATGGCTGTTCACGGTCTTCAGGAACCACATGATGTCCACACAAGGCGAACTACAGTTCTTCGTGCTCTTCCTGTCTTGCTGCGTCAAGTTTTTACAAGACACGCATGGCAGGTTTTAAATATGTGTTACAGTCTTTTAGGCAAACAAATACTAGCGCTAAATTACCTCAGCGTTACTATTTTAGCCCTTTGCACCTCACATCATTCAGCATTAAAACAGCCAGTCTGTGAAGAGATTGTAAACAGACTCCAAACAAATGATTCTGTTCACTTTCTGAACAATTATGAGCAAATTATTTCATTCCATTTATACAAGTAGAGTTCTTTGTTCTACCTTAGATGATGCCCAAGTACTTATGTGGCATGAAGTACTGTGTACTGTGCTGTACCATTTAAGATGGGATGGGAAAATTCAAAGAAGAAGCTGGTGAATAAGAAGCTGGCTTCAGGTTCATGTGATTCAGACTATTAATGTCATACCTACAGTTTTATGTAGAGCTCTACCTATAAATGCGCAATACGGTAGGACATTTTGACAAGTTAGCACAATTCGTTGGAACAGCCACCAAAACCCAACATTCTGCATAACAGACTGATCATCCAGAGCAAAAAAAAAAAAGGATCACATTTGCTGTTACAGTTGAAGCTTTTGGGCTGTTGGTTTGATTTGAGGAACTGCTCGACCAGCTGAGTAGCTGCAGATCTTGGTGTGGTGTGGGCTGTGCGCGACAGGTTAATAGTGCCAACTTTGCCATTTTTATTTTGTGAGAGTTAATCTGTAGTTGGGACGGAGGGGATGTTTGACTGGTTATAGTTAATACAGCTTTGTTTATGAATCATCAGGCTACATGAGAAATCTCTACTGTCAGTGTTTGTAAAAAAAGTGGTATTCTATGCTCTTCTCTCTCTTTTTCAGGAGGAGGCTGATGAGGTAGACTTTGGTGATGCTCCAGTGACTCTGCTTATTATTGTTAGAGAAAATGTCAACGATCCTGTTCAATTCCATCCAGTGAAAATCTCCATTGTCCTGGAGAGTGATGTTGTAACCAGCTTTTGCAGGCTGGCAGATGGTTCTCTGCTAATGTTTGGCTTCAACTATAGTCTTCATCTCCATTATCCCAAACCTCCGTTATCTCACCAGCAATTTTGAATTTGTCCAAAACTTTTCCTTGTATTTGAGAATGGGAAATGGTCACCAAGGTTACAGGCCGTAAAGAATAATTGGATGTTCTAAGCAGTTAGAGCGTGTAAAAGTGGGGGAACATCATCTCCTTGTTGCATGATCACTGATGCTGAGGTTTTTGTTATTTCATTTTTTATGTGATCTAATGGTGTTTTTCAGTTAGACCACTTTCGAAGGATGTGCTATATGTTGGTAAATGCTAGCATTTTTGTTTTTACTTTATGATATAACGTTTTTTTCAGTCAACTCAAACTCATCTCATTAACTAAAGTAGTTCACACATAAAATAAATGGATGTGTAATTAAAGGTTGTGCCTACTTCAGACATTTGAGTTTACAAACGTAAAATATTAAGGCAACTGGTTGACTTTTTTTTCCTGCTAACTTGCTTGGGTTTACAGAGCAGAAAAAAGTGCAATGGCACCAAATACTTTGGTTATACCCAGTAGACAATATGCTAGAGTTCTAATAGCCCATTCATATTATGAGCAGTGATGCAGAGTAAACTCCGTTCATGTAACTTTTTACTAGTCACTGGTTATGAACTATCTCAGCCTAAGCAGCTAACGCCATTTGTTTTGAACGCGGCGTGATAACGAGAGACGAAGTAGCAGTTGACAAACGACGACGGTAACGTTTCAGGTTTAGCATTCACTCACCTTTACGCAGCTCTGGATGTCTGTATCTGAGGTGTTCGGCAAAATTTGCGGTGTTTCCTCCTTTAGTGACAGATGTTTTCAGACACGGTTTGTATAATGACTTTAGACTGTCCATTATTTGACCCCGGTCGTCGGACTCAAAACAAAATACTTTCATACGAAACATTTTTTCCCCAACTTGTCACAGCAGACCTGTTGGTTCTCCTACTTTTGGCGACGCCATTCCTCATCTTTGTGTTGCTGGTGGTGGTGATTTAGCGTTATTGGCTTATTAGCATGTAGACTTATGCTGGCCTCCTGTGGTCTGAGAGATATGTGAAACCTTCGGTACCACATTAAACAAAAGCAGTAACGTTTCCACAATTTGGGTATTGACTTGGCACTGAAGTATCGCCTCTTGTGACATCTCTGATTACAATGATTTGAATAAAAGTTTCCGCAATACATTTTAAATGTATGACCACAAAACAAATAAATCGTGCCTATTCATGTAATATTAGTCACGTGCGCATTCTGCACGTGCATTTTTACAGCTTCTCTCAACACCTGTGTATTTTTTTTAACTTAATGTGGTTTCTCTGTACTAATTTCACCATAGTAAAAATTAAAATAGCCCTGTTGTTTCAGAGGAGCTATGTGTAAGACAAAGGTCTTTCACACTTCTCAGGTTCAGTTTTGTTGCTTCCAAACAGGCCCTCCCCACACCCTGTCATTACCCAGCAGTCACTTAGAGAAGAAGTTCAGCTCAGACAGTGGACGTTGATGGCAGGGCACTGTAGAAAAACATTCTGTTGGGTCTTATGAGCCATGAAATTGAACTTAAGAGTGTTTTCTTGCACCCCTTTCTAATTTCTGCTGAATTATCTGTCTGTGTTGCCCCATTGTGTTTATTGAAAGTATAAGCAGAACTACTGGGCCAGCAGGGGGTAATTAGTTACACTGAAACTTTACGTGCAATCTCTTGGCTGGAGATCTGTGAGGAGGGGGGGGGGCAGGCTGCATTTAGATGAGGAGAATGGCTGGGCTTGATGTGGTGGCACTGTCACACCTGTGATGCCATCTGTGCCAACTCACCTAGCCCGCTGTACCCCTGATGCCACCTGGAACCGCCACGTCAGAGGATCGCTGCTTGATGAACGCCTCTCACTCACTTGTCCTCTACACAGAGGAGGGACAAAGAGCAGAGAGGGGGGGGAGGACAAAAACTGCGGCGCCAAACACAAGTGAAAAGCCCCAAGCCAAAATATCACACAAGTCACAGGCCATCTAAGCTTCATTAAGTGTGAGTATGACCTCTGTGCTTTACGCCAATTAAGATTTGCGCAATAAAGCAACTAATCTATGGTGATGGTGCCTGGGCGGACGCAGGTGATGGAGCTTGATTTAGCAGCAGTGGTGCAGGCAGAGGTTGGCATGAGACTTGGGCAGGGGGTGTGTGGGGCTTTGCCCTATGGGAGGGCTGTTCCCACTCTCCCAGAGAGCAGTTCCTGCCCCCACAGGGGCCCCATTGAGCATCTTAAGCGCGACGCTTTGCCTTGTCAAAACATTTTCACTGCACGACGAATGACGAGCTCGAGGAAACTTCTTTCATCACAACTGCATCTAAATGAGCTTGTCAGGCTTGATAATGTACGCTGGTGTTTCAGTCCACCCTCCTCTTCATCACTTTGTATCTGTCTTCATCTCTGAGACTGAGTATGATCTGCTCTTTGGTTTGGTCCTAGTTTAGCCTTTATCGTTGGGCCCGAGCTAATTCCCTGCTGATGGCAGTCCAAGGTAAGATACAAGGTCTAAAAAGACAGTCACACTATTTACTCTTCTGAGCTTGCCTTGTTTCTAGCCTACTTTATATTGTACTCCAGGAATGAGTGAGGGCCTCGCGATGGCTTTCATCTGTTTTATAATGTAATCCAGGGGCTCATTAGAACAGATTCTGTGACAACAAAAAGACATGACAGCCTTCTGACTGGACTCTTTTCTCAAAGAGAAGAAAAGAAAAAAGAAATAAAGAAGGACAAGCTGTGGCCCCGCTGTGTGGCAGTGTGGTTAATTAACATCCCCACTAAACAACACACTTGTTTACAGCCATGCAAATAGAAGTTGGATTTTTTTTTTTTCAATATACAAGCAAAAAAAAAAAAAACAACAACAAACTTTTAATCCCACCGCAAACATCACACAAATCAATAATAGCCCTGCCACAAAAAGGAATCACCACTGAACGCAATGATCCAAGATGAAGAAAGCGTCATCAGGAACCTTCCAGACTGCATGTTCTGGCTTTGAGAGTGGAAGATGATATGGCTCCTGCCACAGAGACATGTCCCGCAGGTGTGCGTCTGACAGAGCTCAACAACAGCTCTGCTTCATTATCAATAAGACCAAGGCAGGAGTCCTACGCCAGCACTAGTGTCCAGGGCTACAGCCTCCACTCTCCCATGCTGGTCATAATCTTTGATGGTGCACATGTTTTCTTTTGGGCAAGGCACGCGACAATAATCACTCTCTGAGTTTCACTCTGAGTCTCCCGCATGTCCCTAGTTAGCCTTTCCCCAGACACACGGTTAAAGGGACTACACTTTGTAGAGCATTCTGGAAACTCACTCTCTGCATTTGTCTCTCTCTCATTCCCTCTCTAAGTGAGCAGTGAGGAGCAGTGAGGAGCAACATATGAGCCAGGAATGGGTAGCTGAGGAAGGAGTAGCCAATGGGCAGGTGTGCTGCAGGGGAAGTGTGGATGAAGCCTTTTCTGAAACACTTAACCCGCCTCCTCACGCTGGAACATCAATCCCCTGCTTTCTTACACTGCAGTGCTGGTGCTGATCATATGGGGAATGATCACTGTCACTTCTTCATTATGCAACTAAGTTGACGGAAGATAACCTTGTCTTTTTTTGGATAAGGACGCAGCGAGAGAGAGAGAGAGAGACATGCATGAGAGAACAAGAGTATGTGTGTGAGAGAGAGAGGGAGAGAGACAACAAGAAGTAGCCTTCACCAGAAATGAGCCAGGCCCTATTTATAGAACACTGGGCCTCTGTTTACAGTGTCTTCCTTCACAGGCGGTGTAGAGGTGCTGGTGCAGTATATGTGCATGCTCTCCTTCCCCATGTTAAGCAAAGTCCATTGAACTCAGATCTGCTGGAAGTGAAGCATGATCGTGCCTGCATGACAAACTTCACGCCTCTCCAGGGACCAATGCGGCCAGGCAGGTGTTGCATAAAAGTTCATACGCACGCGCTGCACAATAACATCCAGCCTCACACACCCTGGTTACTTTGTGATTGCCCAGCACACATGAAGTGATAATTGAGACAGACAAACGGAGCACTATGCGCTACCTGCAATCCGAATGCCTGAAAAAAAAGTTACTTTAGGCACAAGTCCCTTTCATTATGTCATGTCTGTGTTTGGTTTAAATACGATTCCTAATCAAGGTCCTTTGTGTTAAAAGTCTTCTTTCAGCAAGCATCCAGAATGAACCAAAATGGGCACAATCAGGAGAAATTCATCTTCATAGCAGGACAATGGCAGAACGGGGGGGGGGGCAAAAACCATCATCTCAAGTAAACACAATGATGTGGCTGTTAGTTTCAAACTGTAAATGTAGAGTGGTTGTTTGGGAGTGGTGGGAGGAGTTCAATACAATTTTCTGGTAAAACTTATTTCTCTAGTGTGACTGAAATCTTTATTCCACAACCTCTAGTGGAGAGATCATGTGACCTGCATGAATAAACAGTTATATGATGCACTAATAGAACATTTACTGTCTGATCTATTAGATAGCATTTCTCTTTTTTATTTCTTTTTTTAGGGACCGGTTTCTGCTATTTTGTTCCAACATGGATATCTCAGATGGTTATCAGTGATCCTCCTTCAGTTAAGCTCTAAACTCAGAAAAGATAAACGCCGTATGCTTTTTGTTATGGATGTTGCCTGATAAGACATTATCAGATAAAGCTGAGACTCCAAGAATACAGTACAGTAAACATTTTTAGGTTCTGTTTGAAGCATAAAAAATGAAGCATAAAAATGTGGTTTGGGGAAACTCAGCATAGGAAGTGGTGACACTTTTCACTGAGGAGTTCGTCCAAGTTGTTGGTGCTTTTACTGCAATCACAACCTTTGTGTATGAAGTAATAAGGACCATTAAAATGTCATTTTCAGTCAGGCAGGAAATGGATCACTCTCCATGCTGGACCATAAAGCTATCTCATCTGACAGGTTTCAGCTTTTATTTCACACTACTGCCGTCACATTCAGACTGATGTGTGTGCTGATTTAAAAAGGCTTTTAACAACAATGACAAAAAAAATGTAAAAAGTGTATTATTTAAATGAATATCACTCTTCACATGCCTGATGGGTTTACCAGCGTTGAGCTGTTTGCAAATTGAAAATCAAAACAAAAAAGTGAACCTAAAACAAAAAGCTTATCCCATCTCCCTGGAGAACAGGCAACTGCATCTGAAAACGTTTGGCTCCAATAGCACAACATTTAGTGTCTGCTAGCAGTTTGTGGCGGTAATTAATTAATAGCGTAATGCAGAGTGAGTTGTGGTAGGACACAAGTGCAGTAGTGAGCAACTTCTATTTAGGGCAGTTCCATTTTCATATTCATTATATGGGTGCTGGGTCTAAAAGCCAAGACCAATACAACACAAGAAGCAGTGCATGTACACTGGTTATGTTCCATCCAGTGCTGACACACAGGACATGAGGTTCTCAGGGGAGGAAACAGCGCACAATGCAACCCCAAAAGCAAAGACCCAGGGTCAAAAACAGGGAGGCGAGGGAGACATACTGAAGCAAAAACCCAGGCAAATGACGTGTCAGAATCTACAGAAGTACTAAGAAATGCTCTGTTTAAAGGCACTGGGTGCAGAACGCTTCAGACGGAGTGCGAGAAGGACTAGACCTTCTATAGGGAGGTGATTATGGGGTGACAGGGGTGTGGTGTTAGCATGCAGCCGCGGCTGATCAGTGTGGGCGTGGTTAGCCATTTAATGGACGGTTGGGGATGGAGCCGCACGTAGACGTCTCAGGTTAACAAGGGGTGAACAAAACACTGGAGAAAACAGTATGTTCACATCAGTTCTCCAGCAATAATGTTCTGATCACACACACACACAATACCAGACCCTGCACTATATTGGATACAGTTTATTAGTCCAGAAATGCATTAAATAAGGATTATCATGGTTGGCTATGCCTGAAACTAATGTGATCAAAGTCATTTATATCTCAAGTAATGCAGCCTGCTGTATACCTCTGACAAATTGGCTACTCACTGCACTAAATGCCACCACATTAAGCATAGCAAGAAGGAATCCTCCTTTTATTTAACCCTTTGAACATCTATTCAACACCCTTAATGTGAATTTTCCTGATTCATTTTTCCTATTAAAACAATGTTTGACCTTAAGATTTTCTGAACCTTTTTTTTTTTTTTACATTTTTAATAATAATTGTTTTAGTTCTGGGGGTTTGACCTTGACTGCCGTTTGCTGTATTTGCAGTCATAATGGTAGCCAGGGTCCAAACTCCAGACCCCTCCGTCTCCTCCACGGCAGCTGTTGCCTCTTCTCACCTGATCACTCATTAGCCCTTATTGTGAAGTCTGGCCACTGTTTTTTTTTATATCTTTTTGTGTATTCTCAGTGAGTTCCCTACTTACGGGTTCCAGTTTCCCAGCATGCTCATTACAGGTGTCATGAACTCACAGAGAGTGAGCTGTCTTTTAATAAGGGTTTTCTCTCAGATTAACTATTAATTCATCTGCCGAATAATTAATCTTGACTGACCAATGCCACAGTTCATAAAATTAAATGTTTGTAGATCAGTATAAATATGTCCTTGTTGGAAAGCAGAAAGGTTTATATGGGGTTTATGGATTAATTGAGTCAGGGCACTTCATTAAAAGTAAATAAATTGCATAAAAGTGTAATACTGGCACAGCTCAGGTTTGTTTGATGTTCATAGCTGGATGAGTTTAGAATGTTTAAATAAACACCACACTAATTAAAAAGCACGAGAAAGTAAACAAAGTTGAATGACATTTGACTGTGTGCAGTCACTGTGAAGCGCATTTATTGTACATGGTTATGGTCCCTATTGTACATCTCTTTGGACAAATGCATGTTAGCTTAATTTAAAATTCTCAAATGTCAAATGTAGGACGCATGACTCTGCAATGACTCTAAGGAGGATGACTCCTATCAGGATTAACTTTATTATTTGACACCGCAACCCACCACCCTCTTATCTACTGATCTCACACACTTCTGAACACTAGACATTCAAGTAAGTTTGATTCAATTTCATCTTCCTCCCTCACCCATATTTGCCAGTGTAGCCATGGACGGATGTGGAAACATTCCACTGCATCCTAGCAACACCGTCCGACTGCGAGCCGGGAGAACCCCAACAGGAGCGGAGGAGGTGAGGAGGCGCAGTGAGATCACGAGTCTGCTCCTCGCCCTCTGACCTACAACGGCCCAGACTGACCTGTCAGAGAGCACAGCCGGCGCGTCAGCTCAGAGAGCCTCTCACCAGAGCAGCGTCATTTCCCACACAGCACCAGGCTTCCCATGCTGCCAGTGTCTTAGAATAAATTCAGCGCATTCTTCAGTCGTTTCTGTTTGCCAAACAGGGCTTCACTACGCTGGCACTGGGCTCATCTGTCAGGCTGGAGCTGCTTGAGTAGCTACTTACGGTGATGCATAATAATATATATATAAGATATAAGGTACACACACACACACACACACACACATATATATATGCATATTGACTCTCTCTCACACACACACACACACACACACACAGGTACATGTTTTGATACATTAATTTTGATACATGCACAAAAAAAAAGTGTTAATACCATGAGAGTGTACATCCACATTAACGCACACACGACCTATGGGAGATGTGAGAATGGAAGATCCATGAAAACTATGTCGCGGTGGTTAATTATTTCAAGGACATAAGTATTTTTAGCTTTGAAATTGTAACGCTGTGACATCAAAGGTGTTCACGCATGCCTTCATTTCAGACAGACTGTAGTGCAAGCTAGTGCACGCTTTATTTTATGGTTTTATTATCAGTTTTGTGTTATGGCACTTTTTTTTCTTGTTTTCCTTGGAAAATGCAGTGTTTATCATTTTAACTCTGCAAGCAGGAGTCAGAACTGCCTATTTTTATTTATGATAACACTGTTTTGAATCATATAAAAGTCTCTCTTCTCAAGTTTCACAACAAATCTGATACAAACAACCTGATTAAAAGGTATTAGAAGGGCATTTCCATCATTTAGAGTGTAGTCCAAAATTTAGAATTTGCATAATGTTTATTTCCCACGTTTAATTTTTATTTCAGTGTTTGTTTTCTGCTGGGGCATGATGTCTTCATGCAAATGAGACATCATTAAACGTGTGGAAATCAGCCCGGAAGTGCTCCGTGGCATTACAGCGCTACACAAACGAGTCGGCTTATTCGTCTGAACAGAGTTTTGGAACAGCAGGTGTGCTGACAGAGGAGGAAGATCACTACGTGGTGATTGGCTGGACATCATGGAGGAGGCGGAACACTACAGCTAAACGGTTGTAAATGTGTAAAAGTGTAACGGCCTCCATCAGCATATAGGGCCCTCTGCTTCATTACACTCTGAGGAACTTTGCCTCTTTTCTTGGACAAATAAAATAAATAGGAAAGACTGACATCAACTGTAAAGCAGACAGATCAGGGTTAAATAGGACATGAGGACATTGGTACAAAACGACACCTAAATGCACATTTCAGGAAAACATGTTCCCCCTTTTCCCCCACCCCACAACACTTAGCCGTGATACAATTCAAAGATGCGATTCAAAGATGCATACAATGTAAAAGTGTGATTATACACCTCAGTTATGGGTGCTCATGTGTATTTTAGCATGCTGACTGCGAGACACTACAATAGACTGTCACAGTCCAATATAAATCATAATGATGTTTGCTTCATCTGTTGAGAACAGCAAGCAAAGCGACTGCCAGTGTGATATTTATCTGTGATTGCCAATGCCATTAGAAAAATCCGTCCTCAGCTATTTGCATTGCAGATGTGTGTAAGTGGTTTAGAGAGCCCCTGTGTAGAGAATACCACACCCTGGGCAGCCCCCACCACACTGGCTGATCACACAGGGTTAGTCTCACTTCAACACACTGATTAGAATACCAACCAGCATACTCAGCCTGCTTCAGGTGTCAAAGGTCACACCTAGCAGATGTGAGCACACATGCCTGGGTGTGTGTACGTGTGCGCGAGTGCTTTAGCTTCTGTGCTGCATGTATCATCACTTTAGTGAGATGTACACAAAATAAAATGCAAAAATCGCCGATGACTAATTGAAGACATTAGATGGAGAACGATCTAAGGTCTTTTACGCTTGATTTGTAATTTATGCATAAAGTGCATTTGCCAGTCTATAAAGAAGCACCTTGCCGTTTAGTAAACAACAGAGCACCTCGGCGTTAGCGTTAGATTTGATCTCACCTCTACAGGGAAGCACTAAATGGGACTGCTTACGACTGAACGTGTGTGCTGAGACAGTCAGAGTTAAAGCGAATGCGCCTCATTGGTTGGATGCCCGCATGTGCCTGAGCCTGGGGCTGCAGTGTGGGGGACATGTGTTAGGGCAAGTCTCCTGCACCGCAGGGGTGAGGCTCCATAAATCAGCTGTCACCCATCCTGCAGCCACTCCGCACCTCCTCACCTTCCCGCCACGCCAGGCGCTGCTGCCCATACCATGAGGCTCCACCTCGCTGTTTCGCCCAGGGGCTTCTGCACCGTGCGCTGACCTTCTCCTTTAGGCGAAGACCATAAACTCTGCTCTGCTGGATCCCCTAAGCCAGTACAGGGAAGCATCTATAGCATCACACTAGAGGACTTATCTTCTCCTACTTCTGTAAAGTTTTAATCCTCTTCTTTGAGTGGTTGACATTGGTGGATTTGTCCTTACTGTGGCACAGTCTCTTGAGGTGTGTGTGTGTGTTTCAGTAAGACAATACTTCTCGAGGGTGCACTGGGAAGAGTGCAATTATACTAATCACCACCAACCGTCTACAGCTGCAACACCAGACATCAATATAAAATATCACCTTCAATTCCATCACACCTGGACCGTTTGTAAACAACAGAGTGTATAATTTGCATTGCTAGCAAATCTAAATTTTGATGGGATTATGTGGGCTATAAGTAGGTCTGTTGCACAGTTTCATTGCTTTATTTCAGGACTAAATTGTTTACTTACTTAATAACGTTTTGTCACGTTGTCTCCTTTCTGGTATATATCGAGTCATATTTAGTCTATGCAGATGAGAGTCAATAAATGTAGATGCATTATTGAATCAACCTCGTTTCATCCAACTCATAGTTTAATGCATAGAAATGCCATCTAGTGGTAGCAGAATTCACTGCATGTCCAGCGCTGTCAAGCAGGGACAAATGTCTATGGTGCTCAGTAAAAGGAATAAAGGTTTCCATTTTTGTTTCAAGGAAAGAAAAAAAAAGAGATGTTCCTACCTCACCTGAACAAATCAGTTAGAAATGAAAGTAGGATGAAAGAAAGAAAGAAAACGAAAGAAAAGACAGACAGATGATAGGTCAGTAGTTCAGTGGACCAGAATGTATTTGTAGTTAAGAGAAATACAGGATAATGACTACATTGCCAGCACACAGTGGCACAGTGGATCAAACAGAGCGCTTTTTATCACCATGCAATGACTGCATTCTCTTTAAAGCTAACAAGCTTATACATAATTTAGGGTCAATTTCAGTAGATGTATGTACTGCTTGAAGGGGCATGGACAAGACTATCTTTTTGGTTCACACAAAGACAGCTTTGATATATAAATAGGTCTGTTTAAAATATGTTTAAATGAACTTTAAAACTAAATTGTTAATTGATCCATATCATGAAAATTTACACTGCCTGCACATTGATATTATACCTCAAATGGGAAATCAATGCTGAATGAAATCTTGCAAACAATTCTTGAACTTCAAACAAATCTTGAATGTGACGGTATTCCATGGATAATAGCTGTGATGGCTCGACATTTATCGCTGTTTTAATGGAACTCGTGTTCTCACTTGCCATGTCCTGATGCTCGAAATGTGTCTCTTTACTGGCACTAAGACGTGAGCTGTAAACACATGCTCATTACGCTAAATTGGCTTTGAGAATTGCAGGGCTGCCGAATGTGCTACTGAGTGTTGTTATTCACAGTTAATATACACGTAATATACACGTAAATTGAACATACAGCAGGATGCAGTGTTATTTTTAACATATGTTGAGCTGCACATGCATGGGCCAGTTATTGTGCATACTGCAGCTTTAATTATACCCACATTGCTAATTTAATTTCTCCCAAGAGTAGCTGGGTTCATTCCACTCGACACACAACTTTCATGGCCGAGGCGGAGGCGTTCTGTCTCTGCAGAGGGAGCACAGGGGATGGCAGTGCCACATGCTACTGTGTCTGTCCCAGCCTGATATGCTCATTGTGGGGGCTGGCAGAAGTGCAGAGGCCCAGAGAGTGCTGGACGCCTGCCTGAGTCTGGGGCTGTGGTGAAGGATGCTGTTACAGCGGGTCCCCGGGCTGTGTGTTTTAATTAGGCCTCAGGCTATAGAGCACCAAGCCACAACATCAAAGGTCAGATATACATCAGTAGAGCTGGAGAAATGTCGGCCTGCTCGGGTGGGTCTGACCCCGCGGGCCTGTGTGCTGGAGCGTAGAGGGTTCTGGGGGGGGTGAGGGAGAGAGACTGAACTTCAAAACCACACGCTGCTTAATAAGGACAGGCTGATGCTAGTTTATCACTCTAATGGCCAACGCACGTGAACGCAGGACACAGGGCGAGGGACGCGGGCACGTGAGATGGAATGAGAGACAATGTTGAGTGCTGGAGGTTTCGGGCAACGTGGAGTCCTGGGTGATCTCGTCTGGTGGTGGCCACTGTCCCTTCAGGCAGTCGATTAACTCTCTGCCTGGAGATGAAGGACTGCACAAAGGAGTTCATCTGCACTTGATATTTATATTTATAATTCATTGGGCCATCTTAAATACATGCAAACCCTCCATCTGCTTTTTTTGCCATATATGTCTATATATATATATACATACATTTTTCCATGTCAGTAAATGTTTTGCCTGAGAGAAACGTAATTTCAATCCTGTGTATGTCCCACGATATAAAAAATCTTTGACCTCACGCAAAGGGCCCGTGCAAACCCTCCAAATCTTGCTGGCCTCTTGGCCTACAGCTGCGTAGTGAAGATATCTGAGGTGTCAGGTGTTTCACTCCCTACCCAGCAAAGCCAAACTTTATTTACTATTACATTTATTGTCCCTAATGAGTGAAGGCTTAGCTCGCTGATGTCAACCAGAGCTGAATACTGCTTGTAATACTGGTACACTGATAGCTGGGGCTGGATGTGCAATAGGTTTAGAAAGAGAAAAATATCTGATTGGGTGTGAGTTCGTGTCAAGTTCTCCACATAGTTCTATGGGCCAGCTGCCTCTCTGCTTCTGTGCCTCTCTGCCCCTGATACTGCCCCTGATCCCCGCTGCAGTCTCAGCTGAATCTGCTGGTCTTTTCCAGCACTGTATTCAGGACCTTGTTCATTTTCTCCCCTCTTTATCTTCATTTCTGCCATTTTCATCCGAGATTGATCAAACCTGAAAAGCAGTGCCAATGTCTTCCTGTAC
This sequence comes from Brachyhypopomus occidentalis, assembly GCA_020368025.1. Lineage (NCBI taxonomy): Eukaryota > Metazoa > Chordata > Actinopteri > Gymnotiformes > Hypopomidae > Brachyhypopomus > Brachyhypopomus occidentalis. The sequence goes on from JAGXOD010000072.1 coordinate 2,561,314, forward strand.
GCTATATGGAGTTCTGCTGGATAACTGACGTTTGGGCAGCATCCAAATGAACAAATCCAACCAAAGCATTTTACAAGAAGGCATTTTCTACTCAGCCAAGCCTACTTTCTTACACACTGTAACCTTCAGTAGTGTCTGTGTGTACGGAGGGGGGGTGCAATGTTCTCTTGGGCTCCTGGTATTTTCAGTAAGTGTAGAACAGTGGTCATAGTTACATAAGATGCATTTTCTGCCTTTATTCAATAGGGCAGCACAATTTTCCACGGGATTTTTTGACTAAAAAATCTAAACTTGACTAAAAGAGTGTTTTCAAGATTACCATTGAGATGCTATTGGATGCTATTATCTGAAAATAGGTGCAGGCGAATGTTTCATGCATGCAAAACCTAATAAATGTATCTGACTTCAAATTATAATTACACATTATATGGGGAAGGGTTTGCTCTATAGCACAGACCAATGTAAGTTATGTGAATATGCAGAACCAACTTTATAACATTGCTAGTTGCTATCTAGTACAAACAAGTATGAGTCTAAAGAGACACTTAGCCCAAGAGAGGATGTCCCAGGGACTCAATACTGAAACCTGGATTGATTTTTGAATTACAGTTGAAGTAAAAATATAAAATCTTCCTATAAACAGATGTTAGAGAAGATTATCTTCAATCAACATTTGAAGATACCAAGTGAATTTGCTGTTTGGACAGTCAGTGGAAGTTCTTACCATCAGCCATCTTACCAACAGCGAGTCTTCATCCTTGTCTTCCATGGATCTTCAAGAATGGCAGATCAAGCTGGGTTGTACTTTAAGCTCAAAGAGTTCAGACATGGCTCAGGTTTTGAGCAGGAAGGAGATGGTCCATTTTTGGCTTTGTAGGCAATCATCAGAGTTTAAAATCTGACATGAGCAGCTACAGGAAGCCAGCGAAGTGAACACAGTAATGAAGGGACATGGGCGATTTGGGGAAGATTGAAGGCCACATCCAATATGCAGTGTTCTGGATCAGCTGCAAAGGAGTGATGGCACTCATACAGAGACCAGGCTGAGTTACGGTAGTCTGGTGTGAACATGACCAGAGACTGACCAAGCACCAGCGTGGTCTCCCTAGAGTGAAATTTAGGCTTCACCCTAGTAAATACATGTAGCAGGGATTAGACGCTTTGCATGGAAGAGGTTCCGGCAATCTACAACTGGTCCTTCATTCTCATTAGCTGGCACTTACATTACATTTACATTAGGTAATGGCGTCTAAAGAGCTTTTACATAAGATCAAGGTAACACAGGGTTTATTAGGGTAATACAAGCCAACAGGTTACGTATTGCAGTTTGACAGATATTCTAATGAGACTATGCAAATAATATTGTAAATAACAGAGATGCATCTTAGGGAGATAGAGGGACAGTGTGAGGAAGAGAGAGGGGGAAACAGACAGGGCGATACCAAGACCAACAGATACATTTCTCCCTACCTGACTCTTCAGATATCAGCTCCAATCTCAGTTCCATTCAAGCTCCCACTACACCAGACTCATAATTCCTTCAGTATTATCTTGACCAAGAACACTGCCTACCAGCGTCTCATCAAAAGTGACAACACACTAGTACCATCATATATCATAGCACTGTTCTCAGTAGGACAACACAACCATCAGGCTTCCCACCCACAGACACCCATGCTTAACTGATTTTACAGTCTTGAATTAACCGACCATTTGTGCTAGGGCAGGACCACAGTGATCACTATGAACTGATACACCCTCATCTCTGGGAAAGACTACGGATGTGCATAGCACTGGACTTCATTGACCAGAATGATGATGGCTAAAAATTCGCTCCTTTCCCGAGTGCTCTGCCTTGCCAGGCTAAAGCTCACTGGCTCTTCCTGGTCCCTCCTGTCATCTGTTTCACCTCTTCCTAGTTCCCATACTCATTACTCGGTGCTTTTGAGTGCATTCACTCGCCTCCGACTTCTGTGTATCTGCTTTGCCTTCTTGTGTTGATAGCCCTAGTGTGCCGTATTGATTCCATTCCTTAGTTAGTGTTTCACTCCTATTTAAGTTCTGCCTGTCTGACTCTGCGGCTTCACTGTCTGTTCGTTTCTTGTATCAATGGACATTTTATCACTCAAGCACTTGCATCCAATCTTTTGTTCACACATTTTTTAGTTAAGGGTTAGAATTAGCTGCACAGAAAAAAAACTGGCCTAAAGCTTTTACTTCCACGATACAGTCTGGAAAATGAATGTAAGATCTATTTAAAAAATAATATTTTTTGTCAGTTAATAAAAATAATGTGGAATGATTTTGAATAAAAAAGGATGAGCTTTTAAGCTATAACAATTTAGTTAAAATGACTTGTAATTAGCTGAATCCATTGAAGATGTCTATAACCCATTCACTGCATTTGATTTTAGAATCTAGGGAGGAGGGATTATTCCCTCTCATGATTAAAATTCAAAGCCTCTGCTCTCCTCTGCTAAATGCCCTAATGTCTTTCGTTTTCACATCATCTTAGCACAAGCCTGGCTTCTGGTTCTGATTCTTCTGATGCAGACCCTGAGCCGTCTAGCACAGAGAGAGAGACAGAGAGAGAGAGAGAGAGAGAGAGAGAGAGAATTCCCAGCCTGTAAACATGGCTGCTCCCACCGTGGGGCCTTTGAAGCGTTGGGCTGGCAGATCCTTGGGACACAGGACCAACAGCAGCTCTCAGCCACACTAACCCAGGGGTACAGACCCACACCACTGCCCCTCCAGCCTGCCCACCCATCACCTCCAGCCCCACCAAAGGGCAACCGATTTGCGCTGTTGTTCCCACTCCGTTCACTGTGGGTAATACTTTCACAGATCAAGATTCAAGAGTAAAAGACAGAGACTAAGTTTGTATGTGAATGGGAGAGCGACAGAGAGAAGGAGAGAGAGAATGAGTTATATAAAGAGAGAGAGAGAAGGAGAGAGAAGGATAGAGAAATCGTAATCGACCATCAGGTCTCAGTGACCACAAGATGAACTACCTCTGATAAGGAAATAGACAAATAAAGAGTCTTGGCTCTTTAATGAGAGACTCCCTCAATCTCCTAATGGACTGCTTGTAAAGTGTTGGTCAATTTGTTTCACTTAGCCACACTGTGCTCAAAGGTTAACGCAGGCAGAGACGTGTTAATATGGCATAAATCTAATTTGAGGCACGGACCCTTCATAAATGGTAATTCATGACATTAAACCTGCACTAAACAAATATTTCAATGCTATATGATTTAGAAAATACTGCAGAGCGTGGTCTCCAGAGAAACAGTACATTTCAGACAGAGGTCTTTCATCATGGTCCTTCATGAAGGACCTCGGTCTGAAATGTCTTGTTTCTCTGAAAAAACTGTGTGTACTTCACTACAGTTTCTCTCTCTCTCTCTCTCTCTCTCTCTATATATATATATATATATATATATATATATATATATATATATATATTTTTTTTTGTTCTTCTTGATCTGCATAATATGTATCAGAGACAAAACCTGTATCTACCCAAGGACTCAGTGCAAAACTTAAAAATTTGGCCTCAGGCGGGATTGGTTGAGAGAGACAGAGCGAGAGAGAGAGAGAGAGAGATACAGTCTGCTCTGAAGGTGACCTGTTGAGAACTAGCCATGGACAGGTGATATCAGGCTGCCTGCTGCAGCAAGCAGAGCTCAGGGGCCCTGTGTGGAGCTGGGGCCCTGTGTGGTGCTGGGGCCCTGTGTGGTGCTGGGGCCCTGTGTGGTGCTGGGGCCCTGTGTGGAGCTGGGGCCCTGTGTGGTGCTGGGGCCCTGTGTGGTGCTGGGGCCCTGTGTGGAGCTGGGGTCCTGTGTGGTGCTGGGGCCCTGTGTGGAGCTGGGGCCCTGTGTGGTGCTGGGGCCCTGTGTGGAGCTGGGGTCCTGTGTGATGCTGGGGCCCTGTGTGATGTTGGGGCCCTGTGTGGAGCTGGGGCCCTGTGTGGAGCTGGGGCCCTGTGTGGTGCTGGGGCCCTGTGGTGCTGGGGCCCTGTGGTGCTGGGGCCCTGTGCTGGGGCTGGGGGGCCCTGTGTGAGCTGGGGCCCTGTGTGGTGCTGGGGCCCTGGCCCTGTGTGGAGCTGGGGTCCTGTGTGATGCTGGGGCCCTGTGTGGAGCTGGGGCCCTGTGTGGTGCTGGGGCCCTGTGTGGAGCTGGGGCCCTGTGTGGTGCTGGGGCCCTGTGTGGAGCTGGGGCCCTGTGTGGAGCTGGGGCCCTGTGTGGTGCTGGGGCCCTGTGTGGTGCTGGGGCCCTGTGTGGTGCTGGGGCCCTGTGTGGAGCTGGGGCCCTGTGTGGTGCTGGGGCCCTGTGTGGAGCTGGGGCCCTGTGTGATGCTGGGGCCCTGTGTGGTGCTGGGGCCCTGTGTGGGTGCTGGGGCCCTGTGTGGAGCTGGGGCCCTGTGTGGTGCTGGGGCCCTGTGTGGAGCTGGGGCCCTGTGTGGTGCTGGGGCCCTGTGTGGTGCTGGGGCCCTGTGTGGAGCTGGGGCCCTGTGTGGTGCTGGGGCCCTGTGTGGAGCTGGGGCCCTGTGTGGTGCTGGGGCCCTGTGTGGAGCTGGGGCCCTGTGTGGTGCTGGGGCCCTGTGTGGAGCTGGGGCCCTGTGTGGTGCTGGGGCCCTGTGTGGAGCTGGGGCCCTGTGTGGAGCTGGGGCCTTGGGGTGTGGTGCTGGGGCCCTGTGTGGTGCTGGGGCCCTGTGTGGGAGCTGGGGCCCTGTGTGGTGCTGGGGCCCTGTGTGGAGCTGGGGCCCTGTGTGGTGCTGGGGCCCTGTGTGGTGCTGGGGCCCTGTGTGGAGCTGGGGCCCTGTGTGGTGCTGGGGCCCTGTGTGGAGCTGGGGCCCTGTGTGGTGCTGGGGCCCTGTGTGGAGCCGGGGCCCTGTGATGGTGCCGGGGCCCCACACAGGCTTGGCGGCTCTGTCCGGGCAGGCGTCCAGGTGCGTCATTGGCGGTGAGCGTTTCCTGCTCTGGGGTCATGAGGGGCGCAGTACAGAGGAGACTCTGCCTGTGTCTTTACTCACTCAGCCTCTGCCACACTGCACACAACACGCATGACACTGCAGTTACATACACGTTACCATTCAGGTACCACAAATCCCTAAAGCGAAATATCTTGTGGGTATCTAATGGGGTAACGCACATTATCATCCTGGAGCCGTTCAGTGTTTACGCCACCCTGGTAGTCATGCTTCTGTAAAAGCAACAGCAGTTGCTGAAATGAACTTCAGCTCTTTCCAGCTGTGAAGAGAAGAAATGGTTAAGGTTGGCTGATCAGAAGTGTTTGGACACTAAATCTTAGCACACTAGGGGAGTACGATTCAGAGCAAACGTTCGCCTCTCTATCTCTAATCCTGAGAGGGCGACAGGCCAGTGCCATTGTATCCGCACAGGAGAGATAAGAGCACAGCGGTATCTGGATGTGTCCTAACAGGAAGTGTGCGGGCCCATCTGCGTGCAGGAATGTGCGGTAGTCAGGAGCTTCAAGAAGAACTCGAGAATAAGTCAAGAATAACCGTTGAGTTGTCTTGTTATTGACAGAATGTGTTAGGTGTAGTGTGCTGCATGTAAACAAGAAGAACTGATTTGGTGGATCATGTTATTCAGTACGTACATAAAACAGGTTGAAACTTGTGCGCACACATACACACTTGTATATATATAACTTAAATATCTAACGCTTTTGCCATGTTTGCATACTTTGAATTTTTCAGCTCAACTGATGTAGCAAAACGTATTCTAGAACGTTATTAGGGAATTTCAGGCAGCGGTTTTTGAGTAGCTAGACAGTCAGAGCTGACAGGTCGTTCACCTGGTGGGGGGGCAGAGACAGGAGACTGCTAGCTGGAACACTTGTAATTGGCCCTCAGGCAATTCGAGCTTGAAACCCATGATGTTGGGGAACACTGCATGTCTAAGTGCTTCCAGGTGGGAAGGTGTGAGAACTGTTTATGCGTGTGTGTGTGTGTGTGTGTGTGTGTGTGTGTGTGTGGTGTGTGTGTGTGTGTGTGTGTGTGTGTGTGTTTGCATGCTGCTGGGGTTAAATGAAAAGCTGATCTCTAGCGCTGCTCCAGAAATAGTGTTGATCTGTGAGGTCAGAGGGGCTGAGGGGTTGAGAGAGACCTTGTGTGTGTGTGTGTGTGTGTGTATGCGAGTGTGTGTGTGCTGTGGAGAGGTGGAGGGCAGTTGGAGCACAGTCTTCAGTGGGCAGTGGGTGTAGAACATGACGTGGGCCAGTGGGGGACATCACGGAATGCAGGAGGCACTCAGATTACGGCCACACACACAACAGAGAGTGCAGATGAGACTGGGCTCTTTGGCCAAGCACCACTACGCTACAGGGCTCTTGTCTTTCTGTCACACTCAAACTCCCTTTCCCTGCTGTTCAGACACTCTCAAAAATGTGCAGTTGGCCTGTGCTTAGGAAACATCTTTTTACCTCAAATAAAGGCCACGTTCTTGGCTTGCCGAATTGTCATATATACTGTAGGAAAGTCAGATTGAAGAGACCAGTTTTAATGTCAAAATCACAAAATCACATTCAGACCCTGAATGTGATTTGACAGCAAGCTTATCGTCGACTCGGCAAAATGCAGCTGTAGTGAACATGGGAGGGAGGGAGAGGAGAGGAGAGAGAGAGGGCAGGAGAGGAGAGGGCAGGAGAGAGAGGGGAGGAGGGGGGAGAGGAGGGGAGGGGGAGGAGGGGAGGAGAGGAGAGAGGGGAGGGGGGGAGATGGGGAGGGAGGAGAGAGAGGAGAGAGGGAGGAGAGGAGGGAGGGAGGGGAGGAGATGGGGGGGGAGGAGAGGAGAGAGAGAGGGGAGGGGAGGGACGGGGGTGGGGGGAGAGGCTTCTATAGGAATCTAAGGACTGAAAGTGGTGAGGGGGAGTGGGAGAATCACGTCTAGCCCAGCTGAGTGGGGCCCTGTGCCCGGTATTAAGGAGAACAGGCTGTGTAGAAGCGTTCTGATTGGCCAACATGAGCATGGGCACAGGACTCTGTGAGGCAGCATTGTGTCTCTGCGTGCGTGCTGGCCCATGCATTATTCAGAATCTCGCTGGATGCTTTGCTGATGAGCCACTGAGCAGGAGCCTGCAGGGGTGTGTGATGTGTGTATGGGTGTGTGATGTGTGTATGGGTGTGTGATGTGTGTATGGGTGGGGGGTGGGGTGGTTGAGAGCAAGAGCGAGATGCCAATTTCATTTCTTCTGCTGAATAAAACAAGGTTCCAACAATGCTGTGAGACTCAGATAAAGTTTGGGGCGTCATTGTGCACTTGTCTTTGAATCCTTAGCAGGGGAAGATTTCCTCTGCTCCAAAGAGGAGACTGTGCTGTCAAATGCTCATGTCTTTTTCTCCCATAGAGGCAGGTCACAGAAGAAAGGACTCATCAATATGTAGCAGCCAGAGGGAAAGAAAGCCACAAGAGTTAATTCAGAATTAAAAATAACACATTGACTGGTTCAGAACAGACATGCACGTTAGGACACACTCACACACTCACACATTCACATCCATGTGCACACACACACACGCACACACACATTCAGAATTAAAAATAACACATTGACTGGTTCAGAACAGACATGCACGTTAGGACACACTCACACACTCACACATTCACATCGATGTGCACACACACACACACACACACACACGCACACACACACACATTCAGAATTAAAAATAACACATTGACTGGTTCAGAACAGACATGCACATAAGGACACACTCACACATTCACACCCACAAGCACACACCCATACACACACACACACACACACATACACACACACACATTCAGAATAAAAATAACACATTAACTGATTCAGAACAGACATGTACGTAAGGACACTCACACATTCACACCCACACCCACACACACACACACACATTAAGACAAATACACATAAAACAAACAGACAGTGAGGACACACACGTGTCAGTCTCGTTCTCTCGCTTCCTCTCTCTATCTGCCAGCATCATCTCTGCCTCTAATGCCCTCTTTGCCTCTTTGTTTTATTCGTCACGTTATTTACCACTGCACATAACTTTGTTCAATTACACATGAAAATGGTTTTTGAGTGAAAGGTAGACAGCAAGAAGTTCAAGAAACACAACAACATGAAGAAGTGTTCTGGCTGCCAAATGAGAGAGGGGCGGGGGGTGATTTTGGGGTATTTTCACTCCTTCCGTGAGATAAACTGAGGGGGTATTTGTGGCTCACCCCCTCTACCTGGCTCTACTCTTCTGTCTGTCTGCACTGTTACATTTTCTATCATTAACAGTCTTCACTGTCTGAGCTTTTTTAAAGCAGGGACATGGAAGGCCCGACATAATCAAACCCAAAATGTGTATTAATGAATAATTACAGCGTTGGCTCCCAGACGCTGATGAAACATGGTAGGTGTTCATCTTGAGGGCGGCTCCAGAGAGCGGACAGTCCAGGCATGTTCAACGAGAGGTAGAAAAACAAGGGTCAAGGGTCCTGCGTGGGGTCTGCGCTGAGACTGCAGCCTGCTCAGAGGTTCAGAGGTTCCCAGAACTTCGCTTGCACCAGTATCGCATGCTTCTCTTACGTCACGCTGACGATATTGGACACCCAGAGCAGACAGTGGCAGGTCAGTTATAATCACTGCAACGACAGCTGTGGGACCCTCAAACAAAGTCGCTTTGTGTGACAAAACTTTGCAACGAATTTTCTCAGCAAATGAAAATTTCATGCACTGGTGCTTCCATGGCCACATCTGCTTGTGCCCCTGCACCTTCCACAGAAACAATTACACTCCGTGAGAGGCAGACCAAGTTTGACTTGGTCTGCATAAAGGGCTTTAATGTGGCTTACCTCTACACGGCTAATTGTTCCCTCTTACATGTTTGCTTTAAGGGTTACACTCTAAATTGACTTTAATGACCTTTTAAATAACGTGGTCAGTTATATACTGTACAGCAGTAGAAACACTCGGTTCAGGACTTAAATGACGTTTTGTGGATTTTCCTCTCTGTAATTGTCTCACATTGTTTCAACACTGGCCCCAGTTTTAATACCGGTGTTGTCTAGATTTAGTTAAACTCATCATTACCCCAATCATGTTATGCGTTCTCACCATAGAACAGGTCTACAAAACGAAAAACGGTGTGCTGACGCTCCGCTGTCCCTCAGAGCGAAGCAGCTACCCGGGAAAAACGGTCACCTGAATTCCCAGGGGGACTCTCCTCTAAAAAGCAGACCTACTTTGATGTGTGCCTACCTGTTGAGTGGAACAATTAGAGGGACAGGGCTTGTGAGCAAGGTGGCGTACTGCTGGCCTACCAAAAGCCAGCCTATTATTTGCCAAGGCTGTGCTGAGAGACAGCATGCACTGCTGTAGATATGAGCCCTTTCTGCCAATTAGAGGCGGCGAGTTAGGAGGAATGGATTAAGCATTTAAATCTCAAGGTGTGTGAAACACCACAGCACCTCGTTCTGAGAGAAGGAGACAAAAGCTGATTGGCCTGCACCCTTTGGTATGCATATGATTAAGCATAACAAGGTGCTGGATTGCCTCTTGAATCCAGTGTCACAGGAATCTATGGAAATCCTGAAAGCTAACTGAAGCCATCAGCTTAGCAGTTGGCCATCAAACTGCTTCGCAGTGGGATAAAACCAAGTAGCTGGTCTCTGGGGATTATCATCAGAAATGCATTTTGAATAGATGGAAATTGATGTACAATTGCTGTGCTCTTTGAAGCATGCAGACATAATATTGCACTTCCCCTTTCTTGAGTGGTTACTTCTTGGCAGCTGTTTGGTTGTCTCTGAAGTCTTGGGGTGCACCATAAATTCTGTCTTCTCTTCACCAACTTCGACCGTTGTATATCTATACTGCAGTAGTATCTATATACAAATTTCATCGAATCAGAAATGATTATTTAGTGCTGCTCCCTAAAGCCTGGTCAGAGCATTGCTGTAGTCCATAGACTAGATAGAAATTCATGCTTTTGTTAATGGTACACGACATAAAGACATATTGCACACCTTGCCGGTAGTATATGATTCTTTGTTGGTGTGTAAGCAGCCCAAAGAAATGTGCTTCATTTGGACTGTGGAATCATGTTAAATATAGACAGTAGAAGACTTTTCAGAAACAAGCAATTAGTGTGGCAGCGGTATCTGCAAATGCGACTGGTAGTAACCGCAGCGCCACGTGTACGGCCGTAGCAGCTCCATACAGGCAATGCACAAACTATCAAAGAACTCATTTGTTGCACCATTCTCTTCCTTTTAGATAAAAGGGCCTATTTTTCGCAACAGGCCAAAAATGAGTTATGCATTTTGTTCTTCTCGCGGAGCTGCGATCGCTCTGAGTCACATTTCGCTATTTTCATTTCCTGCATTTGATGCTCTGCTATAGGATGCCAGAAAAAACGTGGAGAAGTAACATGAGCTACAAACACTGCTGTCCTGCTACACTGGTTCTTGTCAATAAAATGACTTGCATTAAGCCCCCCTGGGCCCTGGTCTTAACGCCAAGGCAAGTATTTAACAGACCAGCACATGCCACATTACACCAGCCAAAATCAGGCATCAGTGCACAAACTGTTCTACTGGACATCTAAATTTAGACTGAATTCGATCGTGACAGTTTCTTACTATCAGTTGGATTACCATTATAATGTAATGTTTCCAAATTTCTTTTCTCACATTATTCGCTAATTATGACTCCACTCATGTTAGGCATTTAATAAGTAAAAGAATGAGCTTAACCCTACCTAACACACACTGAAATGTGAGGAGGTCTGCATGAGGAACCCTTACCATGACCCTTTTCACTTAGTATCTACACGTACATAAAGGTAATGCTCATTTCATTTGTGCACATAAGCAGCTTTGCCAGTTTTGGGGTCACGGGAATTGATTTGAGGTGTCTTGTCTCTTCACTGGCTCAGTGGAGCAGTATCAGTGCTAGAAGAATGTGGCAGTGCTGAGCTGGATTCTCTCTCCAGCAGAGCTTGTGTTCCGTGGTTTAACACCGGAGGCTGGCAGACTTCTATCGCGTCGAAATATCTATTGATTTAGGTCGCCCTGACAGCAAATAAGGACGTGTCAGTTATTTGATGAGTATGGATTCTTTCATTGTTGCTTACTATAGACATGTGAAGGGCTCCCTGTAGCACTAGGCAACCGTGCTTTGTGGG
>JAGXOD010000072.1:2575000-2727500 GCA_020368025.1 Brachyhypopomus occidentalis
CAAAACTAATCTCACCCCCACTCCTTCTTCCTGTTTGTCTTGTCTTAGAGACCCAGATCTGTTCCTTTCAGCAAAGCATCACAATGGATTTTGTTTTCCCTTGATCATACATGTCATCTATTCGCATTTTCAAAATGATGCAGAAGGTAGCATGGAAACAGATTTAGTGCATCTGTCCTTTTAAAACACAAGACAAGGGTTTGTCACATAGTTTGCTCAGGAAGGAAAGAGGATCATTTCTTCGTAAACAACTTAGCGGGGTGCAACAGTGCAAAATAATGATAATGTTTATGGTGCTTCCTGATTAACAAAGGAGTGGAAATGCTTTTGAACCAAAGACTAAATCACTTTGCAGACATGTTTAAGCACAATTACTTTAATGAAGCATTAAAATAAAGGGTGCATCCTTATGTGTTTTAATTATTCCCTTATTCAAATGGAGAAGTCATCAAAAGTTAAAAAAAACTTGTACCCATCTGTTATATTTAAAAAAAATGAACATTGTTTTGACTCCATGATTATTTTCACCTCAAATCCATTAGCCTTCATCTATTATGGAGAGCACTATTACCGCCAAGTCTGCAGAAATACCTAAAACCCCACCCACAAGCTATGCGTACCTTCTGATTTTGTGATGCAGTTCTCTAAGCCTTCCTTGTTAGTGTGCGTTACATGGCAGATCTGCACACAGCCACATTCACCCCACAGCGAGTCTGCGTGCGTTTAATGCAGCTCCAGTGGCCCCATAACTGCAGCCTACACTGCGCATTAAAACCTGGTGAGCAGCAGCACGCCGGGCTCAGACGCCACCCACGCATAGACCCAGAATGCACTAGGGTCTACTGGTAAACACACGGGTGCAACAGTACCAGTACGTACCCAGAGAGCACTAGGGTCTGTACCAGTACCAGTACGTACCCAGAGAGCACTAGGGTCTGTACCAGTACCAGTACGTACCCAGAATGCACTAGGGTCTGCTGGTAAACACTCGGGCTGCACCAGTGCCATTACGTACCCAGAGTGCACTAGGGTCTGTACCAGTACCAGTACGTACCCAGAATGCACTAGGGTCTGCTGGTAAACACTCGGGTGCAACGGTACCATTACGTACCCAGAGAGCACTAGGGTCTGTACCAGTACCAGTACGTACCCAGAATGCACTAGGGTCTGCTCGTAAACACTCGGGCTGCACCAGTGCCATTGCACTAGGGTCTGTACCAGAGTGCACTAGGGTCTGTACCAGTACCACTACGGGCCCAGAATGCCACTAGGGTCTGCTGGTAAACAGGGGCTGCACCAGTGCCATTACGTACCCAGAGTGCACTAGGGTCTGTACCAGTACCAGTACGTACCCAGAGTGCACTAGGGTCTGTACCAGTACCAGTACCAGTGCACTAGGGTCTGTACCCCAGAATGCACTAGGGTCTGCTGGTAAACACTCGGGCTGCACCAGTGCCATTACGTACCCAGAGTGCACTAGGGTCTGTACCAGTACCAGTACGTACCCAGAATGCACTAGGGTCTGCTGGTAAACACTCGGGCTGCACCAGTGCCATTACGTACCCAGAGTGCACTAGGGTCTGTACCAGTACCAGTACGTACAGAGTGCACTAGGGTCTGTTCCAGTACCAGTACGTACCCAGAGTGCACTAGGGTCTGTACCAGTACGTACCCAGAGTGCACTAGGGTCTGTTCCAGTACCAGTACGTACCCAGAATGCACTAGGGTCTGCTGGTAAACACTCGGGCTGCAGCACCCAGAGTGCACTAGGGTCTATACCAGTACCAGTACGTACCCAGAATGCACTAGGGTCTATACCAGTAGCAGTACGTACCCAGAATGCACTAGGGTCTGCTGGTAAACACTCGGGCTGCAGCAGCTGCAACAGAACTGACTGCAGGTCACAAAGTGCGTGCTGACAGTATGACAAGCACACAAAGAGCAGAAATGAAACCTTATTACAACGGGTCTGCAACCCAAATGCTGCTCTGTCCTAAACACACAAATGAATAATTGTTTTTTGTTGGATATGAATGAATAATTTAGCTGTTCTTATTGATACACTTTCTCAAAGGGAAATTATAATCAGGGCTATGCACACACTGTTCAATAGACACTGCTTAACAAAGGCTCCAGTTGGTAAATTCTCCAATATTACCTGAGTTTACTAACAGAAACATCACATTTTAGTCAGTACTCATTCATGGGGCCGTGTTATTTAATATCCTGGTTTTCATGGTGGGGATTTTAGGCACTAATGTACATCACTGTGGCTTCAGATCATTTAGAAATTATACGGATACCTAATAAAGCAACTAATTCCACGCATTATGGACAACATCTTTCATTCAACAGAGACTGTTGTCAAGACAGTTCATATGCTATAACCAGCCAATACAAATCATTTACCTATTATTATTTTTGTCCAATTTTGTCAAATGATTTACTAAAGAACCTTCGATAGCCCAGTGTTGAAATGCTAATCCTCTAAACTGAAAGGGTGGTTAGCAGTGAATAATAGGGCAGCACACAATGAAGTCAATTCAGCATCATGACTAGCATGATTCACTCCTAATGGCAAGGTAGTGTTACACACCTGGGGGCGTTTTTCCTGCCTTGATACATTTATGCTGTAATTACCTGCCTCATTTACGCTAATTAATTAACCACTGTATGTTGATGGCTGCAAAAACCACCCACTGGAACAGAAAGCATAAATAAATAAATAAATAACGCAAAATAAATTGAACAACACAATAAACAATAACAAGAACAACAAAACAGCAACAGAAATATTAAGAAGAAATTAAATCGAATGTAGCATATGCTTTAGTAAATTTTAAGTCCTTTAGTAAACGTTACATCTTAAATGTAGTAAACGTTATGTTTGTTATTCTCATTAACCTAGGTGTTTGGCTCATATAACCTCAGAACAGTTCGATACTGTGATTATGCCGTACTACCTTTTAAAAGCTACTTGCAATACACAGATACACACTAGGTGCTTACTTTGTTCAGCAGGATTTTATTTTTATTCCAGAGCAAGAGAGTTACAGACTATGGTGGAAATAGGGAACTACACTGGAGTACTGGTGTGATGATGCTGCAGAATTGCTGCCTGTGTACTTTGTACCCTCTGTGAAAGGACGTGCGCCCCCTGTGTAAGGGAAATACTTTGCTACACATAAAACTACAAACAACCTTCTAGACACCCACACAGAGTAAAAAGGTAAAAAGATGAAGAATTGTAGCTAAAGCCTTCATCATCTGTGCGCCTTGATGGAAGATTTTATAATTGAATATTCTCACAAAAAAGCTTCTCTTGTGTTGGGGGTCCTTTGTATAGTAATGTGCCTACCAAGCTTCTTTTACAAACACAGATTCATTCTAATTAGGAAAACACAAATTAATAAGCAGTTCAACTGCTTATTATCACCAGTCAGCAAAAGCTTATCTGCTTTACTAACATCAGCTTCTTGGCTATTGTTTGTGTTTTTGAAGCTATCAGGGAATTTGGTACTATTGTTAAGAATTCTTTATATATATATATATATATATATATATATATATATATATATATATATATATATATATATAAATATATATTTATATATATATATATATCTCATGACCTACTATTCAGCCTGAGGAATGATTATCCTATCAGAATGGATTCTTGAACACTTTCAGGTCGTCTGAGGACTACATGTCTAATGCATAGCAATGAAAGTAAATGTGACCAAGAGGAATTAAACCACTTAGTGAGAAGGGCCAGAATAGAAGATGGCAAAGGAGAAAAGGAAACCTATTAATGTGAGGGAACTCCCAGTGAAATGAAGGAATTATTAATTATATAGTTAGGAGATACCAGTGTGAACTTTCTTCACAATGACTTGATAGTAACCAAAATACAAACAATGCAGTCCTAATCCACCCCCAACAAACATAACTATCATAACTAGATCAAAATGGCACCATAGTCTCAAACAAATGAGTATTTGAAGAATCTATTTTGTCAGATTTATTACCTCAGATCAAGAATGGCCCCAGACAGATATAAGATTTATTGTTGCTCTGTTTGATACTGTAAGACATTGTCCTGAATGTATAGATACTGGGAGTGAGAGAATCATACACATGTCTGACCAGCACACTCCTGTCCACTATTGGAAGACATTAATGTTGATATCCTGGAGTGTAATTGCTGAACAATTATCTGGGACTAATGTGACCAATTTCTCTCAGGCACTAGGAGTCAGCTAATGGCCACTCTACTGAGCTGTGTATCCCCAGGACGATCTACAGTTGGAGTCATTACTGCTCTTTCCACCACTACAACTGTCAAACAATGAGATTATATGTATGAGTCTTCTAAAATTCATTATTTCAGATGATGATCCGATGTTTACAGGGTTTCCTTGTTGAAAATTGTGTATAAAGAGTGTAGCTGGTTGGGTCTGTTTTGAATGGGTCTGTATAGTCAATGGGTCTGTATAATCAATGGGTCTGTATAGTCAATGGGTGACTCTTTTGGAACAACTTTTTCTTACAGACTTTTCTAAAACGCCATAAGCAACCATGACACATTTATGATACTGGCCTGAAAGAAACATTGAAAGACACTAATTGAAAAGTTGTCACTGGTGAACACAAGAAGGGAGGACTGTGATGTTTTTTTGTGAGAACCAGTCTCCTTCAATCAGGAGTATAAGAAGAATACACTGTCACATCTCTCAGCAGACCCTGGTCTTCTTTGAACAGCTTGATGCTCAGGACTCAAAGTCCCTTCTAAGGTGTCTGAGGATGCACAAATCCCATAACACAGATCCTCTGAAACCTTTTTCAGCCACTGACACTAGAAAAAAATACCTGACAACAGCCTTCATCTGAGAGTGGCAAAGACTTCAGCACAGTCACCCCATTACACCCTCGACAGTCATGACATCTGTGACACTATAAGATAACATATTTTAAAATCATTAGTGTAGACATTCATACAATAAATTCATTTGCAAAAATTCTGAAAAATAATTATAGCATCATAATAGCACCCTTATGCCATCATAATATTCATGTGGAACTCAGGATGTTTGGAACTAAGTCTATTCTCATTTTCAGCATTTAGCACTCTTACCCAGAGAGACTTACTACAATTTTATGTATCACTATGTATCACTATGTATCACTATGACAGTGTGTGTGCTCCTTTAGAACAGAATCCATGACCTTGGTTTTACTAGTACATTATTTTACCTGCTGTACCAGGTTATCTATTCTCACCACATCACCTAGTGTTAACCAGGCTATGTGCGCTACCAGGTTACCAAGTTACCTGTTTTCACCAGTGTGCAGGTGTCTGTGGTTTGGTGAATGCAGAAAATGTTGCACAAAACAGATTTTGTGCTTTTCATGCTGCAGTGGTTGAAAACAATCAAACATTTGAGTAAAATAAAAATGATTATAAATTCAGTTCATTTTAAAACTACAGTAAATTCAAGAAAAGAGAAAGAACAGTTTGGCACACCTACTGAAACATAAGTGAAATCATCTTTATTTCTAAAGGGTTCGCAAATTTTAGTCAAAGTTGCACAAAGTGTTACACAAAAATATCAAATAATAATCAAAGCAAACCACTATGAACTATTAAAACTGTACAACACATCCTAATAGGAAACAACATACAATATAACAAGTGTAATTAAAATTGTAGTTTTAAACTGCATTTTAAAGCTTAACTTAAAAGCATCTATTGTGGGGGATTCCTTTATAAAAGTGGAAGATTATTTCAAAGTCTTGGGGCAGCAACAATAAAGCGGGGGCAGGGTAGACTAGAAGATCATAGTGTTGACTAGAGGTTCATAGAGTTGACTATAAAATCATTGAGCTCATGAGGTGGAGTGAAAGTAGATGAGGTAAGAGTCACAGTTCAGGGCTAAGCCACGTAAAACCTGACTGAATAACAATTCAGCTCTGCATTTTACTGGTAACCGGTGCAGTGACAACAGGCTCAAAGATGCTACGCACAGCATATTAAAGTCCACGAATAGATCCAAGCAGGACTGGGATCGCCAAGTGCATATTTAGAGCCGACACCGCAACGTCCCTATTTCAACACACTGGGACGTTAAAAAGCCAGCAAACAACACGTAGTTGAGACAACCTACCTGTCAACACAACCAGGAAGAATGGAAGCTTACTTGCAGAAGCACACGCTTATCCGCAGCCCCTGATTGGACGTTAGGCAGGTGATAGTGAAGGTAAATCACATGTAGTCTAGTGCAGTGAAACAGCTGTTTTGTGTGCTGTCACTTAACAGGTTTGTCTAGACTGCACATCGACCATCCGACTTTGACACATAAGGTTGGTTCAAACGTTTGTTCACATAACCAGCAAACCCCTGAGCGCGGCGGCGGCAGGCAGACACACCTTCCTTCGCTCTAAACAGAACTATAGATATCATAACAAAATGATAGCCTACATTCTGTTAAACCACAACCAAACCCCGCTATCCACGATCACGCTTACTCCAGTCTGAAAAGGTCAGGTCTGCAATGCTTTGCATGGAACATCGAAAGTTAAGGTGCCTTTCTCATGCCTGAGAGAAAATGGGTAATGCCTGGGAAGTTCATTAGACATTTGTCAAAGCCTCCGGCCTCAGCTCTCCTGCAGGAGACATCTTAGTGCAACCATTTCAGTCTAATTAAGTGCTTCTTATGAGGAATGACTTCCATTGGCTGGGTAAGTGACTCCAGTCATAACATTATGAGTTTGATTAAGAATTGCTGGGTGAACATCACATAATAATGTAATTCGGGGAGGAAAATCATTCGTAACAAATCGGCCAATACATCATGCAGGCTGGGTTAATTAGATGCTATTATGTAAACTAGCCATGTGCAAAAGAAATCATTACACTCTGGTCAGACGGCCCCTTTATCTAAATTTTGACTGTTCTGTTCTGTTCTTACTTTGTTAAGTTGTCACTGAAACCATTAGCTGTTTCTGGCTCATGTTCCTCATGGGGATCATGAAAGTTATTCCAAAGATGTCTGAAAAGAGCTAGTGTGACTTTGTCCTTTTTCCTTTTGAAATATTTCATTTGAAAGAATTCCAATTCTATTTTTTCATAAGTAAAACATATTACTCTCTATATTAATGAGGATATTAACTGCCATATGCTTGTATACGTTGAAAATTTTCTCTCCCCAAGCACCCCCCAAGCAAATGATGACTGTGTTTTTACCTGTTAAAAGCCTTTAAGAAGAGCTCTGATTAAAACAGAGGAGATTTGTGCTTGCTGATGATACACCTCATTTACATCTGCCAAATTGGGCCTCTGTCTCTCTGCCAAATACAAAGAGCACTCTGTCCAACAGCACTTGTGTGAATGGCGCTGGCACATAAAACCTGTAACACCTAACAGAGACTCATTAATCCTTGTGTGACTTTGGCCATGTCCAATTTAATTAATTCCAATCCAGGCCAATTACATTTGTTTTCACTTTTGTGTCCTCGATTAACTGAGAAGTCATTCCTGTTCAGCTTTTCCAATTATTTACGTTCAGTTATGTCTCCCCTCTTTGCTCAAAACCCATGTTAATACCAAGCTGTGCTGAGTCTTTTATAATTCGTGCACTGAGGCCAGGACCAAACAGACACTGTCCTCCTCATCCATTCCGAGAGTCTCTGTGCTTCTCCCATTGGCCTCCCTAATGTTACAACAGAGTGACTTTTCCTTGGTAGCCAATAATGCAGAATCATTGTCTAAATCATTGCTAATTATTTTACTGTAAGGTGACAGGACGCTTATAGCAGAAGCTTCTTAGGAGATTGGATCTCTGGCAAAGCCAGCTTCTTAATGAGCTGTGCTTGTGATGCGCTCACAACATCACCACGCTGTATGTAAGGGTATAATGTTGCGTGTAAACGTATAATGCCACGGGCAAACCCAGTAGTAACTCAGTTGTCTCCGAGGCTGATCCAGCGCTGACTGTGGGTCCACTTGAGACAGAGGCTGAATGGAGATTGTTTATGTGTCCACTCGCACCAAAGTGATCTCATTTCCCACCGCATCAACTACTTTTAGAAACAAGAGTTGAAAATCCTGGATCCACTTCTCACTGACACGCATCCACTTCTCAATTTGTGCAACGGCCACTGGGAACTGAAGGGTTTGGATCTGTTTGGGTGCTCCGGCAAAAAAAAAAAGAAAGAAATTTCCACTGAAAAGTGAAGATGTGATCCTTTGAAGTGCTTGAGGGCCCTCGTGAGCCGTATAAGAGGCAGACATAAGGTGAAGCACTGATGAATGGCGATGAGATACTGGTGCAGCTGGGGGATTTCTTGAGATATCTCGTTAAAGGTGAGTCTGCAACACAATCAAACTGAGACGCTCGCACCATAAAGTGCACAGGATGTGGACTGCAGATATCCATTAAGCTCTTCTGTAGGGACCAGTGATTTTTTATGCCTCTTATTTGTCCTTCTCAGCTCAAAAGGAGAACGGATGGCATCAGGACTGTGTCCCTATGTCCTGCCTGCTGGGACAGTGTCATCCAGTCCTGGTACTTTTCCCTCATACACTTTGATGCACTGAAAATCCCGCCTGATGTTTTGGATGTACTCGTAAAGCCTCTGATATTTTTTTGCTATTGATAAAACTCTCTCTTTAAGATGCCATTGCCATGTACTTCATTCAGGAAACACAGACACATTAGAGAGGTGTGAAGGGCCATCGTCAGGCTGAGGGTAATGATGGCCGTTTGCTTTCACCCATCACTATTTAGAAAAAAAACACCAAGCACAACGAATGCCAGACGAGCTGCCAGTGTAAGAAGCACTTTGTATTTTGCACTTCAGAAGTATTGCACAGTACATGTTGTCATCACGACGTTGTTAGGCTGTTTCATTCATTGGATGAAAGGATGGATGGATGGATGGATGGATGGATGGATGGATGGATGGATGGATGGATGGATGGATTGCCTTAGAGGCAATATTTGAAGGGACTGTGATATTACCTTTTTAAAATGTAATTAGTTATAATTTCATCAATCCCTGTCATGTTAATGAATTAATTTAAAGTCAGTCCTCAGTAATGCTCCACATTGCTCTTCTAGTCCCTGTGTTTGAGGGAGTGTCACACAATTCACTACCACCTGAGGACGAACCACAAAACCAGCAGAACAATGAAAACAGCTTTTATAAATGTGTTAAAATCTTAAACTGAAAAGATGACACTCTCTTTCTCACACTCCCCATCTCACACATACACTCTCTGTTACAGTCTCACACACTCTCTCTCCCTCACATTCTCCATCTCACACACACACTCTCTCTCTCAGTTACAGTCTCCATCTCACACTCTCTCCCTCATTCTCCCTCACACTCTCTCTTTCTTCCTCATACTCTCCACCTCCCATACCAATAGCTCTCTCCCTCACTCTCAATCTCACAGACAACTCCCCCCTCACTCTGTTCATTTCAAACTCACACTATCTCCCTATTACTGACTCTCTATCACACACACACACAAACCTCCTCACTTGCATCTTGCATTCTCCATTTAACACACACATATGCTCTCTTTCTCTTCCTCATACTCTGCATCCCAAACCCTCGCTCTCTCTCTGCCCAAACACACTCTCCATCTCAGACACATACTTTTACTCTCTCCCTTACTCTCCTTGTCAGGCGCACACACACACACATGCTCCCTCTCTCTCACACTCCATCTCAGACACATTCTTTCTCTACTTCATTCCCGTTCCCTCGTTCCCTTCCCCAGATGACTGATAACTCAATTTTATCTTGTATCTTAAGTGATGGACACATCCAATGTTAATGTCTTTCTGACTGGCCAGACGCTTGGCCTATCGGAGCCCCACTGTGTCATGTCTTATTAATATCCTTTTCTCTGCCGCTCACTTTTACACAGATTAGAAGGTAATTAACCTTTAAAGCAGGATGCTGGACTGGCATTAACTATTTACAGTGTGGTGGGATTTCCTGGCCCTCTCTCTCTGCACCTCCTCTGCTCAGTCATGCCCCGTCATGCCTGTTGCTATGTGCCTGGTTTCGTACACATCTGCTCCATGCTGAGTGCACATAAAAAAAAGCAATGAGAAACATGGCAGCATGAGACAAATGCGAAAAGCTAAGACAACAACATCTGACTAGCACGGCATGAATTAATGCAGAAGTACAGCAGGGGGGGTGAATATCAGCCATGTTACTTTTATTACAGGAAATGGCTCCTCCATGAGACTGACCCACTAGCCAGGTGTCAAGCTGCTATGCTTTAAGTCATGAATCCAGTTCTTGAGAGGTGTGACAAATTATCTAAGACAATCAGCACGTTTTACTCGAGTCTCGATTTGTGACCCACATGCTAATGACTTGCTTTTCTGTGTTGTGTTCTCTGCTGAAACCACTACTCTCCGTAACACGCACACATAGCAGGCGGGTGTTCTGCTCAGCTGATCATCTCACCCAGGAGCAGAGAGGAGGGGATTGCCCCGCCCAAGCGAGCGCATCTCCAGCCTATGTGATTATCATCTCTATTATATTTACCATGCTCATGTGTATCGGTGCCCAAGACTTTGACACATACATTATATTTATAGCATGTAAACCTCACTAAGGCCTGTTCCAGTTCATGCTCCTATTAAATTGTGTTAGTTTACACACACACACACACACACACACACACACACATACACACAGACCGTAATTGCTTGACCAAGTTCATGCAGACCCTGCAGTCCAGAGCTCATGCAGTACCTCTGTGTGTCTAAGGGCTTCCATCGCACTTAATTCATAGCCAAGTGTGAGGAGGCTCGTAGTGAGAAGAGAGAGCCGAACTGTGTATGGAGCAATAAGGAGAGACTGGAGAGAGACCAGCAACGAAAGGGAACAGGAGACCCAGGAGGAGGCTGAGAGTGCTGGACCCTTCCACATGCAATGTTGGACCTTCAAGTCTGGCTCCTCCATGACCGGCATAATTACAGGAGCCCTTAAGTCTGACCTTCAGTGCACGTTCCATTAATTACACGCCAGCTTAGAGGTCTCCGTTAAGTCCACTTCACATGCGGTGTTATTTCTTTATTAGAATAATAAGGCAATTAATAACAACACTGGTAAGGTCATAACCTCTTGTCACAAGGCCACTTAACAATTGCGGGACAACATAAAATAGTTTGAGGCAATAATGTGTATCTCATCTCTACTCCCCCCCCTCCCAGACATTCCCTCCAACCCCCAGGGCTGAATGACGGAGTGCCCTTGCTGGGTAATTATAGTAGGTTCTGCAATGTGGGGTCATAAAACTTAAAGTAGTCTAATACCTGGAAATTGGCTTTCAGCTGGGCAGTGTGTTTCGTTGGCATGTCTGACAGTGCTCTCAGCCCAGGGTCCCACTGCCCATAAATACCGTCAACATGCAAAATAAATAGAAGGTGAAAACAAATAGCACTATATCATCTTCTTTACCAACAGGGTGCCATGTGGTGTAGTATTGTTTACTGGTTATAACAATCATGGGGTCAGGGTGATGATGCCCCGCTGTAATGTCAGGACAAATCCTTACGCCCAGTGCGTACGGTCTGGCTCAGCCTGGTTCCCGCCCATCTTGCGCTGAGTAATGAGTAGGACCAATCACGAACATACACGCAATCAGTGGCCATTCAAATGATCTTTCGACTCGAACAGGATGATGTTGTCTCATGCTCTTCAGGCTGGATGAGTTTGATTAATAAATGTGTTTTTTTTTCTTCTACGCAAGACACAAGCATGTATTTACATGGGACATTGAATTAATATTAACATACAGCGAGGCCAAGATGTGGAGCTTTCTGTTGTGCCTGTAAATTGTTCATAGATTAACTTTGTTAAAATGTTATTACTTGACACAATGATGCCTTATCTTTAGGAACCACCTCTGTGCAATATTGCATCTGGACAAGCGACAGTATCTCACTCATTTTCTCACTTATTATCTCTTTATACTCTATCAGAGGTTGGCCGGTTGTTCTCCGTTGACAGAGATGAGATCAGCATCATTTGGTTAGAGGTTTCTGTTCTGAACTAGAGGAGCAAAGTGCTAGTGAGTGTGGAGAGGGACAAAAGTGAGTGTGGAGAGGGACAAAAGTGAGTGTGGAGAGGGACAAAAGGCCAGCAGGAAGCTTCATCCTTCAAACCATCCTGGTTCGTTTCTGTTCTCTTTCTCTCTCCGCCGTCTGACAGACTGTCTTACTAACAGAGACCCTGGTCAATCTTACGGAGATGCGGATTGACTTTCGGCTGCTCTGCACCACACAGGAGAAAACAGGAAAAATTGAATTAACCGTATCAATAGAGTACTCCAACAAAAGGAACTTCCGATGTGGTTATGGTGTCTTGTTTAAATGCAAATGGAAACTGAAATTCGTCAAAGGCCCTCAGCATGGATGTTCACACCACTCCTCCTTTCTGTCAGAGAGGTTTATATTAGTGGCGAACAAGCACAAAGTGACAGCACCACTGGAACCTTGTTTTTCATCTTGTACATCTTCCAGGATCTGCTTAATTGCCCCCAGGCCCTGTGTCCCGGGGGGAGGAGGAGACAGTGGAGGTTTGGGAGACCCTGGCTGTATGTCAGTCAGTCAGTCCTGTTAGTTAGTCTATGCTTCATGGAAACCGACAGCAATTACAATAAGAGGCCCCGCTGACACACTCACACACCTTCCTGGGTGAGAGAACACAACTCTAATCCCAGGTTGTCCATTTTGTCTTCACCGTCCTATTTTCAGACACACACATACACCCTGGCACACTCTTGCACATACACACACACACACACACACACACACACACACACACACACACAAAGGAAACTTCCTGCCAAGACAAATTCATTTTGAAGCTGTTTCAATCTGTCATTTCACAGGCTGAAAACATGTGCAGTTTGTTAATCTCTCCATTGTATATTCAGTGGCGTAAAAGCCCTTCTGCAGCCGTGTAACATACAATAGTATGAGGTCAGTGTCAACAGCCCGTATGGGTTTTTAACAACTCTGTTGTGCGGAGCATGCCCAGTGGCACATTGTGTGTGTGTGTGTGTGTGTGTGTGTGTGTGTGTGAGAGAGTGTGTGTTCTCCACTGGGATGGGCCAGCCGTGCTCATTGAGCTCTTACAGGCCTTTAGCAGCACTGCCCCCCCCAGGCATGAGCACATGAGCATGCCCAGAGGAGACAGGTTAAATAAACCACACTCCTATCATCCAGCAAACAGGACACAGCACAGAGTGACCTCCTCCAAAAGGAGCTCTACATACAGATACATACACTCACAGGGTCACATATTCCCCCTGTTGTGGCGGACATGATGAATCACATTTCCAATTCCGTGCCAGTCAGGCAAAATGTTCGCAGAACAGCCCCCTCTCCTGCCCTCAGAGTTCCCCCTCCCCACTGGGTCTCCTTGGGTGTCAGTCTCCTCTAATCGCAGTTAATTATCTCTAAGTGTCATCTACACGGCTGAACTAGATGGTTATCCACGCTCCAGACGCTTCACCCCAAGGTCAAGCAGTCCAGTGTCTGGCAGATTATGTACATTTACATTGGAATTATCGTTTCTGCCTTATAGACGAGCACCAGGCCCCCTTGCAAAAAACTGACCCATGACTGAGCATAAAGGCCTTATTATTTGGATGTGAACTCTGGAGACATGGAGCCAATGGGGCGTCGGCCTCCACAGACCAACACCCGAGCAAGTCGCCCTCAGCGGCCCTGAGCACAGCTGCAGTGCTCAGGCTGACTGCACGAGGAGCGCTGGGCTAATTCATTCTCCCACAAAGCCACAGCAACGACACAGTTGTGCAGGCACGTTGACGCGGTGGAAGTGCGGTGTGGCTACGCCGATTTAAGTGCCACTTCTGTCGGTTCTTAAAAGCTCATTTTGAGTGGCGAAATACATCAGCTGATTACACTTTAATGGGTTCACAGCTGAACATGACATTTTATCTGTAATTTTAACTCTGGCTAATTATGCAGGCACTCTGTAGTATAAAGAACAAATGCTCACGCATACATATACCCGACAGGAAAAATCACTGCAAGTATTCTCGACAGAGTTTACAAAAGAAACCAATAATATACATGATTGTAATTCATTCACACCCACAATAAAAAATAACAAAAACAGCAATAATAATATGAACAACAACAACAACAACAACAATCATAATATAAATTCATATAAACATTTTATTTGCAGGTCAAAACACAAAGCAGTTACATGGGTTTGAAAGAAATGCTCTAGTCTTAATCTCTGGTTAAGACTCTGAACATTACTGCCATGCCAGTACCTGTGCCGCTTTTTTTAAAGTCTGATCAAGAGTTGAGAACAAAATCCTCATCTCTCACTTTAGTCTTTGTCAGATGTCCAAATTGTCTAATAGCTTCTCATTGCTATTAATCTGTGCCATTACGGAGGGTTTCTGGTTCTTCCTTGTAGTTCAGGTTTACAGAATCACAGCACAGTTTACTGTGCGATTGAAACAGTTAATCAGTGGATTTAAAGGACTACTGATGTTTACACACAGCTGCAATCCATCAACATAACGATTGAAGTTACTAAGCATATTTCATAAAATATTTCTCTGTGGAAGATATAGTATCTAATTACGTCTTCTAAGGTGTGTGTGGGGAAAATATATATATATATATATATATATATATATATATATATATATATTCCCCCTTTTTAAGCTCATACGCACATTTAACAAGTAAACGTTTTTTTTTTTTTCTAATGACTGCCTCTTATGCAAGATGTCTTACATAATGGATCAGTAACCATTACAAAAAACTGGATTGCTGAGACAGCTGCACTATTCTGTGCTGGAGCAGCCAGGGCTACTCATCCAAGTCTGTGAGGGCACAGTTGGGGAGCCGGGCGCTGACTGCTGCCCACCTACCAGGCTGGAGGAGCACATACTAATCAGGCCCCGGCCAGTGTGAAGCAGCCTGAGCACCCTGCACACACCAGGGCTCCCTGCTGGATTCAGGAGCCAGATTGGAGGTCATCCATCCAGTTACACAGGCACTGCAGAAAACATGAGAGGAAGCCCTCACGTTACTGCCCTGGGTAATATGAGGCGTAGTCATGCAGGACTTAGGAACGTCTCGTGCTCCTGAAACTCCTAGCTAAACGTGGTAAGAAATGAGTAAATGAGTGGGTGTAATAGGCTTCTCTAAAGGATTTTTTGGTGTCTAGTCATGCAATAGCAGAACTTGTTGCCTGCCTGTTTCAATCATAGTTCTTCACTCATTTATTTATTTATTTTTCTCCACTCCTGACAGATTTATGCCTGAATATCTTAAATTGAAATTCACAGTGTGAGCGGAGCAATGGCTCGATTTACCATCCCAGGGACATCTCACATGTCTGACAACCTGGGCCGGCAGGCTAGCCGACTCCATTTCAGATCTGAGAGTAAGGCCATTTGTGTGTGTGTGTGTGTGTGTGTGTGTGTGTGTGTGAAGGCTTGGTATTGGCCAGTTTCTCTCATTTTCCACTTCACCAAAGCGTTGTACTCAGATCCTCCATAATCAAGATATGGATCATTATTTTGTTCCATGAAACATGGGGACACGACACCCAGTAAAGATCTGCCACGGTGAGACGTTACAGTTCACCTTTACGGTGAGACGTTACAGTTCACCTTTACGGTGAGACATTACAGTTCACCTTTACAGTGAGATATTACAGTTCACCTTTGTCTCTCTCCCTACTGTAGAGATATTAGAAAAAACGCTGGACTAGAAGATTTTTTACTGCTTTCCTTGGGCATCCATCTGCCTTATGTTTAGATCGAGATATTATTACATTATTAGCATAGTCATTTTTACTTCATAGCTACTGGCCATCACTAACCAAGTATTTTAAAATCCTGCATTAGAAACTGATGACTTTATTCAAAATTTATTTTCAAAAATAATGTGCCACTAAAGAGTGAGTATAACATGTTTCTTTCCTACTTCAGTGGTGAATGCCATAGAATTTGTGCAGTCAACGTCTGTGCATAATCAGCAGTGTAATCTGTTGCTTGGAGACCTGGGTGAATACAAGTCTAAGGGTTTAGGGGCCTTCAGGTGAGAATGAAGATAAAGGGAAAAAAAAAACATTAAAATGTTTCAAACAAAATATGCATTAACGATGGATCAAATATTTTCCACTTGCAATTACATGCAGTTAACAAGCCATTTTACACCTTTACAACTTTATTGATTTGTTTTGGGTATTTTTGCTCATGTCTACCTCTTAGCCCAACAATCCGTGGGGACTGTGGAAGCACCAGCTCAGCCATTTTACTGAGCAGATGAAGGTGTCTAGCCTAAGGGTGGTGGGAGGTAGACGCCACTGTATGTTTACTAACTCATTTCTGCATCTTTCACGCGTGGTTCACACATGCCACCTGTGCCTGGAGTTGCCCTGGGGCTCTGGGTTCTTGCCTCCTGGGCATGATGGGATATTTCTGTGGTTTTGACACACAGTCTAGAGACTGATGTTGTGTTGCCATGGTCATCTAGTATCATAACCATACAGTAATACATTGAACAAGACTGCAATGGGAGCATATACTGTAAATAGCAATCATATAGTTTTACATCTAAGAAGTATCATCGTTTTCACTATGATTGTGAATATGTCCACTATTTGCTGTCATTTAAAAAATGGCCCTCTATCTCTCACTTGCACACACACACACACTCACGCAACACATTCTATAGCTCTACAAATTTAAGGAAAACAAGATACTGTACATAGTAAATTACTGCCACATTTTGGACATAATCCCTTCGTCAGTGCACAGTGCTGTTCAAATGTCGTCACTCTTTTCTGTCTTCTTTCTTTCTCTCCCTTCTTCAGTGTGCTTATGCGTGTTACATGCAGACTACAATCCCTCACGTAGAAAGAGCTGTTTATTTTCAAACTATTTTGCATAATGTTTTGTTTTCTGAGAATATAATGTGTTGCAATGTAATCTGTTTATTGGATGGAAACATAACTATTGATTAAATGTTAACAGTATGTCTGTGGCATTGGGATTCACCTGGACACGCAGAGCTAGCATTCCTCCAGATCACGCATTAGTATGACCTAAAATTGCGCTTCATCTGTCCTTCTGAGGGAGATGAAAACATAGCATTTGCAGTGAATTTTCACCAGATTAATTTAAAATTCCCAGAACCAGCAAAATGCAGTAAGTCATTTTTATTACTGAAATGTTCATTTTTTGAGGCATCCGCTGGGGTAACTGTGGACTAGTGAAATCGAACGAAACCCGTCCACATCTTTACTGCTGACCAGCTCATTTTGATATCGGTTTTCTGTGTAACAGTGTCCTTTGGTTTGGAGATTTCTCTTGTGTAACCACCACCACCAATGTCTCCAGCAGTAGCAGGCAGTAGTTCAGGTGTAAACATGATGAAATGTGAACATGAAGAAAATCACACACGCAGCTTCCCTAAAATCCAGGTGGTGCCTTTGAAGGAAGGAATCTGCTACTGTGGAAGGAATCTCCTACTGTAGCTACTGCTACAGAGCGGAAGAGGTTGGCTTTTGGTTCCTCAGCTATGTTATTAGAGAACCTTTGGCTATTTCTATCAAATAGCCATGTTATATCAACCAGCACTGGTTTCTCCAAACATTTTTTTCTTTAATCAGCAAACCTAACACCGATGACGTCATTACTTAGTGAGAGATGAGATGTTTGATGAAACGAACGTAAGCTTTACTCAGAGGGTGGCAGTGACCTACAGTGCCAACAGCCCATTGGCCACCTCTGCATCCTGACACCGCCACAGAGGATTGTGGGAAGAAGTCATGCTAAAACATGTAGCCCAAAGGATGAGTAGGCAGTTGTCAACAGGTTTTGGCAAGCCAGGCAATGGAAGCAATGTTTCACCGAAGGTAATGTGTGAGTTCCTCGCCACATTGTAAAAGGGTTACTTTGCTGGCATTGACAGAAGTGTGACAGGTGTCCAGGATACATACCCACTCTATGTCCAATTAGGACAAATTACAGTGTTATATTTTGTACAGCATTGTCTTGGTCAGTCTCTGTTCCACAAACTGCCTGTCTCTCCTCTCTACACTCTCCCAGGATATTCCACATTCTTAACACATGGACTACCAGACTCAAAAACTTTCATCACATTGCAATATGCATTCTGAATGGATAACTGCAATGATGCAACCTCTTCACATATCTGCATCTCGGGTTGTCTGAGAAACAGACAGGGACAGCTGCAGTATGGCATCAACAGTCAGGAGATCAGATGAATGACTGAGGAGTACATTAGCTCAAGAAAGACTGGTCCATTTGTTGAATAAAGTCTGCCAGTCTGCTGTCGACTCTCAGTACAGCATAGCAGCATGTGGGGTGTGCCAGGAAGCAAGACTCCAGGGGCGCGTGGCTGCAGAGTGCTTTGTGTGCTGTAACAGCTCTGGGCTACAGCCATAAAACCTTGCTCAATGGCCATCAATTGCTGTCTTGTATAAACGAGATCTCTGTGGACATCAGAGAAAGGGTGGGAATCACACAGCAATTCTTTTTCATTGTTGAATCCGTAAATCACTTAATCTGATTTTTTTAAAACCGCATTCATAGTTATACATAAAAATGCTTGTCTGTCTTTAATGTGCTCTATCATTTGGTGTTTGTTTTATTAGCACACAAAAACGTAAAAAAAAATATTGTGGATAATCAGCCACAGGCCGGGAAGACCTGAGTATTCACTGAGGTCAACTGAAGAACAAAAACATAAAACAAAATGCAATCTTGACAGCCCAGTGGGAGTGGTAGGACAATTCAGACAAAAGTAGTGGGACACAGCATTCATCAGCAGCACACCCCTTCTTATTCCTCTACTTATGTCTAGCTAAAACTGTTTCCATTTTTAGTGTACACGGTTGCTGCTGGAGAAAGGGGTGATTTAGTGTGATTTGAGCAAGGCTGCCATTAAGAAAATAATTGTACACGACTAGGGACCTGTCATGATGACAGAGGTTTTAAACTGGGAATGAGATGATCGATACTGTTCCTCGTGGCGTAATGTTCATTATGCCTGCCTCCTAGCTGCACTGATTCTGCTAGCTACACTGACCCTGCTAGCTACACTGATCCTGCTAGCTACACTGACCCTGCTAACTGCACTGACCCTGCTAGCTACACTGACCCTGCTAACTGCACTGACCCTGCTATCCACACTGACCCTGCTAGTTACATTGACCCTACTAGCTACACTGACCCTGCTAACTACACTGACCCTGCTAGCTGCACTGACTCTGCTAGTTACATTGACCCTGCTAACTACACTGACCCTGCTAGCTACACTGACCCTGCTAGTTACACTGACCCTGCTAGTTACATTGACCCTGCTAGCTACACTGACCCTGCTAGTTACACTGACCCTGCTAGCTACACTGACCCTGCTAACTACACTGACCCTGCTAGTTACACTGAGCCTGCTAACTACACTGACCCTGCTAGTTACATTGACCCTGCTAGTTACACTGACTGGGCAGCAGTTTGAGCACCAGTCCCCCCACACACTCAGATAAACTACAGAGGAATTTTCCACTGGTGAAATTTGCAAAGCCTTTGTTTAATTAGCAACTATATATAAAGGAGCAAGCAGTAAAGCTTCAGCTTGTGCAGAGATCACTCAGACCATCCACATGTAACCTTCCTGATGCTCAGGTCTCGGGCTTATATCTGTTTTGACCTGGAATACAGCAAAAACGCGGACTGCTTAGGGGACACTGTAGTCTTGTATCCTGTCCCTTTCAGCTAAGAGTTGTACGTCTGATCTCTCAGAGTGCCGTAGGGCCCAAACCTGGGATAGCTTTACTATCTCTGAATTGTTTTCTTGCTGTCCCTTCACTGGTCATTTAAACAGTTAAATACTTTGTGCTGGCATGCAGAGTTTTTCTGCCACTTTCTATCCCCTCTCATCACTGGTCAGTGTCTGCCCATAGAAGCGTTACTGACTGGATGCCGTTTGGGTGTTGAACCATTCTCAGTACAGTATTAACCCTGACACTGATGTTGAATGGCAGGCATGTGCTCTCACGCTTTTATACCTGTCAGTGTCCCTGTTGGCTTGGGAGCGGCCAGCCAGACAAACATATCCAGCCAAGAGCAGCACACTGACCACAGATGAACCTAGAGGATGCCTAATACAAAGAATGTATGGAAGCAAAAGACTGCAGACTCTAACTGATATGCATTAGAAGTCAGCATCTTGTTTGTCAGAGGAGCCTAAATATTTTTAAATATTTTTAAATACTGCAAAGAGCCTACTGCCTGTTGTTCAGCTATAAGTGTTTGCATAACGCAACCAAACGTCTGATTAAGGTGATGTTATATAATCCTGAGCACCATGGCAGCATGGTGAGCAAACAAGACGCTGTACACATTTAGATCCAAATCAAGAGATCATACAAAAGCCAGTACATGACCCTTATCCAAACAAACAGAGCCTGCAAATACGTAGGCAAACGTTAATCATGTGATCTCTCAGAATTGGTTTGATACGAACACATGACTAATCCCGCAATCCAGTCGGGCAGAAGTGTGTGTGTGTGTGTGTGTGTGTGTGTGCAGGCAGGCAAGCATGTGTGTGTCTGTAAAGAGATCACAACAAGGTTCAGGCTGGTCGATAGAACATGGTCTCAAGCGTAACCAGCCACTACACCAGTATGGCTCTAAAATGTCATTGGTCTGAAAAGGAATGAGGTGAACTGGCCATATCAGCTTACTGAAGTCCCTGGGAGGTATTTTCTGATGCTCCCCACCCCTCAGTGTGGTCTGCTCATTGGTAGTACCACATATACAATTACCTGATGCAGTGATGATATCTAGAAGTAGATGTATTAATGTAGGTGGTAGAGGGCGCTGTGGCTGGAATAACAAATGCATAATTTACTACAATTTCTAACAAAAAGGAATTTCTGTAATATTATTTGCTGGTAACAATAGCTGTTAGCACATGTTTAAAATATTTATTTTCAGAAGCTCAAAATGTTTAAAAAAGTCAATAAGCTATTTACTTGTACCTTTACTGAATGAAAATGTTCCATGATGTGCACCTGACCTTTTGAATGACAGCAATCATTATTAAACACTGGTTATATGTATAGGGCATGGAAGTAATCAGATGTAAAAACAGATTGTAAAACAGATCAATACTGTTATAAAGTTCACAAATATGCAAGATGTGAAAGTCTGATATTAACAGAAGAATATCACAGAGAGTGAGCGAGAAACAAAGAACACCAGACTGCCTTTTATGCCTTAACATTAGGCTTAATATTAGCATAAAGCATAATACATGCTCCAAATGCCTGTATTTATGCATTTGTTTAATAATTGGCAAAGAATGCAGAAGGTTGTTGTTAAAACTAATCAATATATGAGAAACATATATCTTTAAGTGTTACAAATACATGCATTATAGCTACTCGCTATGTCCAAGTTCCTGATTTAGACTTGAAAAGCATCTTTCCTGCCTTTCTCTATAAGTTGATTTACTCTCAATATAAATTATTTATCTGTATCCACACATATAGATTAAGATGTAACAACTGAGGGGTGGAGGTTGTTCAACATTAGACAATATGGGAGGGAATCCTCAGCAAGAATGTGGCCATTAGGCGATAACCTTCACACATGCATTAGCAGCAATGGAACAGACCACAGTGGCATGGAGGGTAAGTAATGGCCGCCCTCCACCTCTCTGATAGCGGTAGTTCGTTTCCCCCTCCTGCTTTTGTCGTTCTGCCATCCTCTTCCTCCCTTCATCCCTCCCTGCCCCCTGGCATCTGCACACGGGCACTGAGCAGGAGCCGGCAGGCAGGAGCCGGCAGGCAGCAGCGCGTTCGCCTTGCTCTCAGGGTTTTAGACACACAGCCGGGGAGAATTGCCTCACACCATTTACGCAGCCAGCCATACCACTGCGATGAGCCTCAGTACCTTCCCCTACCCACCTTCCCCTTCTTTCTTCATCTCTCCAACAATCTGTTTCATGCCCAAGGGCCCTGAGCGTTCTGCTTACACACCCAGTGACGCCTTTCGGGAGGCAGGGGGGACAGGGCCAGGACCGGCTAAATAAATTACATTCCGTGCTTTTCAGGGAAGCAGAAATGACACACACACACAAACACACACACACACAAGCTGCATCTGAGACACTGACAGTTGCAGAGCACGACTGGGGTGTAACTGTATAGACCGTGTTTGAAGCACCTGAAATCCGTGATAATCTATTGTCTTTCTAAACTATAACTGTGCTTTTCCACTACTTTTATTATTTGTTTTGGATGAATCAAGGATGAATGCGTGTTCGCAATATGTTAGGCCTTGAACAGTCAACCTGCAACTCGCTCATAGCTTCAAACTGTGGTGAAAAAACAAACTGTTCTATAAAACTGAGGAGACTGGATCAACAGGCTGCATTTAACTTCAAGAGGAGGGTGAAATGAGTGTAAATTTATTCAAAGCCTGTCAGACTGTAAGGCCCCTTTGCTCCTCTATTTATACAAGTCAGAGATGAGAGAGAGAGAGAGAAAAAGACACAGAGAGAGAGAGAGAGAGAGAGAGGGAGGAAAGCCCAGGAACTTGTCAAACCTTTGCATCCCAGGGGACTGGCATGCATGTTGTTATTCAGAACTGGCACACTGGCACAGGAAGAACCTGCAACCAGCTCTCCTCGTTGTGTGTAAAAATACCAAATGGACACAAGCTGTATGCCAAAGTTTATACTGCCTACACCGTTGCTAAGGCAGGTCTGATTTGTTTTATTTATAACACTATTACTGTTTTTGTTCCTATGATTTTGGATTTTAATTTATTTTATTTGTTGCTTCACACTCACGTAGCAGTTTTACATAACGGAATTGTGTCACTATTTACAAAATATTTTTTAAATGAATAATTACAATATAATACAGAAAAATGCCTTGTCTAAATATATACAGTACAATATATAATAACTGCTAGGCACTTCATAAGTCCACATTTCTCATTAAAGTCTCGTTAAGAACAGGATGGGTGATTTCCGATATCTCTCCGTTCTCATTTTTTGGGATCCTCAATTTATTTTTATTCCTGGTTCACTGATCAGATGTCTGAGCCGCAGAGGGTGGTAACCACTCTCTAAAAGTGGGAATTAAAAGGCTAAAAACAAACTCATTCTCTGCCCATTATAATTTGGAATGCCCATTTCTGAACACGTTCAAGCTTGTATTAGATTTAAATGCCATGCTGGGCACCGTTGGGCAGATGTAACTAGCGTTGCTATCAGCTCTGAGGTGGCCACCGCAGCACTTCGTAGTCTCTGCAGAAAGTGTCATATGGTGTTGGCTTTCTTGATAATAGCGTTCATATGACGATCCCACCGAGCACCTTACAGTGTTGCAGGATGGTCGCGGTTGACCAGACAGATGAAGAAGACTGGGAGGAGGTGGACTTCTCAGAAATGTCAGAGTCATGATTCACTTTGTGCGTAGGGTATAATTACTGCTGAGGCAATTGGAGGAATGAAGAGCAATTCAATATGAATGCACGTTACTTAAAAAATAAATTGTTTCAAGAAGATATTTAATCTAAAATGTAACTGCAAAATGTATTTATTTAATTTAATTGTAGGAACAGGGATGGCAAGGCATTTGTGTGGGGTGGCAGCTGCTACCCTGTGCCATGCCCCCAGTTAGCCCAGAACACAATGGCAGCCAAAACTGACAACATAAGGAATGACACAGTATGCAAAATCAGCTTTAGGCATCACATCAAACTGATTTAACTGACTATTCTTCAGCCACAAGCAATGAAGGGTAAAAAAAAAAGACACAGAAACATAGACTAAAGTCGTCCCAAGCCACTGCATGTTCTCCATAGTTCTAAAGTCTAGTTCCCCAAATGACTTCATTACCCATGTTGGGCAGCAGAGTAGCAGAGTGGGACGGGACCTTTACATTGTGCATGGCTGATCTGCGCCATGTCTAGACACCTGTACCACTCTCTCTTACCAAACTGCCCTTAGGAAGTCTAGAGAGAAGCAGTAATTTGCCTAACCCCCCCACACACACAACATATTGGAGCTGGAAGATATGTCCTGAGACAAGCTCTTCTCTTGCTGTCCTGCCTTTATCTTACCAAGAATGGTAAACAAGCCAATACTGCCAGTCCGTTCTGCATTTATCTAAATAAATTCTTGGCTGTTGAAGTGCCCACGTAGGTGTTCTTGTGTTTGTGTTCTGCCCCCACTGACACAAGAGCCTCACAGTATGGGCATAAGCACACAAACCAAACAAAAGCAATGGCGCATGAAAGCGGCGTAAAGTGTGATTTAAAAACGTACTGACAGTGCAGTGCATGATCACCAGCAGGACGGAGTAGAGCTAAAGCGCGCAGCAAGGCAAACCCACGCCCTCTATGTTTGTGCAGTTGGTAACTATATACTGGCAATATTGATACTGACCTTCATGCTATTTACTTACATGAGTTCGACGTTTAGCTTGCTAGTTATCTAGTGATATTTCGTTGTAGCTACATACCTGCTGTATTCGTCTAGACCCTTTATGTACATGATTCAATGCTTGTTCTGCACTTATTTTACGAGCTATCTGGCCACCTTTCAATAAAGCTAATGTTAGCTAGAAAACAGCGAGTGAAGAGCTTTGTAATGTGAATGGTGCGTGAAATGAGAGAAGAAAAAGTAGAAACTAGCTCCAAGACAATCGAACAAGGGGCAACGTCTATGTTGTGTAGCTGAGAGTTTCACCACTCGCATTCGCGTTGCTGACCAGACCACTTACATTAGCCTACAGGCTACAACCAGGGGCGGTAACACAATTCCACATTTATTGAATATAAATCCTCAGATATGTTAACCCAACGCATATCATGTTTAAAATGTTTTATACAACTTTTGGGAGTAACATCATGCTTAATTCATTAACACAGTCAACAGTGTACCTAGCCTAAGAATAAGTCAGTTAGCAAGCTAACATTAACTACCTAGCTATATCAGCACTTCCTTTGTACAGTGCATTGCCCAAGACTCTAAGTAATGTGTCATGGACCTCTAATAAGCAGGACATGTCTTGTATACCCTACATGAATGACTATTTCCTCAAAATGCCATATACATGAATGTCAAATGCTATATAGCCGATGCCGGTCCAGCAAACTCGGCTTGCCTAGTCTTGTTATATCTAACTACTCTGAAGAGCAGCTTGTTGTGCCCTGTACTTTGTTACCGTGGCAGGTCCTCGTTTTCCAGTTGATTGGACCTCCGTCAAGCAGCGCACGAGTAACAAAAGACTGCATGGAGGGAGGGAGAGAGGCAGAGAGGAAAGGAGAGAAAAGGGAGAGGAAGGGAGAGGATGGGAGAGGCCTCTCATTACGCCCTCTCTGTCATTCCCTGCCTCGCCTCACTTGTCTGTTGTGGGATTAGTTGTATCAGACATCTGTTTCAAATGAGGTTTTTCCTCCCCCATTTTCTCGTGCTGTCTGCCCCCCCCCCCCCCCTCTCTGTCTCGCGCTCGCTGTCTCTCTCTCACTTAGCTGCTCATCCATTCACGCTCTTGTTCCAGTTTTCTTTTATTCTCTTACACTGGTTTTCCACTACAGTCAGTCTGTAATTATTTAAAATGGTGTGAATGCGTAGCACTATTTTTAAAACAAATAGTCACATTTTCAAATATACAGTACATTTCATATAGATGTTGTGAGCTTAAAAGCAATAGGACAATATGGGGATTCTTCATGTTCTCATTTTCAGTCCTGTACTGACAGTGTGTTACTTTTTGAATTTATGAAAATGCCATCAGATTCAGTGTTTTATGTACTTGAATATTTACTGACTGCATAATGACCAACAGCACAGAATTTGAATAAGAGATTGTGAATCAGATAGTGTTGATAAAGTAAGTAAAAGGCCCTTTTTAAATCATTGGGTATATACTGTACATAGCACTTAGTATCATGTCAGTCCATAATAAGCCTGTCAGAAAGTGTCGCCTACAGGTCCCCAATATCCTTTAATACAGCAAAATGACCAATGAGGTCCTGTAATACAAAGACGAAACATTTATTATAGATTTATTATGAATAGCCAAGAGAATCTTTTGAAATTTAGTTTAGATACAGTCCTTCTATCACCACATTATGCTGCTTATTACTGCCATAAATAAATACAGTGAAAACCACTTTATCTTCACCAACATTTGCTCCATGTCTCTGTCAGCCTTTTCAAGGGAGATTCAGAAAGCTTTAAGAAAGTATGAGGGAGGAGGCATTATTTTTGACTCTAGCGAGAATGTTCAAAAGCCCTGAATGCGGACAGAGCACACAAGCTGTGCTCTGCTCTGGTTTAATCTAGCCTAAAGATATATGTTTATCAAAGTGAGCTGTCAGTGCCTGTTATCACAGAGTTGACAAGCTTTACAGATGTACAGCTCTTCCAGATTCAAAGACACGGGTCAGAATGTTGGACGAAGAGCAACCCCTGCAGAAAGAAAGCTACAAAAGAGAGGTAAAGATCTGGGTGAGAGATCTTTGCAATTCCTGGGGTAAATATATTTGAATTACAGGTTTGTTCATTCTTACTGACGATGGCAAAATCTGTTAAAATCTCAATAAGCAATCTTTTCTCATCATGAAAGCTACTGGGAATTTCAGAGTAATTAGCAGATCCACCCAGTTACAGTATATGTATCCAGCCAACAGGGGGATGATAATGTGCCAAAGTCAAACAAGGTAAACCTGAGGGGATCTACTAAAATCTGTTTTTTTTTATTTACCTAAATGCATTATAAGGCAGTTTCCTTTGTTCACTTTATCTGAATTCATGTACAAGTCATTTCATGAAGAAATTTCATTTGCACGACTAATTAAGGACAGCTCAATTTAGCGGAGCTCATCATGTTTGTAAACCATTTAGTTAGAATAATTAGACTGAGATTACAATGCTAAAACCCACTAGATTAATATTACACTTAAAAAAATTCTGTTAGACAGCAATTAAAAGTTGAATAAAAGTATTTGTAGAATCATCGTACAATAATCTTGTTTTTTTTTTCTAAAGAAAGTTTGCTGGAATTTCTGACTGATCTCTGTCCAGAACCATCAGAAAATGTAAAAGTGATTTAGGTAAAGCTCTCTGAAGGCAAAGAAATGACTGCAATGGCAATCGCCAGTACTCGTCTGCAAAGCGGCAGCAGAGTGGCACTGATTGTTCACAATGCATGCGTCTATGTCACTCACACCCCAGAGGAAAATATCAGTTATTTACTGTCATACAGGAGCAGATGTTTGGTTTTCTGTTATCTCTACGCTGATGATGTGGTATGACAGCCAATGCAACTGAACACGTCTGGTAATGCTGCATATTCTCAGCTGGTTGAACATTTCCAAAGAAAAGAGAAATTCACGTGGGTATTACGTGATGTGCATAATGCCATCCGTAAGTATGAGAGGGGAACAATAAGTGATATCTTGGTGATGAGCTCCTCAGAGTCCATTTAAAAATGGAGTGTTCATATTTATTGCCGTGTGTTTTCCCTCCATACATTTTGCTGTAAATGTTGCTCCACTAAGATGACATCCAGGCTTATTATCAGCTGGAGCTTGATCTGTTCTGCATGGCTTCATCCGGCACAGTGTGGTAATATCGTAACAGAGCCGTGTGTGCGTAGAGTCGTGGAAAAGTAGAGACATTTTCACTTCACAATAGGACACGGCGCCAGTCTCGAGGGGCGTGGAGGTCTGAGGTGTTAACAGCAGGCATGATGCCCACTCCATTAGTGCATTAATTAGACGGGCATGATGCCCGCCGTATGTCCATGGGGGAAAAAGCCTTATCCTGTGTGCTGATTACACAGGCTGTCAGTAGAGGCTCCGTTTGATGGAGAGATAGTGGACAGATGACAGTATTTAATGGGCAGTCCCTGCGTGGAGTTGACCTACCACCTCATGCTGATGCCTTCTAGACTCTACCACAGCCCTCTGTGGACATAAAGGCTCATTAGGAAATTGCTAGTGGTTAGTTGCATCTTGAGAGAGGACTTGTCCAAGGGAGTGAACATCATTGCCCCCAGAGGGCAATGCACCTTCACCAAAACACTGCTGTCTGCTGTCCTAGAGAGCTTTGCTCTGTCAGAGTAGGTCAGACTGGATAATCATTTTTCTTATAAAACTCTTATACATAATCTGTCTCTGCTCATCCTTCATGAGATTGGGTTGTAAAAACAAAACAACATTTTTTTAACTCTACGGGGCATTGACAAGAAATAAGCATTAAAATGGAAAAAAAGCAGAATTCAGATACCCTCACATGCAGCTGTAATAGCCGTTTGCCTAATGGAAGTCAATGCATCACATGCTGTTTCCTAGAGTGGGCTAATCTAGAAGGCATCAGGACTTTCAGGGCCGGAAACAGGGAGTAGATGGCTGGCACTGCTGGGAAACATATCAGTTCCCCCTCACATGAACATATAGGTTTCTCATTACAAATGACCTCATACTGCCATTGCAATCAACCAGATAATCTGGATCAAATGCTGGTTTGCTCAGGTCAGTTCAGCCCCTGGTCTCCACACACATGCCCTCAAAGTGATATATTAACTCAAATTTGATGGTAATTTCTTGATAAAGTATAGCACAGTTTACTCTGCAGTATGCTTACAGGCTGACCAAATACTAGGTTAAACACAAAACAGTAGCTATGGCCCTCCATCAGCAGTGTTAGCAAAGCACTTGCATAGCTAAAGATGGATGTCTGTACAAAGCAGCCATAAAATACATTTTAATACAAAAGAAAAGAGCTTAATGGAACAACACTAAATATCACCTGCTTCATCATAGAAGAAAGAATGCCAAGAACTGAGCCAGTCTTCAGGTCTGTGTCTAGACTCTAGTCAGACGGAGTAAACCGAGGATGTTTTATTTCCACGAATTAAACACTGCAGACGATAGATTACAACATAATAATGCCCTGCGAATTTTAGCTTTGAATTGATTTATTTGTTTGTTTTTATTTGTTTTATTTATTTGTTTGCTTGTCATTAAAACTGGGTACAGATTCATATCTCTGTTACAAAAGTTAATGTGACGGGAAGTGAGGGGGCGGGCAGGTGGCAGCGCTGTGGACAGCACAACCGGGTCAGAAGACAGTCCAAGGTCACCGAGCCAACATGGATATATTCAGAAGATATAATGACCAGGGAGCACAAGACCAAAAGCAACACTAGGAACTACCCTGAAGGCACAAGGCGAAGCACAACTACCCATGCATGTAACTCAATGACCAGCAACGAATGAAAACAATAAGCACGTGGAACTAAAACCAGGAAGTAAAGCAATAACAGGAAAGATAACTATGGAAACGGGGAAGCCAGGGAGGGGCCTGCCGTGACAGCTAGAGTTGTACTTCACTACCAGGATACGCTTGACCAACAAACTTCTTCAATTCTTCAATCAATCATGAGCTCACAAATAATTTTGGTTAGATCAATAAAGGGCAAAGAAAAAACATTTTGCCCAATCACTGGGTCCTGATTACTATCTAGGGCTTCTAGGTTTCAGCCTATTCAAGCATGTGTATCAATCTACCCCTGTCAAACTGGGAACTGCACAGGGACTCCAGTGCAGAGGGACTCCAGTGCAAAGGGACTCCAGTGCAAAGGGACTCCAGTGCAGAGGGACTCCATAAGTGGGATTAAAGGAAAACAGGTCTCAGTGAGGACAACAAATTGTCTGGAAATTACTTGCATGGCTTTTATGTATTGTCTTCCTTGCTAATGCCTGATATTCCTGATGGAGAAGGTAGAGCTTTCAAAACTTCAGCAAATAATAAATAGTGTAACAAAAAAGTTGTACACACGTACACACGTTTCAAGTTCTTTCAGGGCACTGCGGCACATTAGTAAAATGAATGGGTTCATGTTGAGCACCGTGGGCAGAATATGGCAGGTCTTTTGAAAATGACCCACTCTGTGATTAAGTAGCTATTAGGAAAAGACACCTTTTCCTTAGAGGAGCCGGAACACCAGAGGAAAGACAGAATGGCAGGAACACAGGGTGCTGAGTGAGGGGAGAGTGCTGTGCTAGGCAGGGGAGAGCTGTTTACGTGGGCCGGGTAATGAAAAGGACAAACAGTGGCATGCATGCTCATGGCGGAGGCCGTTTGCCCTCATTAGGCCTCTCTCTGGGGGGCTCACAGCTCTCGCATCCCCAAAACGGGGAAAAAGACAATACAGAGAGGCAAAAGGGAACGGCAGAGGCTTTGAGCAGAAAGAACATCGGCATCTATGGGTGAGTAGCCCATCACATACCGTAACTAATTAGCTTCTGAAATGTGGAATTTGGCTATTGATCACTAGTGTGTTTTATTGTTGATTCCAAGTTCCGCTCTTTCTTGACCTTTTGCATTGCTGATCTTGTGGTTTTGCAGATATCTCCTTTTATTTGTCTGACAGGCACAAAGGAACAGCGGGCCGTGCTGTAACTAAAGAACGTCGCTAATGCCCCATTCGTCCACAACAATTCACACCCATGAGTGAATTCTGTAGGTCTCTACGGATTTTCTACCTATATTTCCCATTTATGCCCATATGTTCTCGTGAAGATCCTAATTAGTGAGGAGCCCCTACACTCACTGTCATACACAGCATGATGTGAAATCGCAGGCATGTCTTTGAAGTTTGTCACCACTCTTCAGTGGGTTGAGAAAAGGGTTATAAGAGAAAAACCTGATCCCCACACACATGCGTAATGTCAAATATAATGGCTCTGTAATATGATTTATTTTGTGGCAAAGTGATAAGTGAGCAAACGTTGAAGGTAAATGACATCCACGTATGCTTAATGGCTGCCTGACCTACACACTTTTTAGAAAACAAGGGCATGTAATAAGTGGACATTCAAACTCTGGAAAGAAGCCAGTCAAGCCAAGTATTATCACTCACAATATGCTAGCCAAGTGAGTTCATTTATGTGCTGTGTTCCATCATATGCACACTCACTCAGTGTGATGGGTAGAGAAGATATACTGACATATTATTATGATTACCCTGTGTGAAATGTCACATTCGGTCATGATCTTTTGTATGGAGTCCAGCCGACTCCAGTCGAGTTGTCATTCCAGCTATATGCAAGTACACACTGACATGAAATGACGCACAACCAGGACTATGGTGCAACACAAAAGTTTGTATACAGGACCAATAATCACAATGAAATTGTGGAGGATTTGGTCTATGTTAAACATGGTACTCTAACAACAGACCTTAGGAGTTATGCAGAAAAAAAGGTAACGTAAGTTGATGTCAGTCAGACACATGAGGGCCTGGGTGTTGAGGAGTCTGATGGCTTGAGTGAAGAATCTCTTTACAGTCTGGCTGTGAGGGGCCGATTGCTTTGATGCCTTTTCCTGGATGGCAGGAGAGAAAAGAGTTTGTGTGAAATCATCCACAATGCTAGTGGTTTTACGGATGCAGCAGGTGTTTTAAGTGTCCTCGTGGTTGTCATCACTATTCCAGGGTTTTGAGGTCCAAAACAGTGCAATTCCCAAACCAGGCAGTGACACAGCTGCTCTGGATGCTCTAGTCCCTCTGTAGAACAGGATGAGGGGAATTGGGTTGGATGTTGGTGGTTCCTGAGGAGCTACTACTGAGGAGCTAGTGTTGAGGGTCCAGGTGAGGTTCTCTGCTAGCTGACCATTTCCATAGAGGACAATTTCCATAGAGGAGCTGTCAGTGTTGATTGGAGAGTGATCACCCCATACCTTCCAGAACTCAACAACCATCTCTTTTGTCCACATTCAGTGAAAAGTTGTTGACTTAGCAAGTCAGTGCACCTCCCCTCTGACTAGCTGTCGCTGCTGATGAGTCCTACCACAATCATGTCGTCAGCAAACGTGATGATGCGGTTGCTGCACAGCTGGGGGTTATGAGTGAACAACAGCAGGCTGAATACACAGCCCTGGTGGAGGGGTCCCAGTGATCGGGGTGTGGTGCTGGAGATACTGCTCCTAACAGAGGAAGGTCTCCCCATCAGAAAGTACAGGATGCAGTTGGAGAGAAAGGTATTCAGCCTTTTTTCAGTCAGATGCTGAGGAATGATGGTGATGAATGCTGATCTGAAGTCTGTGAACAGTATTCTGCTTGTGTCCTTTCTGACCAAATGGGAAAGGGCCAGATGAAGGGAAATGTCAATAGCATTGTCTGTTGTTTTTTTTTATCATCACCTTTCTTACACTGGGCTCATATTATGTGAGTCTAATTGAGTGCTGGTAGTTAAATAGTGCATTTAAGATGGTTAGTGAGATTTAATAACGCAAAGGTGCTCTATGATCTGTGATTCACTATCACACATCACAGTCATATGGCTTTAATGAGATCCGGCTTTTTAACCATTGAATCAAGTCACTTTTTATAGAGGCTAATAAAGTCAAACTCCATTTAGTGTGAAAATGCCTTAAAGCAGAGAGGAAGAGAGAGAGATAGGGATGGGAAGACGGGGAAATAAAGACTTTCTGTAGTCTGACAAAAGGATGTTTTATTTACTATTCGTCTAGTTTTTGTTTCATTAGTTTTCATAGGGTTTTCTACAAGCTCACTTGTTTGAGTCCATATTTATTCCAGCATTAAATTAATGCTGTCTAGCATTTGTTCATCTTCCAAATACTGTATATTTTAAGAGATGGCCATGGAGACAATTTTAGCAAAAGGATTAAGGAGATCAATAGTTTGCTGTAAAGAAAACATCAATAGATGTGCAGATACTATGAGGCTCCTCCAGCATCACTTTTGTATACACTGCAGCTGTTACTGTCGTGCTGCCCTAGCCACACATCCAGATTTGAGAATTGCACATTGCTTACTGCTGCATATTCCTCTCTACAATCGTGGTCATTTTCCTCTTCAGACTGGGCGGAAGGTGCTGAGTTTTTCACCTTCTAACTCTTCCTGACACCCAATTTAGACCTTAAATTCAGACCCTCCCATCAATGCCAAGAAGACACAAAGACAAGACTTGGGAGCACTGGCAAAAGAATAAAGAAAACACACACACACACACACACACACAACAATTGCCTGCAGAATCACAGTGATTGGGGTAGAGTAGGCAAAAGCACAAACATTGCAATTACAAGCTGCAATGCTAATAATAGGCACAGGTACTCAGCTGAGTCTAATTTAGCACAAGGAAGCAAAGCAAGATGGATATCAGCTCAGTTTGCTGCTTCTCAGTCTATAAACTGACACCTACTGTTCACACTTAGGAACTTTCTCTGCTTTCAAAATAGAAGGGCTTCAGATATGCAAATTTCACTAATATTTTGTTGGTGAGTCAAAGGACCTTTGACTCTTGGTTAGACTAACTGATGAAGGTAAAAACACATATTTCACAAGTTCCTCTATTTTTAAGAAATTTCAAAATACAGCCTGCAATAAATGCTCAGTAGAGGTATTGTGGTTATTAATAAGCCGACTTTCTGACTAAACATTCAGATATGTATATTTGCATGTCCGCTTTCAAATTAAAATGTTTTAACAAAGGTATTTACACTAAAATCCAACTTTATTAGAAATTCTAACTATACGTGTTGCTTCCCACAGTTACAGCCTGTAAACC
This sequence comes from Brachyhypopomus occidentalis, assembly GCA_020368025.1. Classification (NCBI taxonomy): domain Eukaryota; kingdom Metazoa; phylum Chordata; class Actinopteri; order Gymnotiformes; family Hypopomidae; genus Brachyhypopomus; species Brachyhypopomus occidentalis. The sequence goes on from JAGXOD010000072.1 coordinate 2,608,689, forward strand.
ATCTAATGCACAGTGTCATTTGCCATCCACCCTCTATCACAGCACTGTTGCTGGAGTTTTTACATGTCAGTGTCACTGGTTGACCTGTATGAACGGTCTTATGTTGCAGTATGAACGTAAAAAATGTTCCCCTTGTCCATTTGATTTGGGGTGATATGCTGAAGTTAGACTGACTGAAATGTTAATCATCTTACAGAAGGATTGTCAGACTCTTGATGTAAATTGAATGCCTCGATCTGATGCAATATCCTCCAATACAAATGAAAAACATGAAGAATAGCCTCAGCAGTTTCAATAGCTCTGGGTAACCTATGGGGGGAAATGAACCTCCAACTCTTTGAAAAACAACCTATAAGTAGTAGAATACAAGTGTTACCCTGTGAGAGGGGCAAGTCTTTGATGAAATCCACAGTGATGTGTGACTACTGGTGCTTAGGGGTCCGGGAGCATTGCTAGTAATCCTGCAGGTACCTGGCATGGAATTTTCAGTTAACGGGCAAAGCTACATTCTGGGATACCTCTGGCCACCAGCACTTATTTACTAAAACCAGTGTACACTGAATGCTGGGGTGCCCTGAGCTAAGAGAAGTATGGACCCTTCAGAGGACAGTAGGGAATTGTGAATTTGGAACATACAATCTGTTCTGTGGGCAGTCTTTGGGAGGGAGGGGGGGGGGGGGTCAAGGCTTATGCTTGAGTAATCTGCATGTCCATCTCCCACTGTATAGGTGCTACAATAACAGAAGGAGGGATTATAGGCTTCAGGGCCTCTAGCATCTCACTCGAATCAAAACAACATGCAAGGGCATCAGTGTTTTTAGAACCTGGCTGGAAGGTAAGTGTATAATTAAAACATTTGAAAAATACCCATCTGGCTTACCTTGCATTAAGATGCATTGCTACCTTAATATATTCTAGGTTCTTGTGGTCCATGAGAATTAAGAAAGGATGAAGAGTCCCCCCAAGCCAGCGCCTCCATTCTTATAAGGTGGATTTTCTAGTGGTTCCCTGTTTCTTAATCATCAAGGTTGAAAAGGCACATGGGTAAATCTTGGCGGGTGTACCATGGCACTGCGAGAGAACAGCACCTATTCCTGTCTCAGATGCGTTTGCCTCCACTGCGATTGGCAGGGATGGGATGTTTCAGGAAAGCCATCAAGTAAACCTTTACTTTAAATCCTGTCCGCCCTCCTGTGCCTCTGGAGTCCAGAGCAGAGGATTTCAAGTATAGCGTCTAATTTTCCCCATAACTTGAGTAGGACTGCCAGGACATGTTTGTGTTATTCCAGACTGGAGGAATAGACCAAAATATGGTCAATGCATACAAACACCTATTTATTCAACATATCTCTGAAGACTTAATGAAGAACTGGAACACAGGGGGGGGGAGCGTTTCCATTCATAGTGGCTGCTTGCACTGATGAAATTGGTCTTCCATTCCAGTCACGCTCTCAGATATATGTCAGATTGTACACACTTCTCAAATCTAATTTAGTAAAATCCATGGCCTGATGTAGATGTTCTTATGCAGAGGGTACAAGAGGGAATGGATAGTTATTTTTAACTACAGGCATTTAAACCTCTGAAACTAATACATGGCTTTAAAAAATCTAGCTGCTAAAGGAAATGAACATATGTAGCCCAATTTTATGGCTTCCTGGATGCATTCATCAATGGCAGCGGATGGGTAAACCCAACTCTTGGGTTGGGGTTGTACCAAGCAATAAATCTATCAGACCCTCTCAGGGACGGTGACCCAAGTTGTGCTGCTTGGGTTTTACTAAAGACATTGCTAAAATCAAGAGTACTCATCAGGAACCTTGACAGGAGTGGGCGTGTTGTGGCTGTCATTGTTCATGGTTAAAGAGGTTATCACTAGAGAGTATGTGTGACAATCATCTATGAGAGGAAATCAGGTTATCTAACTTGATCTGACAGTTGGATGAGGTTGTTTAGTGGAAGTGAGTCGTGCTCTCAGCCTTCGACATGTTGTTTAGGCTATGATGGTATACTGTGGGTAGGGCTTTACCAACCCTGCCACTAGCAGCCACAAGAGTGTGAAAATGCAGTGAATTTTCAGAAGCACATGCCTTTCTTTGTTTAATTTGCAGCAACTGTCCATTGTGGTCTCTACCAGTGCCTTCCTGGTACAAACACTTCCTTAACCTCCTTTACTGAGGACTTGCCATGGCCCATTGCAATGACTTTCCAATGAGAAGGTTTAGCAGCATCAGTAGCAAAAGCTGCTGACAGTAGATTCAAATATAACAAACATTGCAACATGAATCCATGACATAAACCTGTGGAGTTATCATGCTTCTCAAATACTTCCAGGTGCACAGGAACTATGGACAAGGCATCAGGTACTGAGGGAAGTACTGGAAGTGATGGAACCTGAGTAAGAACCTGACTGGCGACAACCATACCTTGGAGTGTACGGGTAAGGTCCTCTTCAGTCCAACTGAGATGGTAAAGGTATTGTGGGTGTGTACTGAGTAGCCTTCTTTGAGATGAAAGAGAGCATGATATCCATAACACCTGCTGGATCCCGTGTGGGTGAAGTATTCTGTAACACGATGTCACTGACTAACCTTCATGCTGCCCAGACCTGAATCCAATTGAGAACCCTGGGGTCATTATGTATCAATGCATCTGACACTGCCAACTAGCTCCACAGACTGTCCAGGAGCTCAGAGATGCCCTGATCCAGGTCTAGAAGTAGATCTCCCGAGACACAATCCTCCACGTCCTCAGGAACATGCCCAGACTTTGTCGGAGGTGCATATAGGCACAGGGGGCCCTCTAGACTACTGAGTCACATTATGAGTTGCCATAATGAAATTCCCAAAAACTAGATCAGCCTGTGATTTCAATTTTTTGCCTTTATTTTTGGTTTCAATGAGTTGATGATTTTGGTTCCCATTGAGAATATTGTTATTTCATTTGCTCTCAACAAAGTCCACAATATATATTTAAAGATTGTCAACTTGAATCTTATCAATTATTATTATCTCTTGAGTTTGTTTAGCAGTGTAGTTGGTCTCCAAACATTGGAATAATAGCATTAAGTGAGCTCCTTCTTGACGAGGCTCAGAGCCGATAGCCACACCAGCTCTTGTGGCACAAAATTGCTTGTTCCTGATGTAAAGCATAACGCACCGACAGATGGATCATATGTTAAGATTTCCAGGGTCACTCACACAATGAAGATATCATACTTACTCTGTCTAAAAAACAAGCAGTAGTTCAATCCGACGATAGCAGAGAGGTGTTTTCTCTCTCCCTTTCTGTAAGATTACATTCTCACTGCAGATGTTTTTTAGCAGAAGGAAAAAGTGCCAAGATAAATAAAATTGCCAAGGTAAAGCCCAAAGAATTGCCATCTCATTCACATGTCTGCAACTGAAAGAAAGACCACAGAGACATATTTCCCAGAAACACACAGTCACAGAAACATGCCCAGACACACACACCCTCAACCCTCACCCCCACTCCACTCCCAGCCCCGGATCAGCTAGCAAAATTGGTTATTATGATAATGTAATGGCTGTTGTGGACACTGAGGAGAGATAATGACGTCTCTGTAATGAGTGGCTATGTCATGGGTTGAATTATTCAATAGAGATGCCTTACTGAGGTTTGTCATGCTGTGCACAACAAGTGATTCAGAGAGAGTGATCTCATCCACTTATAGCAACTTGTTAATTACTGCCTCACTAATGGTGACACCTGCTTAATGGAATTATATTCAGTATGTCTAGGAATGTTTTGAAGCAGTGCATGTGAAGTGTTAAGACACTCTGGCTGAATGTCTTTGTATATCAATCACTATTCTTAGCATATGCAAACCAATCTTGCAGTACTTCATTGTAACCGCCAGGTAGAATTGAGGCTAATTTAGGTGCAGCATAAAGGAATGAATGGAAAACTAGAAAAGGGTTATCCAGTACGCTATTGGGTAGGTTTGAAAGCTGAAGCTGACTATCCCTATGCTGGACAAGCTTTGATTGGTTGAATAAGGCAGGGTTCATACGTGGTCAAAGGGAAACAGTACGCCTGACACTCCAGATCTGACTTCCATCAGTTGCAGATTACTTCCCTTCTAAGCTGGTTCCTGTAGACCTTTTTAATTATATCCCTGCCTCTGTTGGTCAGATTCACACCTGCTCTCCTTACAAATCAATAAAACATACATATTAATTCACTTAAATAAATATAGATCAAAAGATATAAAGGTGGGCTCCAATGGCTATGAAAGTGCCATATGTACCTGCATCTCATTTCACCTTTTGCACATTTTGTTGCAGCCATGTTGGCAAGGTTTGCTGTGAAAGAGGATGCTGATATGATAATTCGTGAGGGTGATCTGGAAGAACATAAACACACTGAGACAGTGAGGAGAATGCCTCAGTGTAATTTTAAACCAAAGCCATGATCGTTTTTCTCAAATGAAGGTGAATAAATCCACGAGGAAGAGTTTCAGGTAGCAGAGAAGACTGTAGAAACAGCAGAGAACTAGGGCTGATTAATAGCATTCTGAAATATTTATACCAAACGTATAATGACGACATTCTTGCTATATTTCTTGTTTGCAAAATGCTTGTGGGTGTTATTTTAGATATTTCTAGTGATTTACTGAAATATAAACATGTTGATTTTATGAATTTTATGAATTTGGCCAAAATCATGTTAAAGGTTCTATGACCTCCAGATGAAGAAAGTACCATTTTGGGATATGTACAATAATAATAATAATAATAATAATAATAATAATAATAATAATAATGACGATAATAATAATAATAATAATAATAATAATAATAATAAGAGTGCTAGGATCAAAAGATACAGGTGATCACAGTAAAAAAAAAACTTGGCTTTAATATTTTGTGATAGAAAAGATGTCAAAGACAGTGGCAGTACACAAACCTAGGACACTACAGTAAACAGATATAAAAATATGATACCTAAGGGTCAGTTTGCTGAAACTTCACCTGAATTTACCATGCTACACAAATAGGAAAAAAGGACAGACAGTTTATATACTAAACACTGAATTCCTGCCACTGACATCACCTGAACAAGATTTACTTACGCTTTTTCTATTAACACTGCTACCCTGCTACGTGAGTGGTGCTGCCACTACTAATTGCCCCAAGATTAAAAACTGTCTAGCCAGTTATTTTCCATTCTAACTTTTTTTTTAGTTAATATAATCCCAATAAATGTCTAATGTAAAACATGAAAAGACCGATACACATTTAGACAGTTTGGGCAACGCCGTCTCCCTTGATCTATTGTTATATACCTTTGATTTTCTTCTGTTGATATTGCTGGTTGAATCATTAAAAAGATGATCAAAGAGATCATTGACAGCCAGAACTAATCAGGCAGTCTCTGATGGTAATGCCTCGAAATGCTGCCGAGATTTACATATTAGAAGCAGACTGCTGATCTGCTGCTCCTGCACTGAGTGACACCGAAACCCTGCTTCCCAGACCTCTGTCTTCTCCCATTAAACCCCAATGCCAACAGATGAAATCCAATCTGCTAGCTTCTTTTGAAGTCTGGACTGCAATAGAGAGCCAGCACAAAGAAACAAAAGCAGAGAAAAGCATGAGGGAGGGGAGAAAGTGTCACAAAGGAAGGGAAACGAATAAGGAGAAAAGGAACAAGTGAGAGAAAGAGGGAGAAAGCCTAGATTGGTTGTGTGGTCTGATTTGATTTCTTGTGTGGATATAATGGCTGTTCATTTTCTATTAATCTTCCCTCTTGCCAAGCAGCAGAGGCAAATCGGGGTATTAGAATCTTGCCACTGGGCACTATGCAGGCCATTAAAACATCATTACCATCAACTCACATTATGCAAGGGATGTGCTGAAGGAATTACCTCTGTAATGAGACCAACCTGAATTTCAACACAGCATGGTTTACTATGCTATCCTCTCAGACGCACAATCCTGCATTCCCTCACACAAACATGCACACAAAGATGCCTGAACACTTTAGAGAGCTTTTTGTATTAGGCTGACAACATTAGTCTCTCTCTTTCTTTCTTGTTATGAATGCATTTTGTATTTCATTCTGGAAAAGTATTCCTTTAATGAACAATTAATAAAAAATAATAATAAACAATTAATAAAAAAATAATGAACAAATGAAGAAAAGATTTTGATATCATGCGAGGTGCTCTTTGGTTTCGTTACTTCTTATTTGTTTCTGACCAAGGTCCACATTTAATTCCAATGTATGTGTTTTAATACTCTAATTATGGCAAAATAAAGGTAAATGAACGAATGCATGAAATGTAGAATTGACATTTAAATTTAAGCATCCATGTCACTTAGCTTTGTGATCTCTGCAAGCTGCATTTTTGCAATGAACAGAAAGAAAAATGATTTATCATTTGCTTGGGAAATATTTCATACACACAACCTGACAAGGTCACTGTCTTCTCATTGGGTTATATGAGAACCTAAATTACTGTACAAATGCTTCATGGGTCATTACTAAGAGTGAAAAATGAATACAATAATCAATGACAATGTAGACATTGCTTATTGGAGTTTGCTCCAACTTAGAAATATTGCAAAGCTTAAGCCTCTCCTCTTTCAGATCTCTTAATCATGAATTTCTTTTTTTGAGAATTGACTACTGTAAATCTTTATACACTAGTATTAATCAGTCACTACTGCAATATTTACAGTTAGTCTAGAATGCAGCAGCTAGATTACTGACCAGCACCAAGATCAGAGACCATATGTTAGCCCTCACGGTACATCCCCTGGCCCCTCCCTTGGGGTGTGTGTATGTGTGGTCCGCGTCTGATTATGTCCATATACGTATTTCCTGTGGGTGTGGTTACATGTGCGTGTTCATTCGTCACACCCGTTTCGTAACTGTGATGTGTTGCATTTGGGCCTCGTTTATGTCTAGGCATTTAATGTTGTGATGTTTGCTCGTCTTTGTCAGAATCTATCCCTGTCATGACTGGAGTTGATTGTATAAGCGCTTACGCACTAATCTAATAAACGTGTTAAAAAGGCAACGCCTTGATATCAGGTTTCTTCCAACTACCCCTCGTTACAACTTCATTGGCTACCAGTGTAGGAAACAGTTAAAGTGCTTCTATTTGTTTTTAGAGCACTGAACAGTCTAGCCCTATCTTATTTTGGAAATATGCTTAGAACCTTAACCACACAAAGGTCTCTGAGGTTCTCCTCACAGAACTTGTTGGCCAATCCAAAGGCTTGTCTGAAACTTAAAGATGATTTTGCGTTGGCAGTGTGTGTCCTGGGACTGTGGAATGGTCTTCCACCCACTATTTGTCAAGCCCTTTCAACCATTATTTCTGAATCAGGGCTAAAACACAGATGTATAAACTTCCATTCGAACAGTGAGATAATATGCTAATTTTGGGTGTTTGTGTGTCTTTGTGTAAGGAATGCCACCTGATCACCCCTAAACAGCCTCACCTGCCTCTCATTACCACGCCCCCTTTCATCCACATTTATACACCCTCCTACTAGTTCCTAGTCGCGAAGTATTGCCGACTATGCCGCATACCGAGCGTTTCTATTGCCAGCCTGTCTTCTCGTGTTCTGACCCTTGCTTATTCCCCAGACCCTGTTACCAGCCTAGCCCTTCTGTACCTCTCGGATTCTGCTCGCCTGTTATGACCCTGGACCGTCCCGACCTTCCCAAGAACAACCTAATGTTGTTGAACCTGACGCTAATGATTCACCTGCTTGTCATTGTACGAGTGAATTGTGAAAATAAAAGCGATCTACTTCCGCATTTGGATTCCTCTCTGTTCGATGTACACGTAACACTTTGTAAAATTATTTTTATTATTTGTATGTGTTGATTCCTTTTGGACTACTGTATTTTATGGGTATTTACTGTGGGGACTATTATGTATTAGTAATGACAGGATGACAACACTGCGCAGAGAGTTGTTAACCAGAGAATGGTTCAGGGTCAAAATGGGGGAACTAATCTACAATACATGACTGACTAAGGAACAGGAACTGTAAATTAAACAAAAACAAACAGACTAGAAATGAAACAGGAATAGTAACTTGAATAAATGCGAGAAAGGAAAACAAGAAACCAGAACATAAGACACATTTCTAGTGGTGTGTTACACAGTACATGGACCGTAGACAAAGAACAATGACCAGCCACCATGATGAGGAAGCCAGAGGTATAAGTACAGAAGATGAGGGCAAACAATAAACACGGGGAAAAAACAAGGCTGGGGAAAACCAAAACAAGGCAGAACCAGGGAACGAAACCAAAATGCAAACAAAGACCACAAGGAGACCACTACCATGGAACTGCAACTTCAGAGGAGGCTAAATGTGACAGTATTCACTGGGGTGAGATGATGTACAGCACTTTATTTAATGTAAGTAGTTATAGTACTTTATATTTTACTTGCTTACTAATGTGCTGCCTACTTGCTTATATGTGTAAGGCTCCTGTTCTAAGGGCAAAATTTGGTTTGTAAATTCCGTATAACTAGGTGGTTCGGGTCTCATCATGACATAATCTGAGCTCCACTCTTGGAGAACGTGTAGTAGATATCACAGCAAATGACCATCTAGAGCCTCTTCCCAGACCCTAATGGAAAAACAATGAGGTCAGATGCAGTATTAGTTGTTTCTTGCCTGATAATTAATGCTGCACCAATTTGAGGGGATTTAACTCAGGTGACACAAGTAGAAATCAAACTAAGGAGACCAATTAGTCCTTATTCACTTCTAAGTGAAGAGACCAGGTGAGGACCTGATACTGCTGAACACAATTTTCCACACAAGATTGAGGTCAATGGGTGATGTGAGTTGAGGATTCTCTCTGTGACATCCCAAGTAACACACTATCCACTGAAATCACTGGCATTATGATTTTTCCCTGGATTTTTCTGTGATGCAGGCAGCTACTTATCATTTTTATCTTCTAAGATCAGGAAATCATTCTAGGTTTGTCTACTTTGGAGGCTTTGACCAATGACCACTGACCACCACAGTGCTGCAGGAAGAGCGCAGTGTCAAGGGTAGCCCATTCCACTTTAACGACGACACAGAAGCGTGTATGCAGCTGCTTGTGCCAAGGGGACTTTATGACCATCATAAACAGAACTGTACCAGAAAGGGAGCGTTCACTTCACCCCAGCAATGAACGTGTACTGACTTCAACTGATCCCTGGGGTAAACCATTCAAAAGGCCACCCTAGGATAACCAACAAATGGCGCTGAGAGTTGACTGCATTGATACCTTGCCCAGTTCGTTAACAAGGTTCCACTAAGTAAAGGGAAATCCGACACAGTCCTACTGTCAGAGTAGCTCAGACTGAAACAAAATGTCACTGGGCTGAGGGAAGCGACGAAGAGAAGGCAGGACCGCACAGCAGTCCGGGAGAGGAGCTGCAACTCAGTAAGCAGCTGTGCTTTTCATTTGCCCGATTAAACATGCTGCTGGGTTTGTAATTATCCCACTTCATCTGATAAGAGCAATGAGGATGATCCATCCACCATCACGCCCAGGGTCTGGACCACGGAAATAATGGATCGCATTTACTTTACGAGGAGATGCATAATAAGACTCAACCATCCCTCACCTATAAACGCACACACACGGCAGCACGGAAATGGAGCATTCATCCCATTAGGTGTCACAGAGTGAGGACTGAGTTATGAGGATGTTGGAATGAACTCCTGAATGGCATTGACCTCACCTTGAGCTGACACACATCTTCCAACATAACCATGTTAAGATCTTCATTTATTTCAATAGTAAATGATATCAATTGTGCATTTATATTTTTCAGACATTAAAAGCATTAAAATGAACAGCTATTCAGATATGCAAGATTCCAACCTTTTGTATCATCCTTAAACTAAGTGAAGGAAGTCAGCTAGTAAGACTCCCACGTTAGGTGCTTTTCTGCATATCTTCAGGTTATGTTGACATTGGTATTCATATGCTTACTCATAAATAAACATCTATCCGTATGAAAAGGGAATATGTTTTTAATTATTGTCAGTATACATTATATTAATAGAAAGACTTAGTGACTCATCTGAGCTTTTTGATAAAATAAGCTATCAAAACAAGTTCAATTCCATTTTAGTTAGATGTACTGACGTATGTACTAAAAATGTATTTTAGTGTGTTTGTAAGGGAATGACACTACACTTATGTTTGTGACAAGGCTGCTGCAAAGCAGTGGGTATATTGGAAGTGGGCTAATGTACAACAGGAGTGGCATTTGGTCAAGATCCATCCATCCATCCATTGTCTTCCGCTTATCCGGGTCCGGGTCGCGGGGGCAGTAGCCTAAGCAAAGAGGCCCAGGTTTCCCTCTCCCCAGCCACCTCTTCCAGCTCTTCTGGGGGGATACCAAGGCGTTCCCAGGACAGCCGAGAGATATAATCTCTCCAGCGTGTCCTGGGTCTTCCCGGGGCCTCCTCCCAGTTGGACATGCCCAGAGCGCCTCCCTAGGCAGGCGCCCAGGTGGCATCCGAACCAGATGCCCGAACCACCTCAACTGGCTCCTCTCTACGTGGAGGAGCAGCGACTCTCTCCGAGCCCCTCCCGGATGACTGTGCTCCGTACCTTATCTCTAAGGGAGAGCCCAGACACCCTGCGAAGAAAACTCATTTCGCCGCTTGTATTCGCGATCTCATTCTTTCGGTCACTACCCAAAGCTCGTGACCATAGGTAAGAGTCGGAACGTAGATTGACCAGTAAATTGAGAGCTTTGCCTTTTGGCTCAGCTCTCTCTTCACCACAACGGTCCGGTACAGCGACCGCAATACTGCAGCCGCAGCACCGATCCGCCTGTCAATCTCTCGTTCCATCCTTCCCTCACTCGTGAACAAGAACCCGAGATACTTAAACTCCTCCACTTGAGGCAAGGACTCACTCCCGACCCAGAGAGGGCACTCCACCCTTGTCCGACTGAGTACCATGGTCTCAGTTTTAGAGGTGCTGACTCTCATCCCAGCCGTCTCGCACTCGGCTGCAAACTGATCCAGCGAGAGCTGTAGGTCTCGGCCCGATGATGCCAACAGGACCACATCATCTGCAAAGAGAAGGCGTGGAATCCTGAGGCCACCAAACCGAACCCCCTCCGCCACTTGGCTACGCCGAGAAATTCTGTCCATAAAAGTTATGAACAGAACCGGTGACAAAGGGCAGCCTTGGCGGAGTCCAACTCCCACCGAAACCAGTCTGACTTACTGCCGGCCATGCGAACCAAACTCCTGCTCCGTTTGTACAGGGACTGGGTAGCCCGTAGCAACGGGCCCCGTACCCTATACTCCCGGGGCACCCCCCCAGAGGAATCCCCGAGGGACACGGTCGAATGCCTTTTCCAAATCCACAAAGCACATGTGGACTGGTTGAGCAAACTCCCATGCACCCTCTAGGACCCTCGCAAGGGTGAAAAGTTGGTCCAGTGTTCCACGACCAGGGACGGAATCCACATTGTTCCTCTTGTAACTGAGATTCGACTATCGAACGGACTCTCTTCTCCAGAACCCCTGCATAGACCTTACCGGGAGGCTGAGAAGTGTGATCCCCCGATAGTTGGAGCACACTCTCCGGTCCCCTTTCTTAAAAGGGGAACCACCACCCCGGTTTGCCAATCCAGAGGCACTGCCCCGATGTACACGCGATGTTGCAAAGGCGTGTCAACCAAGACAGTCCCACAACATCCAGAGCCTTAAGGACCTCAGGACGGACGTCATCCACCCCCGGAGCCTTGGCTCCAAGGAGTTTCACAACTACCCTGGTCACCTCAGCCCTAGTGATGGGCAAACCCCCGCCCGAGTCCTCTGGTTCTGCTTCCTCTATGGAAGACGTGGTGGTGGGATTGAGAAGATCCTCGAAGTATTCCTTCCACCGCCTAATGACATCCCCAGTCGAGGTCAGCAGATCCCCAGCCTCACTGTATACAGTGTTGGTCGGGAAACGCTTTCCCCTCCTGAGTTGCCTGACGGTTTGCCAGAACCTCCTCGGAGCCGATCGAAAGTCGCTTTCCATGGTCTCACCAAACTCTTCCCACACCCGAGTTTTTGCCTCTGCGACAGTCAAAGCCGCGATCCGCTTGTCCCCCCTGTACCTGTCTGCTGCCTCCAAAGTCCCACGGGCCAACCAGGCCCGATAGGACTCTTTCTTCAGCATGACGGCCTCCCTTACCCGAGGTGTCCACCACCGGGTTCTGGGATTGCCGCCACGACAGGCACCGACAACCTTGCGGCCACAGCTCCGATCTGCCGCATTGACAATAGAAGCACGGAACCAAGCCCACTCAGACTCAATGTTTCCGGCCTCCCTCGGGATGCGGTCAAAGCTTTGTCGGATGTGGGAGTTAAAGACCTTTCTGACAGGTTCCTCTGCCAGACGTTCCCAGCAAACCCTCACAATACGTTTGGGTCTGCCAGGTCTGTCTGGCATCCTCGCCCGCCATCTGATCCAACTCACCACTAGGTGGTGATCGGTTGACAGCTCAGCTCCTCTCTTTACCCGAGTGTCCAAGACACACGGTCGCAAGTTCGACGATACGATTACAAAATCGATCATCGAACTGCGACCTAAGGTGTCCTGGTGCCATGTGCACTTATGGACACCTCTGTGCTCAAACATGGTGTTCGTTATTGACAAACTGTGACGAGCACAGAAGTCCAACAACAGAACACCACTCGGGTTCAGATCGGAGAGGCCGTTCCTCCCAATCACGCCCTTCCAGGTCCCACTGTCATTGCCCACGTGAGCATTGAAGTCCCCCAGCAGAACAATGGAATCCCCAGAAGGGGCACCTTCCAGTACCCCCTCCAAGGACTCCAAGAAGGCCGGGTACTCCGAACTGCCATTCGGTGCATAAGCACAAACAACAGTCAGAGCCCTTTCCCCGACCCTAAGGCGCAGGGAAGCAACCCTCTTATCCACTGGGGAAAACCCCAACACACAGGCAGCGAGCCGGGGAGCTATGAGTAAGCCCACTCCAGCCCTCCGCCTTTCACCCTGGGCAACTCCAGAAAAGAATAAAGTCCAGCCTCTCTCGAGAGGATTGGTTCCAGAACCCAGACTGTGTGTGGAGGTTAGCCCAACTATATCTAGTTGGTATCTCTCAGCCTCACACACCAGCTCAGGCTCCTTCCCACCAAGAGAGGTTACGTTCCATGTCCCAAGAGCCAGCTTCAGTAACCGAGGGTCGGTACGCCAAAGGCCCCGCGCCGGCCACCGCCCAAACCACAATGCACTGAACCCCTAGTACTACCTCTCCCACCGGTGGTGGGCCCATGGGAGAGTGAACCCATGTAATCCCTTCGGGCTGTGCCCGGCCGGGCCCCATGGGTAGAGACCCGGCCACCAGGCGCTCGCCGAGGAGCCCCTCCCCAGGCCTGGCTCCAGGGTGAGGCCCCGGTAACCCTGATCCGGGCAAGGGTATCTGGGTCCTGTTTTCATATTCCATTGGGGTTTTTATTTTTTTATTTGGACCACTCTTTGTCTGGCCCATCACCTAGGACCAATTTGCCATGGGAGACCCTACCAGGGGCATTGCCCCCGACAACCTAGCTCCTAGGATCACATGGGCACGCAAACCCCTCCACCACGATAAGGTGGTGATCCATGGAGGAGAAGATCCATCCATTTACATTTAGAAGTACTTTTTTTATAAAAAAATGTAAGATCCATCCATTTACATTTTTTATAAAAGTACTTCTATACTATCAATCATGCAGATCTGGTCTAGGCATGTACTATATGTACTAAGACATGTATGTATTTTATGAAGTTAAAAAGGTGCAGCAGCAAATTAGCTTCTGTCAAGTTTTGTGTATTGTGTATGTGTGATAGAGAGAGGGGGGGAGGGAGAGATACATTTACATTTACATTTACATTTACGGCATTTAGCAGACGCCCTTATCCAGAGCGACTTACAAAAAGTGCTTCATTGTTTTACTCAGAACAAAATCTCTAGCTAGTTAGTTTAGGCTAAAATCAGGAAGAAACTTTAAGCAAAGATATTATTAGATACAGTCAGTATGGACGCCTAGATATACTCAAATATATACTGAGAAAACCCTAGAAGAGCTCTGGGTACAGATCGGGATTTGACCATTGCCACCATGTATGGAGGTGCTGGTCCATTCTTAGCCTTGTAGGCCAGCATCAGGGTTTTATATCTGATGCGGGCAGCTACAGGAAGCCAGTGAAGAGAGCGCAGCAGAGGAGTAACATGGCTGAACTTAGGAACATTGAAGACAAGTCGAGCCGCCGAGTTCTGGATCAGTTGCAAGGGCCTGATGGTACGCATAGGAAGACCAGCCAGGAGTGAGTTGCAGTAGTCAAGTCTTGAAATGACAAGAGACTGAACAAGCACTTGAGTAGCCTCGCTAGACAGAAAAGGTCGAATTCTCCGAATGTTGTAAAGGAGAAATCTGCATGACCGAGTCAGGTTTGCAACATGGGTTGAGAACGATAACTGGTCATCCACAACTACACCAAGACTTCGAGCTTCAGCAGATGTGGTGACCAGCGAGTTCTCAAAAGAGATGGAAAGATCCTGGCGAGGACTTGAAGTTCCAGGGATGAACAGTAATTCAGTCTTGCTGGGGTTCAGCTTCAAGTGATGAGCCGACATCCAAGATGAGATATCAGCAAGACAAGCCGAGATCCGAGATGAAACCTGTGTGTCAGAAGGTGGAAAGGAAAGGACAAGTTGAGTGTCATCAGCATAACAGTGATAGGAAAATCCATGGGAGAATATTACATCACCAAGAGAACGAGTGTAAAGAGAGAAGAGCAGAGGACCGAGCACTGAGCCTTGTGGGACACCCGTGGTGAGCCTGGAAGGAGCAGATGTGGCCCCCTGCCAAGATACTTGGTAAGATCTCCCATCTAGATAAGACTTAAACCACTGCCAGACAGTGCCAGTGATTCCAAGTCTTCTGAGGACAGACAGGAGGATCTGGTGGTCAACTGTGTCGAAGGCTGCAGAGAGGTCAAGCAGAATTAGGACCGAAGACAGTTTGGCAGATCTAGCAGCATGCAGCTTCTCTGTAACTGCGATGAGAGCAGTTTCAGTAGAGTGCGCCGGTTTGAAGCCAGACTGGTTCGGGTCCTGTAGGTTGTTCAGAGAAAGAAATAGAGACAGTTGGTTATAAACAGAACGCTCCAAGACCTTAGATAGGAAAGAAAGAAGAGATACAGGTCTGTAATTGCTGATGTCAGAACAGTCCAGAGTAGGCTTCTTCAAGATGGGGATCACTCTTGCAGTCTTGAAGATAGCTGGTACATGGCCTGTTGACAAGGAGCTGTTGATGACATGAGTGATGAATTGTACCATTGTACTTCTGCCTAACTCAAAACTCACTCTCTTTGTGTCTCTTTCCTTTTTTCATTCTACATTTCTAGCCATTTCTGCTGGGCAAACCAGTCTGCCTTGATCTATTGTAAAACTGACCACTGATGAAATGCACACTAATCTTATTATTCTCGTGGGCGTAGATGCCTAGCACAAGCCCAGAAGCAGGTTACTTCCTTTTGCCATTTTCTTTTTCATGCTTTCATCTTTTGTTTGTTGAGCTCAACCAGACCTCAAGTTAAAAACAAAATACTATTACTATTACATACAAAACCTTTTCTCACAAATACTTGAAACCATCACAGTAGGGTGAAGGCTACACATAGGCTATACATTCAGTATCTCTGTGTCTTGTACCTCCAACCAGCTAAGCACATATGCTTTGTTCCTCTGACACTCTGGATTCCAACATTGGACAGTGGACAAAGGAGAATAACAGCTAAGAACGGTGCTGCCCATCAGAGCCGCCATTAGTCCACATTGGAAGACCAAGGCTCTGTGAGCCCTGTGTTTCATTCTGAATAATTAAAGGCTGCTTGAGAAGGAGAGTGGGTTCAGAGACGTAAACAGGATCCACCCGCTGCCAAGCACTATATCGCTTTATGACAGTGTGATTTTTTTTATGAAGTGAACCCCAAGCCCCCCCCCCCCCCCCCGAAACAGTGTACACAATGATATGATCAAACAGCAGGCAATTCTCGACTGCTCCCCCATGCTTCTGTGCCACTTACACCCACTGCCATAATCATAACCCACAGCTCTCTGAACAACTCCCCGTTAAACATTTTAACAGGCTATATGAATTATGCATGCTGACTGCTGCATGCCGTAGCACTCTTGACAAAGGTTTTCTGATATGTTTTTTGAATGTATGTATGCTGAGTGCATTTTCTGCGTGTGAGGTCATCGTGCGCTGGAGTATTTCAGATTAAAGCCCAATTCAGGTCAATGGCTGGAGCTCTTGTTCACCTAGCTCAGGTCTACCTGAGCTGGTCTGCCTACAATACAGGACACCAGGGGAGAGATGCTGTAATACTTTGTACAAGAGTGGGAAGCAGCTTAGGCGAGTTTCTCACCCTCATTGGGCCATGCACAGAGCAACATGAGGAAAGGCAGGACTGCTTACAGGTAAAAATCCCCACTTCAACCCTGGTGTATATTTGCAAAACTCTCTCTCTCTCTCTCTCTTTGGTGTATTGTTTTCTTCTGTGTCTAGTTTTTTCAAAGATTCTTCTCGTCTCCCACTCAAGCATGCGTGAACGCTGGGCAGCATGAATTGAATGTTCTGAAGTAATATCACATCCAGCAGTAGCTAGAGAGAATATACGGTTTCTCAGAACACTAATCTTGAAGACATCACAGACACTCAAGACACTGACCCATCTGTGTTCTGAAGAGATAAGGTAAGGCACACTCATCTTCCTGGTTGGAGTCCCTCATCAGGGGAAGTGAGAACACTGCCATCTAGTGAGAGTCAAACTGCGGACATTGCGGACAAGGCCACTCAAGGGGCCCAGTCTGGTAAGTGTGCCTAACAAGTGTGATGGTCCAGTGTGCCTCTCCCATACACACTGACCCTCACTGAATTCCTTCTCCTTCAACTCATTTGAGCATTGGTGTTGCAAGCCAGGGATATTAGTAGCCCAAATCTAACAGTGTCAGTGATATCTGTTTTTTTGTAAGTCGTTTGTAAAGTTTGTAAGTCGCTCTGGATAAGAGCGTCTGCTAAATGCCGTAAAATGTAAATGTAAATGTAAATATCTAATCAATGATATCTGACCCTTTCAACAGGTCAGTTCCACTGGTATCTTTGCATCTACACATCTTGAATGAGATAATGATTCACTCACTCAGATCCTCCAATCAGTCTGGCTCATGCTGTGTTCTTTCCTCTAAACTTTTAACTTTTAAGTTTCACTTAAACAGTACAGTGTGTACAGGTGAACACTACACCTAAAATGTCAACATTCCCTATTTTAAGTTGATTATTTTTTAGAAATAAGCTACATTTTTTAAATACGTTAATAAGTCTCAAATTTGACATGTTTCATTTTGGTTAAATATGAACTATTTCAAAACGCCCTGCAAAAAAAAAAATTAAATGATGGCAGAGATTCTGAATAGGCGGAGAGCATGTGGGCGTAGGACAAGCTTAATGGGTCTGAACTGCTCACGCAGCATTCTACCCATCATGCACTGTGTTCATTTGCCATCCTGTCTGATCATGACTCAATTTGTCTGGCAATGAAGTGTGCAACATTTTTGCCATTTTAATAAGCAACTATACAGCCTTGTTTCATGTGACATGCTATAAAGTATAAAATTAGGCTATAAGATGGATCATAAGGCACGGTGGTAAAGGCTGTGTGTGCATCTGTCTGATTCATATTTGATCAATCTGTTAAGGACATTCATCGTTAGTCGGGACAACAAAGTTTAATTCAGCTATCAGATTTCGCTAAAACCAGACCTTTGACAAAGATGGCTGTCTGCAATAAGCTGTGTAAGGATGATCTTGGACTTCTCTGTATGAAAACCCTGCAGCCGCAGAACATGTGCTGCTCCAGCACGCTTTCTTTAATTACACTGCATTACCGCAACAAAAATAAAACAACAGCAACAAAGCAACCACAGTCAAGCAAGCAGAAAATGACTCATGAAAGGGGATCATCCCATGCAGAGAGAGTGACAAACGGAAATACACCACTAATCATTTGGACCAATTACTGATATAAATTCATGAACAGCCAAACCTACTTTATATGTTCTATATTGGACATCATCAGAACATTTGTACATTAGTGGTTTTTCCTACTGACCCCAAGCTCATCTGTTCAAGAACCTTCTCACTGAATAACAATTTTTTTTTTCAATACTTCAACACAAAGTTTATGCACAACGTTTATAGTCACTATGTGGAGGTTTAAAATCTTCTGTCCATGTACAACCTACTGAGGGCTTGAAATGTCTTTTAGACTTGCTGCAATATGTGTACATTCAATCCCTCCGTGGGCACTGTGCTTGCATTTCAGTAGTCCCATAACAAGGACCTTATCCCTGTGTCAGTTTTTATGCTCCCATTCCAATAACTAGAGGCAGGTGGACCTTTGGCCTAATAATAAAGCTACTGACTCTATATCGCTAATGTCTGGTCCAACCATGTTTACTCGATCTGACAACTTTATAGTCCACAAAGCACCAAACCTATGAATACGTTTAGTTAAATGATTGCCAGAGACATCTAAGCATGGCCCTTTACACAAGGTTTCTTCTTACAACCAAAAAAAGGGAATTAACCTTCTCCAGTTTATTTTGTTCAAACATTTCTCAAACTTCAAACAGTCCACATTTTAAAAAGAAGCAATTCGTTCTGGGGTGATTTTTTGCAATTTATATATATATATATAAAAAATAAAAAAAATAAAAAAAAATTGCCATGTCCAGTCTCAACCCATCAGGTCTTTGCGCAGTGGTGCTGGCTACTCTACGCCTACAGGGAAAGTCAAAAGTTTTTGAATAAACTGCAAATGTAAAGTTGCCAACCTGCTTGACAGGTGCACTAGGCCTTGGCATCCTTCCTACTTAGGCAGAAAAAGCACAGTCTGAGGGACCCGGCGAAGTCATTCTCAGAAAAAGTGCAGCATGATAGCTGGTACTTGAAAAGGTAACCCAACATGGAGGGGGAGGGGGCAGAGGCGGGGGAGGGGGCACACATGACATGACAGCTGATGCCAAAGTACTGAATCAATAAAGTTTTTAATTTTCATCACTGCACTCACTTCCACTTTACTTCTGTTATGAAGATCTACCACCCCCCCCTCCAAAAAGTAATTCGACTCGTTTTACAAACTAATCCAGCATGCAGGGTAGCATGACGCTTCCCATTCCAGTCTTCTCCCAGTTCACAATAGCATCAGATCAGCTACAGCAGGGGGTTTGTTTTAGATTTCATGTAACTTCAGTCTCTTGTAGAAACGAACCACATTTGTTGTTCTATTTCCAACTATTTCAGTGAGTACTGTAGTAGGAAGCATGTACTGTTGCAAAAGTTGCTTTAATTCTACTTTCCCATAACCTCACAACTCTGACAAACTACTGAGCTGTTTCTTTAATTGAACATTTTTTTTACATGAACAGGAAAGTGATTAAGAAGAGCAGTGTTGAAAGTGCCGGTGTTCGCCCTTTGGTTTGAGGGAAATTCAACTAGCGTAATCACACTGTCTAAAATATTAAATCGGTGCTTAAAACAATGATCCCTACTAAGTCTAACCAATGACACAAAACATCCTCTGGCACGAATCCATGTGCAGATGCATAACCATTTCATTTAACGTCCTCCAAGTATATAAATAAATTATATTACACACAATATAAATTGTGTCTGAGTCAAGTCATATATACCACGAAGCAAAACTGCAGAAGGCTCTCTAGCACATCATCCTCAGGGCAATTAAAGTCATCTCACATAAAAATATATTATTCTGATCTACAATTCTGCAATGCTACATTCACAATGACAAGGAAACGATCTCTGTCTATCCTGGATCTAGGAGTATAAAAATTAATAAAATAAATATAAACTGTTCAGACCAGGCATGACGATCATAAATCTTCAATCTATCACCTGCAGTACTTCATATTACATAGGCATATTTGGGAGAGGTAATAGCCCCTACACCGGTGGGGCTTCTTCATTCAAGTGCATTAACACTGTCACCTTGTGTTTCCTGAACAAACATCATTATTAATGTATGTTGACGCATGTTATTTTA
Organism: Brachyhypopomus occidentalis; assembly: GCA_020368025.1. Lineage (NCBI taxonomy): Eukaryota > Metazoa > Chordata > Actinopteri > Gymnotiformes > Hypopomidae > Brachyhypopomus > Brachyhypopomus occidentalis. The sequence goes on from JAGXOD010000072.1 coordinate 2,628,840, forward strand.
GAACATAAAGAACAAATATCAGCATGAGAAAGATGTGTAATCTTAAATTGCAATCCTAATTTTATTTTATTGCCAATACTGGTCCAGTTCATTCTTTAATTAACTGGAAAGCATTTTACATTTTTTAGCATTTTTTTTTACCTCTTTCTGTAACAATTCCTGCATCTAGTCTCTCTTCTAAGATCAATTATAACAGCCACTGGTGTCTCGTCAGACACACACATACAGAGAGAAAGGGGGGGGAGAGAGAGAGAGAGAAAGAGAAAGATCATATTTTCCTCTTTCAGTCATAACCACATCCTACTATGCTGATATCGGAGATCCGCGGCACACTGACTGCCATGGTTTAAGTAATAGCCATTACAGGGAATAATTAAGTCAATCTTTTAGTCTGAAATGTATCATCATTTGACTAGGGTTAAGTGCTTGACAAATGGCATTTGAGAAAGAAAAAAAACATTTCAGAACATAAGAGATTCAGAACAGCTAGTTACCAGAAGTGAAAGAAAACTGACTCACAAACATTGAATTAGATTTATGCACACCTGACCACATAGTCTCATATATGTATATGACTTTATAAAGCATTCTGAGATTGAAGTTCTTCTGCAGTGCATCGCCAGAGAAGGCAATTCACTAATGCAATGTGCATCTCTTTTGATCAATGAGATCACATGACTATCTATTCTAATGAATCCTGTCTCAATAACCTACCAGCAGAATGGGAAAAGCAGACAAGTCGCTATTTGATTACCCGATCGTAATCACTTCTAATTCGCTTTTCGGCCCTCTTTCTTATACAGCAGGCGTCACAGTTCGAAATCAACAGCTCTTGGGCATTGATACTTCTTAATTATTGAGACAATCAAGGGAAAAGCTAATGGAGAAAAGACTTATCTGGCCAGGTTCATTTCTGGTTGATTGAATTACTTTGTGAATTAGCCAAGTATCATAAAGAGGAGGCTAAGAAATGGGGAAAAAAGAGGAAAAGTCACTGAATGAGCAGATATTTCTTTCTCTGTGATTCAATAAAGCTCCACAAATTAGCACTCCTTTGTATTGTGACCAGGGTGAATTCCACTGGCAGCAGAAGATGAGGGCTCTATTGGCATCGTTCAGGGGGAAGGGCACATGTACAGGATTTGACTGTGAAGAAGCTACAGGTGGAGAAAGAGGACAGAAGGACAGGAGATACAGATCTGTCCCTTTATTATGTCACCATCTTGTCACATGACCTTATCCTTTCCCAAAGACTCATCTATCTTGTCTGACAATATCATGCTGATTAGCATATTCGCTAAACGCTATTTGATATCCTGACCTGCTTACTAAAAAAATATTGACAAATATTTTTATAATATATAAAAGCATCAGACTAGGCAACAGTCCTTCTGGAGTACTTCATCCTTACATGCATGCAGGGAAATCTGTATTTACTTATTTTTAGAAAGGGCATTATTGGGTTGAATACCTGATATTTCCAGGTATTATGATGAAGCTTTGCTGGCCTTTTGTAGCTGCACTGAGGGAGTTTGGAGTCTTGGAACAGGCCATGTTTTTTATTGCTTGTTTATGCACCTTACCCAGTGACATAGAGTTTAATTAAGATAATTATCTCACCTAGTTCTCATGTCCCTACAAAGGAATCTCATGCAAATGAGAGCTGGCCTGTGGCACCCTCAGCGATCAATCACTCACCTCCTGGGTGAATTTGGTGATTACTGTGATAAATAAAAGTCATAAAAAAGTGACAGCAGGAGATAAAGGGGCATAAAAGGAAAATGCTTTCAGCCACACTAATAGAACCAATTGAGATCCAACATTCTGCATCCTGAAGTTCAACACACTATGTGCACCCATTTGTTAACTTAATAGCAATGGAATTCTAAACCCTTGGACAAATCAATGTTACATCTAATGATTAAAATAAATGATCTGCCATGAACTGTTTTTATTGACCTTGCTGCAAATGCTGCATGCCAGAGTGATCTTGGCCAATTCTGGAAAGAGCAGAAAGACCCACAGACGGGACGTCGCAGGGCTAAGACGTTCTCCTGGGTCGCTCCTCCATCTCATAAATCAGGTTAATGCATCAACTTTGTCCCGATGTAATCACGACTGTGTGGCTGGGAAGTAGGTGGAGCCAAGCCACTGCCCTCGGCACCAGAGCACACATCTCCTCTGTATTCTTCTCCTGAGTCTACTGATCATTTTCCAATGGGCTGTTTGACAGTTTGCCAGTTCCAATGCTGCTGGTGTAATGTCCCTTGTCAACTCTTATAAACTCATATATCTATCACAGAGATTCCCCTTAAAAACATTCATTATCCAAGTGATTAAAAATTACCCTTGATTTTGGAAAGGGTCAGTGAGATGTTAAGAATAGAGGGCAATGCTAGGGTTGGTGACAGATTGAAGTTAGCCTGCTGAGACTGTAATTTAGCTGCTTATGGCTGAAATGCTGGATCATTTTCATTTTCTGAGTTTGATTACTTTCATTATTTTCACAGCAGAAACCTCCTTAACAGGTACCGAGGTGGCTCAGAACATCTCACCCAGTTCTTCTGAGGTGTTCTTTTGCTTAGACATACATGTTCATTCATGCTACCGTTCCACATCACCATGTGGAATATCTGCCCTCACTAGCTCATATGACTCTACTGCTTTACTGATGCATTAATATGAAATAAGAAGCATTTTGCATGTAGGTATTAATGGGAATTTAATCAAGCCCATGTTATAGTGCAGCCCCCTGATTACTTGCAATATATTCTACAATGTCGTATAAACATAAAGCTCTGTGGAACAGTTTTGGTTGTCTTCAGCTGTTCACTGAAAGGGACGAAAAAAACAAGGACAGCAGTGAAAGGGCATGAATTGTCCTGATGGGAAGGTTCGTCTGCAATATGCAAAGTGGAGAGTGAGAGAAAAAGATTGGGGAGTGGAGAGAGGGAGAGAGGGAGGGAGAGAGAGAGGGGGAGAGAGAGAGAGAGCACTGAAAGCCATGAGAGGGAGGTCCTCATCTCCATTCACTCTCCCCTGTCCAGTGTTGGTCTTTTGTATCCAGTGTCACTGTGAGGTGAGAGGCTGCAACATTTACATTTACATTACATTTACATTTACGGCATTTAGCAGACACCCTTATCCAGAGCGACTTACAAAAAGTGCTTCATTGTTTTACTCAGAACAAAGTCTCTAGCTAGTTAGTTTAGGCTAAAATCAGGAAGAAACTTTAAGCAAAGATATTATTAGATACAGTCAGTATGGACGCCTAGATATACTCAAATATATACTGAAAAAACCCTACTTAAAAGATAAAAGCAAGAAAAGTCATTACAGTCACAAATATTTAATAAATGCTAGTGTAGTAAAATGTAATTTAAGTGCTCTTGAAACAGATGTGTCTTCAGTCTTCGCTTAAAAACAGCAAGAGACTCTGCCATTCGGACACTCAGGGGAAGTTCGTTCCACCACTGAGGTGCCAGAACTGAAAAAAGTCTGGATGCATGTTTTCCGCGTGTTCTGAGAGATGGTGGGTCAAGCCGAGCTGTGCTTGAAGCTCGAAGAGCTCTGGGTACAGATCGGGATTTGACCATTGCCACCATGTATGGAGGTGCTGGTCCATTCTTAGCCTTGTAGGCCAGCATCAGGGTTTTATATCTGATGCGGGCAGCTACAGGAAGCCAGTGAAGAGAGCGCAGCAGAGGAGTAACATGGCTGAACTTAGGAACATTGAAGACAACTGTTGCAGCTGATGCTGGTGACCGGCTGTCCAATACATGCCTGTTAGATCAATGCACATTTCCTCTTCAGAGGGGGTGACAAGTGGCTCTGTGAACCATTCAAGACCTTTTAGAGCTGAAATTTTTAAAAATGTATAAATATGTTTACATGCAGTTTTGAGTTTTCAGTCAAAAAGAGACAACCACTAGTGAGAGCCTATTTAAACAGTGCTTATATTCAAAGAAGTAAACTTCCAGAAATTTCCAGAAAACAAGTAAACTTCCAGAAACAAACTTCAACTTCCAGAAGTAAAATTTCACTTTTCCTCAAGTAAAGTAACATCTACTTTAAAAAGTAGATTTCAAAGAAGACGTATGTACACCTACAGAGTTCTGCAAGCTGCTCCTATTCTAGTCTTGGCCGTTGTTTCTAGTTTACATTTACATTTACGGCATTTAGCAAACGCTCTTATCCAGAGCGACAAAAGTACTATGTGTTCAGTCAGAATGATAGTTTTTCACGGCGTGGAGTTAGGGAGCGGACACAGACGTTGAGGAGAGCGAGATTTATTGAAGGGCATTCCATAATCGTAGTCAAAGAAACAGGCTTGGGTCAAATCCGAAAGGCTGTCAGGTTTGTACAGAGAACGACGACGCATAGTGAGACAGCACAAAAAGTAAACGAAAGAACTAAGGCTGAAATAAATCACGAGAGAGACACGAACACTAATGAATATATACACGAAACAGCGAAACACTAAACAGAGTAGACACCAAGCACTAAGTACACAGAACAGACGAACACACTAATCGAATGAAACGAAAACCTACAGTAGAACAGAATGAAAACAGGAACACGCGAGCTGAATATACACGGAGCACTAATCGCAAACACAGAGAAAACGAGAGCACGTATCAAACCTCAGCACACGAAAAAACAGAACAAAATCACCAGCAACCCCCAAGACAAAAGACAGGCATTATAAACGCTAGAACAAACTGAAAACACCTGAGACACAGTAACAAGGGGCGTGGTTACAAATACACAGGAGGGACTAGGAAACACATGGCTGACAAAAACAAACACAGACGGGGAAACACAGGAGGAGGAGGGGCCAGGCGTGACAGAACCCCCCCCCAAAGGCGCACCGCACCTGAGTGCGCCCAAAACCAACACCCAAAACCCCCACAAAAACAAAAGGCAGCCAGTGAGAGCCAAAACCAAAAAAAAGACAACACTAGAAAACACCAGCAACGAACGAGGTCGAGGGAAACACAGGAGGACGAGGAAGGCGGAGCCCCAACACGGCCCAGGCCACCGGCAGGGGAACTGGTACCCACACAGGGACACAGATGGGCACTGTAACAGAAACAGACACGGGAACAGAAACCACAATACGAGCAAACACAACACCAGGTACACAAGAGGGCAAAAACAACGAATGAGGGGAACCAAACACGGACCGGGATCGCGGCGCAGCAAGGCGACTACGCGGGCTCAGATCCACCGGAGACGCCGCAAAATCGTCCAGGTGCGGCAAGTTCGTGGCCGCCAGGAGCGTCGCATCCCTCGGGGTCGCAGGAAACATAGAAGACCCCCTCTGGGGCTCAGGAGACGCAGAGGACTCCCTCAGGGTCCCAGGAGACGTGAAAGCCCCCCTTGGTCTCGAAGAAGACCCCCTCTGGGGCTCAGGGCGCAGAGGCTGGGTCGCAGGAAACCCCCTCTGGGTCGCAGGAGACTGGAACCCCCTCTGGGTCGCAGGAAACTTGGAAGACCCCTGGGTCGCAGGGAGACGAAGACGACCCCCCCTCTGGGTCGCAGGAAACTTGGAAGACCCCCCGGAGTCGCGGAGGAGGAGACGAAGACGACCCCCCCCGGAGTCGCAGGAAGACGAAGACCCCTCGGAGTCGCAGGAAACTTGGGAGACCCCTCGAGTCGCAGGAGAGGAAGACGACCCCCCTCGGAGTCGCAGGAAACGAAGACGACCCCCTCGGAGTCACAGGAAACTTGGAAGACCCCTCGAGTCGCAGGAGAGAAGACGAAGGAAACTTGGAAGGAGTCGCAGGAGACGAAGACGACCCCCCCTCGGAGTCGCAGGGAACGAAGACGACCCCTCTGGGTCGCAGGAAACTTGGAAGACCCCTCGAGTCGCAGGAAACTTGGGAGACCCCTCGGGGTCGCAGGAGACGAAGCCGACCCCTCGGAGTCACAGGAAACTTGGAAGACCCCTCGAGTCGCAGGAGACGTCGAAGAACCGCCCTGAGTCTCGGGAGACGTAAGAGCCCCCTTCAGGATCGTGGAAGACGCTGAAGCCTCCGTCTGGGTTGCGGCGGACGCTGAAGACTCAGTCTGGGTTGCGGCGGACGCGGAAGACACAGTCTGGGTTGCGACGGACGCGGAAGACACAGTCTGGGTTGCGACGGACGCGGAGGACCCACTCTGGGTTGCGGCCGACGCGGAGGACCCACTCTGGGTTGCGGCCGACGCGGAGGACCCACTCTGGGTTGCGGCTCCTGGGCCTCCGTACGCTAGCTGGCCTCTCCTGGGCCTCCGGTACGCTAGCTGGCCTCTCCTGGGCCTCCGGAACGCTAGCTGGCCTCTCCTGGGCCTCCGGTGCGCTAGCTGGCTGGCCTCTCCTGGGCCTCCGGGCACGCTAGCTGGCCCTCCTGGGCCTCCGGCACGCTAGCTGGCCTCTCCTGGGCCTCCGGAACGCTAGCTGGCCTCTCCTGGGCCTCCGGAACGCTAGCTGGCCTCTCCTGGGCCTCCGGCACGCTAGCTGGCCTCTCCTGGGCCTCCGGCACGCTAGCTGGCCTCTCCTGGGCCTCCGGCACGCTAGCTGGCCTCTCCTGGGCCTCCGGAACGCTAGCTGGCCTCTCCTGGGCCTCCGGTACGCTAGCTGGCCTCTCCTGGGCCTCCGGAACGCTAGCTGGCCCCTCCTGGGCCTCCAGAACGCTAGCTGGCCCCTCCTGGGCCTCCAGAACGCTAGCTGGCCCCTCCTGGGCCTCGGTACGCTAGCTGGCCCCTCCTGGGCCTCCGTGACGCTAGCTGGCCCCTCCTGGGCCTCCGGAACGCTAGCTGGCCCCTCCTGGGCCTCCGGAACGCTAGCTGGCCCCTCCTGGGCCTCCAGAACGCTAGCTGGCCCCTCCTGGGCCTCCTGAACGCTAGCATTGCCCCCCCCCAAAAAATTTTTAGGGGGTTTCCCCTTCCGGGTCGGGGAGCCCGTTGTGCCCTTCTCCAGGGTCGTTGGGTAGGGCGCCATAGCCACACAGGCCACCTGGAAGATGGGTGTCGTGGTGACCTCCGGGGGCGCCGTGGAGCCCTGGACGACCTCTGGGGGAGCTGCGGTAGCGTGGTTCGATACCGGAGACGGTGTTTTGGTCTCCGGAGCCTGGTCGAACCTGGAAGAACACACAGACACACCTGCCTCTCGGTTGCTCTCTTTGCGCCGTCTCCGCCTCGTCCGAGGCACCGGGAGCTCGCAATGGCTTTTGAGAGCCAACCGAGAGCCGAGCCGAAGCTCGTCTGCATATTCATTCCGGCGCTTACTTGGGAGCTCGTCGACGAAAACAGTCGGAATACATAGTGACTGTACCTCATCCGGAGATCGACGAGTCTCCCTTGTTCCCGCAGCGCCGGGGGTGTTCTTTTTCTCTGGCTCGCTTCGCGCTGTGACACGGGAGACTGAAACTGCGTGAAAGCAGCGAAGATCTCGTCACAGCGACCAAACTCACCAGAGTCTCGCTCCCTCGCTGTGTCCATGTTTGGCTGGTGATTCTGTAACGCCCGCGAACGGCGTGGAGTTAGGGAGCGGACACAGACGTTGAGGAGAGCGAGATTTATTGAAGGGCATTCCATAATCGTAGTCAAAGAAACAGGCTTGGGTCAAATCCGAAAGGCTGTCAGGTTTGTACAGAGAACGACGACGCATAGTGAGACAGCACAAAAGTAAACGAAAGAACTAAGGCTGAAATAAATCACGAGAGAGACACGAACACTAATGAATATATACACGAAACAGCGAAACACTAAACAGAGTAGACACCAAGCACTAAGTACACAGAACAGACGAACACACTAATCGAATGAAACGAAAACCCTACAGTAGAACAGAATGAAAACAGGAACACGCGAGCTGAATATACACGGAGCACTAATCGCAAACACAGAGAAAACGAGAGCACGTATCAAACCTCAGCACACGAAAAACAGAACAAAATCACCAGCAACCCCCAAGACAAAAGACAGGCATTATAAACGCTAGAACAAACTGAAAACACCTGAGACACAGTAACAAGGGGCGTGGTTACAAATACACAGGAGGGACTAGGAAACACATGGCTGACAAAAACAAACACAGACGGGGAATCACAGGAGGAGGAGGGGCCAGGCGTGACAGATAAACAAGTACAACATGTACATGTTTAGCTATCTAAAATTAAATCTGTCTGTCCTAAGGGTTGAAAGGCCATTATTAGACCATTCATTGGTATGTTTGACCATATAGCTAACTGTACTGACACCAATTTTAAACTCAGATCAATAAATCCAATCAACAGAAAAACAAATCTCTTTAGTGCCATTTCTCCCAGAAAATCAGTACTTATTCTTCTAAAAGAAGGACACCTTGGTGTCTTTTTCCCTCTTCTCCGCCCCAGGAGGTAGACGGAGTGCTAGGCTGCAGTGAGAAGCTGTGGCCTCTATTACATTTCCAAGGTGAGTCTTCAGCCCATGGTCGTGGATGCATGTGAAATACAAAGCAGTTTAATACAGGAGGCCAAGCTTAATTAGAAATATTACATTCGGGGCTCCTAGGAGTCTGCTGGGTCCATGGGGTCATACAAGAGTTCCACAGAAACAAGCAGCTGATTAACACAAGCCAAAAAGTGATGAGTGGCCAAACTTTAGAGTCCAGGGGCCTCATGTACTAAAGGTGCGTACGTACAAAAACATTGCGTACGCAATGTTTCACGCAAACGGTCAGATGTACTAAATGTGACTTGAACGTGAGAAAGTGCGTACCCCCACGCCACTTTCATTTCAGGCGTACGTCTGTTTTTTGTACGTATGCAACACTTAGAGGTGATGCATTGAAATTATTAAGGGAAACTATTAATAAACTACTAAGATATCCTTTACGCACACATTGTAGTAAGCCCTTACAGGGTAAAAATAAGTAAATTAAGTAAACAGTAATTAATTTAAAGTAAACAGTAAATTAATCAAACAATTTCATTGCCTTACTGGAATAAGCATTCAATGTGTTTCTGCTTAGCCTAGATTATATAAACATGCATGAAACATGCGCTGGAGTTCTTGGGAGATGGCAGCGTTGGCATTACTGGAGGATATTGCTAATGGCCGAATTCGCCGAGAGCGCGTTTTCCGTGACCATTATGATTTTTTGGCCCATGATGATGACTGGCTTATAAGCCGTTTCAGATTTCCAAGAGCTGTCGTCTTGGAACTCTGTGTTGAGTTGGGTCCAGTTTTGGAGAGAGAAACGGCAAGGAGTCGCGCATTGCCAGTTCCTTTACAGGTGCTGACAACGCTCGGCTTCCTGGCAACTGGCTCGTTTCAAAGAGAACTGGCAGACCGGTCATCTTTGAGCCGTGCCATGCCAGCTGTTTTGGATGGGCTCATATGCATGTCAGCTAGGTATATAAAGTTCCCATATGATGCGGTTGACCAGGCAAACATTAAAGCGCAATTTGCAGCAATAGCCGGTTTCCGATTGTAATCGGAGCGATCGACTGCACACACATTGCTATAAAGGCACCGTCTGAGGAGGAATTTGCTTATGTGAATAGAAAACACTTTCATTCCATAAACGTGCAAATAATCTGTGATGCAAAAATGTGCCTTACTAATGTAGTAAGCACGGTGGTCTGGATCAACCCATGATTAGTACATCCTTACAAACAGCATGGTTGGGATAAGATTACAAGCTGGCAGAGTGCGTGATTGGTGACTTCTTGGTAAGCAACAAATTTAAAGCATTTGACATTGCCATCTTAGAATAATTAATTTAAAACATGGGTAATTGTTAAATTACTTAGTTGACAGCGGCTACGCGCTCAAGACGTGGCTGATGACCCCCACAGCAATCCACAGCGTTCCAAACAAACATTTTTTCCGTGTCTCTACTTCATTTAGGAGCGTCTCCACTTCACATTCGATGAAGTTTCTCTTCTTTCCCCCGTTTTGACATGCTTTATGATAGATCAGAGAGGAAACTCCTCCGGTGCAGGACATATTTAAATTAATTTGCATATTTATAGGGGGCGCGTCTCTAATGTGTGCTAAATTCCACGTTGATTGGGATGTACAAAAGAAACGTGCGTGGATTACGGCGTAAGCATGGCTTGATACATCCGGATTTGTTTTTGCGTACGCCATTTTCTGGATTTGTCCGTACGCAAGTTTCAGTAAGAAATCCTTCAGTAAGAAGTCTTTGTACATGAGGCCCCAGGTCCAGCGAGGGAGAAACAGAGATAAAAGCAAGTCACAACTTTGAGAGAAATGGCCCCAGGAAAATTGATCACTAGAGATCAATGGTCAAGAGGCTCTTTAAGGTATTGAAGAAAGTACAGTGGACGTGTTTACCCTAAACATGAAGGTGAATTCTATACTTGGTGCATACAAAATTAATAAGTCATATGCTAGATAAGAGCCAGGCGAAGAGAGAGGAGGAACAGCAGCAGAAAAACACACGAGGCTGCCAGTGTTGTATTTCATTGATTGAATTTCAAACTTTGTCTGTTTTACCACACCTAATGACTCCATCGTTCCAAGAAGCTGCTATATAAATGTCTGTGAGTATATATGCAGTAAATCTTTGCAGTAAGTTAAAATATTTATCACCATATTTTTAAACTCTTCTATCATTGTTTAAAAGCTGTTTAAGGACACAGGGGCATGAAAGCTAGTGAGAAATACAATATCCGTTGCTCTATACAGAGGCTCTGTTCTCAGTGTACTACTGTCTCGGTTCGTTTACCAGGGTTGTACTTTTTGGAGCTCAGCACATAAATGACAGATAGATCGACGAAGGGACCAACTGAACAATCAGGGCTCCACAAAGCCACCACTCCTCTATCCACTGCAACATTACTGGAAGATTGAGTTGGACAGGGTTCATAGCGGTACCTTTGGTATGACAGACAAAGCTATCTGGGAGAACTCCAGTGTTAGGTCACTGCACACTAAATGCTCTCTTCAGAGGGGCTGTCTCAGGTTAAAGGAAAGCTTTGATACCCTCTTCAGATCTGACAGGCTATTTCACATACTTTGCCTCTGTAGTTTGCAAGTTCATGTCTACAAGTGGATACTGAATAGTCCATGGTAAAATGGGAACTGGAGTGACTCTAATGCACCGAGCCTTTTTAAGTATGAGCAGCAAGACTTAAACTGTAGTCATACATCATATATATGTATATATGTCTCGCACATTATACATTTCTAGGAAACCTTTTTTTTAACTCAGCACTGGACTATTGTACATTTACATTACATTTACTGCTCATCAGAACCAGACGAGAGCAAGACCAGCTAAGCTATGCCATTGTCTATAAAATAAGTCCAGCCTTATCTTCTGGTGGTACTGTTACATTACAGCAACTGAGAGAGCGTAATACATTATAGAGAGTGAGCAAAAGAGTGTGCAGAATCAGAGAGAAGTGCACTGTGTGCATTTTCCCTTTGATTTTTTAGTGTCTGCAATGACCTTGGCTTCTCTTACACTCTATAACCTTGAAAATAACACCTGTGCCCGTGCAGTCTTTATAAATATGAATGGCTTCTAGAGGTCAGTACCCAACTGCAGAAAAAGGAATTTCTAAGAAGTCAGTGCTATTTGTGCCCGAGGACCACTTCAGCTGTAGGGATGAAGTTGCTTTTTTATTTTACTTTGAGTATCCATGTTTTTTGCCCATCAATGCTCCTTTAATTCCGGATATGAGAACATGAGAATAGAGAACCCATACCCCCCAACCCCACAGTGTGATGATATGCAATTAAAGTTATGTAGGGCAGGGTAATGTACCATGCTAATCATTTAAGGAGGCAGCTAGAAATATCGTTTATTAATTGCATTAGGTAAATGTTCCTTGCAATGGCAAGTTTAGCATAAAGATCACTTAATGATACAATGAATTAGACGCTACAGAAAACAATGTTTAATACTAACAGATTAAGTCTTTGTGTGTGTGTGTGTGTGTGTATAACATGCCCATGTACTTTTTATTAATTCTAGATTATCCACTAAATGTTCTGTCAATATCCAGGTTTTAGGTGAAGATGGGCAGGTGCTGTGTGTGAATATTCATTCTTGCCAGAACACTGATTGCATGTTTTTGCCTCATCACTAGTTATTTTATGACAGTAAGTTTGATGAATATTTGTAAATGAGTGCTTGAAGAGCTGGAGAAAGATCATCTATGTTCTGTGTCACAGCAGGAGGTTAATTCTGTCATCAATGATTTGACAAGCCATGTTCCTCTCTCCAAAATGCCTTTTATGGCAAGTTGATTTCTCAACCCCCTGCTGCCTCTTTGGGTAATGTGAACAAAGAACTCAATCCAGTCATCACTCTGTTCAACTAGTGGCACACAGAATTCATCTGGTGGAACAAACATCATTATCATCAGCAAGAATAAAGGATCATTATCATGACAGCTCTATGAACAGCTCCAGCAGCCCAAGTGTGGAAGATGTATGTGTAGATATAACTTATGTATGCTCAGTGTATGTGTGGCTCAGAGGCCGGGCATTTCAACATATTGCAGTTCACTGTGGTTTCATTACAGCCTGCTGCAGGGTGTCATGGGCAAAGAATGTGCAGGGAAAAAAAAGGAAGAGGCATACGTGAGTCTGCAACTTAAGAGTTCAACGAAACGAATGAAAGCGAAACTGATCATAAAAGTGCACTAACGAGATCAAAAGAAGCCAACATAACAATAACAAACATAACAATCAATGTTAAATAAAGCAGACTTATAAAAACAACATTATGACATAACAATGGATGATGAGGCATAACACACACCACCTGAGAGAGGTGTGCCCAAAGCTACATCAAACCAAAACATAAATGCCACATGCTGAGCTGCTGCCACATGCCAGAGAATGTTACACAGGACAATTGATAACCGTGTTCTTCACATGGTAGGCTACTTGGACTTTTCCTTGGCATGTGTTGGATCCTACATGGAAGCGAGCCTAAATTTAAAGTGGTTTAAAGTGTCACTCATAAGTAAATGTTCATTCATAAACTACATTAATACAATTATTTAACAAAAGCGTATTATCAGCATCTTTCAGCATTACCAAGACATTTCTAGATCTTCAATGTGCTATAATGAGGCTTTTAAGCCTATTCAGATTTAAAATGCTCATCTTATCCACTTAGACTTAATTATCTGGAACGTTCATCCAAAAGTCAATTTTATAATCCCCTCCAGATAAGGGGTTATGATCCTCTGTTTCTTTAGATCACTGTGTTTTCACAATCCCATTCATTTATGTTGTAGTATGTCAGTAGGCAATACATACATTTCATGGTTTCCCCTGTCTGTCTGTCAGCTCCACCTTATCTGCCCACATCTAGTCTGTCACCTAAGCCAGATGCTTTAGTTTGGTCCCATGCCCCTCCTTGTCTTCACTGCTGTGCCCTCCCCATTATCTATGACTTTCCCCTCCCCTAATTTATCTGTTGAATACAACTTCAGCAATTCTACATTTGACAAAACATTACAAAGAACAGAATATAATGATTAAATTATGTTTTTTTGTCTTTAACTTTGAGTGACACTTATCTGATGTGGGGTTCCTGCATTGATAGGCCATTATATCTAAGGTACATCCACACTTGGAATTTGAAAAAAAAATCATCAAAGGCATGATGCGAAGACATTGGATGAAAGATTCAGGTGATGAATGAGAACAAGGCCTGAGATCAAACCAATTATGCCACTGGATGATTCAATATCCTGCAGCAAATTGTAGCGCATGATATTCATCACTTTAACATCCAAAAATTCTTGTCCCCAGTGGCACAGACATATCCATCACTTGTCATATACAAATGCTCAACATAACTTTCCTCACCACCTCTGTATTATAGTGAAGGGCATCATGAAGCATGTTGTGATTGTACTCACCAATCCAAGTAATTATTAGGCAAGATTTCAGCATGCTGTTTCTACTGTGTAATGAAGGGGCTCTTCACTAGTCCTCAGTCATTAGAGCAAAGCAGAGAAATGGTATCAGCGTACCTCTCAATGATCAACGCCCTGCTGATCTCTTCTCTCCTTCTGTGAAGTGTTAATAAACATCTTATTGGCACTGTGTTATGAATTCATTACAGTGGCAGCTATTGAGGTTTGGACAGAAGGGCAGTGTCATGTTCGGTCTGAAGTCTGGATTTCCTCTCTGCCTAGTCAGCCCTAGAAATCCAATCCACCTCACTTTTTTGCCTAATAAATTTGCCATAAGACACATGTCAGAGGAAAGCTGGAAAGCCTTTCCCTTTCCCACCCGTATTTTAACCCCCATGTTCTGATCACATCCGCAAAGTGACATTTGCGATCTATGCTGTGGCGTAAAATGTCAGCCGACGCCGACACCTCGTCTTAGCACAGCTATGTCATGCAGTAGGTCTGCGTGTGAACGCAAGCAGTGCTCATGAAGCAGATCACTATTCAGCAGAGCGTGAAATAATGGAGAGGTGCTGTGTGCCCTCCTCCCAGGTTTTGGAACGTATCCCTGCCACTGGTTCAGCTCTCCACAGGTGGCACCAATGGATTTAATTAGGGGTTTTCACAATAGCTGCACACCACAAATCCATTCCCCTGCGCAAAGTTTAAACCAGTTTTGCTATATTGTGTGCAGCCTGCTGTTATCTGACTGTGTCTGATATGAGAAATAAACCCCCACATTACACATTTCTTACCGTTCAAGACCAGACACATGACACAACAGATCACTTATTGATATTCACTTGATATTCATAGCTACAATTTTCCTTTTTCATCCAGTTTCAGTTCTGATTTATCACAAAGTGCTGAAATAATTAGTCTAGCAGAGGTATAAGAAGCCAGAGCGCGAGTCATCACATCTGAGCACATCCAAGCAGTCTGCAGGCAGAGGTCATTTTTTTTGCAATGAAAGCACATTATGCACCATGACAATACCCTTGACAGAGAGCCACTTTATGTCTTCGTTTATTTCCTGTGATTCCACTATAATCAATTAAACTCTTGCAGTTTTATGACTATTTTTATCACAATAGTTCAGTAAGATTAACCATGAAGACAACTTCGAAACTGTGGCCTTATTTCCAGGCAACTACATTGCATGAAGAGATAACAAGACAACAATGGGAACTTTGAGGGAAGTAATTTTTTCCGGTGAATGAAAAAATCACAGGAACAGGTCAAAGTGGGATGTTTCTTCTTGTGTGGTGTGTGTGAAATCATCCAGGATCATTCTGCTCAGTTCCACTGCAAAACTGAACCCAAAGCAAGATGTCTGATGGATTCCACATCACTTCAGTTCTGAGCCTGAATTCATGGTCAGTTAGATGTGAAGCACAGTGAGAAAATTGTTATTTCCTGGGAAGGCCACTGTTTCAACCTGTCATCACATCTCTCGTATTGAGTTGTTCAACACTTGAGTAGGACGTAAGTATTTAAATTTTCTCAAGCACAGCAGTTCGTGTTTATCCCTTTAACATCCCATTGGTAAAGGCACACGTAAACATAAAGTGGCAGCACTAAGGTCTTTCCTGTGGGAGGTGAAGGCTTTAACAAGATGGCAGGTAAAATAAGAACAACTTCAAGAATTTCATATTGTGCCACAGGGCTTCTTTACTCCTCACCATACTCCACTTTCTCCTGGCTTGATTCTGACAACTTCAAGAACATCTCTCACAGCACAATAATGAAAGAGCAACTTAAGGTCCTCCTTGAGATTTATATGGTATAAGCTACAGGAAATATGGGGAGAGTTCCTATGCAGAAGTGGGTGGAAAGGGAGTTGTCTTGGTGCTGCAGGAGAGCCTCATCTTCAAACCTTCTGTTAATATCACAAAAGCCCCTGGTGTTGCGCATACGTGATGCTCTCCCAAATGCATCTGTGATTACATTAGGACTGACATTTCGACGATTCTTTCAGAGCTCTAGAGGAGACTCCTTCCACTCCTGAAATGCAGGACTGTTCTGGTAAATCTCTACACATCATGCAGGAATCTGACAGTAAGAGCTTTTTCTTGTCTCACGATACTGAAGAGCTCCTTTGTTGGGGCAATTCTCCAACTGTCTGATAATCACAGAAAGACTCTTGACTTGCTAATGCTTGCTTTTATTCTACTAAAGATAAGCCTCAAAACTCTTCCTTGCTTTGTTCTCCTTTTCTTTCTTTCTCTTCCTCTTTGCATTCATGCTCAAACATTCCTGTCTTCTAAGAGTTCTCTCCAGGTTTCTTATTCATCAGCCAAATGTAATTTTTGCACTTCCTTGGACTACATCCAGCATCCACCTACATAGGAAGGTCAGGGGATGATGTTTACATTTTCTTCACTGCCTTCCTTCCATGAGAAAAATCCCAAGATAAAACACAGCAAAGTGCAACAGTGAGGTGAACTCCACTCCATCCAAGATCCAAATGATAAAAAGTGATACATCACGGATGAAACCAAAATGAGATTCCCACAGTGCCCATCTTATTTGAGTATTTTCTCAATCTCACCATTTTAAATTTTAATTTTCTTAAATGTGATGTTTTTTTCCTCCACATGATTCAAGTAAAAGTCCAAGTAGCTCCACATGATTGTCTGTTCAACTAGGGTTAGGAAATGGAAGCTAAAAATGGGCCAGATTTATGACAGCGTTCATTATATGTTTCCAGTGGCGTGTTCCATAAATGAACTGTTTAAAACAAGACAACTAGACAAGAGAGGCTGCCGTTGCGGCTTTTCATGTATGAGACGTTACACTTCAGAAAATAAGGTCATTATAAAGTAGGATTTTTATCGAAACACTTAACTGCAGTGTCCAAAAAATCTTAATAAGTTAGAATGTTCCTGACCTTACATGTTCCACAGCTAGCTAGCTATCTAATACATTTTCCAGTTGACTTGCTAATTGCTAGTAGAGAAAAAACGTTTTCGTAAAGCCTTTCAGAC
Source organism: Brachyhypopomus occidentalis (assembly GCA_020368025.1). Lineage (NCBI taxonomy): Eukaryota > Metazoa > Chordata > Actinopteri > Gymnotiformes > Hypopomidae > Brachyhypopomus > Brachyhypopomus occidentalis. Next base: position 2,645,743 of record JAGXOD010000072.1, read on the forward strand.
TTAAGTTATGTCAAGCTAGCTTCTATTTAGTGTGAAGTTGGTAGTTAGCTGTCAGATATATAGTTAGAGCTATACTGTACGTAATCCACTTAGCTAACTAACACATTAAACGTTTCCCTTTTCTTCGTAGCTTGTTCTCCCAAGCCCTACAAGATGACATGCAATGAAACTACACCGGTCAAAATTAATAGAATAACAGCGGTTTTCAGCGCTTTTGGCATTACATAGACTACTCCCATATTCATCCATCTTGGTAAACCAACTAAGCGGTTCCCAAATATAGTTCACCTAATGACACACACACACGAAACCTACATTTTTAGCAAACCGCTAAGTTCACATTTCCAACCTGAAGTGACTCAGTATTCGGCTGTTGGACTTTTTGCCGACCTCGTAGCGTGTCCTTCTTGCTGGTTTAAACACCATGGGTCAAGTCAATAATTTGACGTTCTTGTTGGAAACTTCTACAGAAAACGTACCACTGACATTTTGAAGGACATATGCGTTCACATTGCGGATTTTTACAGGCCACTTACAATTATGAATATGAAGCGTTGAGATATTAGAGAAGGAAGAGGTTGGTGAAAAAAGCCTGGATCTCCAAATAGATGAAGAGAATAGACAGGAGTACAAGGAGATGTATGGCAAAGAGAAGTGAAGGCTAATGGAAAAGTGTATAGCAGGCTGTTTGAGAAGCTGGACACCAAGGAAGGTGAAAAGAAATTAGATAAGGGAAAGATATACAGGTTAGAATGATAAAGGATGCAGATGGGAAGATGCAGGCAAATGAGGAGAGTGGTCATTTGAGAAGGTAAAAAGAGGACCTGATCAATGAAGAAAATGAAGGAAAGAGAAGGGCAATGAATTTTTTAACTGGATTGTTTAATAAAATATTAAAATGCAAGAAGATGCCTGAGGAGTGGAGAAGAAGTGGAATGGTTCTGATTTTTAAGAATAAGGGTGGAACAACAGTACAACAGTTTAAACCCACCTTCAGCTACAGTGTGAAGATCTGGGAAGTAGTAGTAGTAGTTAGAAGCTAGGTTGAGAAAGGAGGATTTATAAGCAAAAATATGGTTTCATGCCAGCAAAGTGCAATACTGATGCAATTTTTGCTTTGAGAATGCTGATAGAGAAGTATAAGGAAGGCCAGAATGAGTTGCATTGTGTGTTTGTAGATCTAGAGAAAGCTTATGATAGGATACCAAGAGAGAAGCTGTGGTCCCATATATGGGAAATCAGGAGTGGCAGAGAAGTATATGAGAAGTATGGCGCAAGATATGCGTAAGGATACTGTGACAGCAGTGAGATGTGTAGTAGGAATAACAGATGGGTATAAAGTGGAAGTGGGAGTGCATGCAAGGGTCAGCTCTGAGTCCTTTCTTATTTACAGTGGTCATGGACTCTCCAACAAGATCTAGAGAAGCTCATCCATTCTTTTATCTCCAGTAGTGTTGGTCTTTTAACTGGACTGCCAAAAGACAGCATTTTATTCTGCATTTTATTCAGAATTATGCTGCTACAGTTTTAACTGACACTTAAAGAACAGAGTATATTCCAGTCCTAATGTCTTTACACTGGTTTCTCTTCTCAGCACTGGAGTTTAAAGTGCTGCTACGTAGTCTATAAATCATTGAATGGTCTTGGTCCATAATATACCTAGGATATATTTAAATAATATAAACTGAGTAGATCTCTTAGATCCATGGTCAGCTAATTAAGACCAGATTTTGAACTTAATAAGCTATTTTTTGGTGAAGCTATTTTGCTGCGTACAACTAGATCAAACTGCCATAAGATCTTAGATGTGCCTCAAATGTAGAATTTTTAAATACAAGTTAATACATTTTACCTTTTCATGCACTTATGATTAAGATATTTAATGTAATATCATTTTATATTGTATAGCCTCTATTTTTTTTGCTTTTTGCTCTACTTTATATTTTTTATACATTCTTTTAATAATGTCTTTGTATTGTTTTGTAAAGATTGATATCCTCCCAGGGACTGAAATATAACTGTGTTGTTATATTGGTTTTGTTGCTGTTTGTGAGTGTGAGAAAAGTCATGGATTAAGAGAAGACTGGGATCCTCTCCGGGATTGACAAAAGACTATGTTATCCTCTCATGGATAGAGAGAAGACTGGCATCCTCTCGTGGACTGAGAGAAGTGTGGTATCCTGGCAGGGATCAAGAGAATACTATGTTATCCTCTCGTGGATTGAGAGAAGACTGGCATACTCTCAGGGATTGAGAGAAGACTGGTTTATCCTCTCAGGGATTGCGAGAAGACTGGCATCTTCTAAGGGATTTAGAGAAGACTGGCTTATCATCTCAGGGATTGAGAGAAGACTGGTTTATCCTCTCAGGGATTGAGAGAAGACTGGCATCCTCTCAGGGATTGAGAGAAGACTTTATAGGACTATTTCATGGACTGAATGAAGTCAGATCTCCTTTCAAGGATTGAGAGCTAAACGTATTATAGAAACAATACTGTAATTCTTCAATTATTGTTTTAAATCAATGTCTTTATTTTTGATTGTTTTTACAACAACCTGTCTGAGATCTAAGGAATGCTCTAATGGTTCTTTTTATTTTCAGTCTTTTTTTACTCACATACTGTTTTATTTGTAATCTATTTTATTTTTACATTCTCGTTTATGTTTTTTTTTTGTATTTTTTTCATTTGTAAGACACACTGAGTGACCACAGTGTCCAAAAGGTGTTATATACCTTGCCTTGCCTATGATGTTCACAGATAATGTTCTGATTTGTAACATTGATTTGTTGAGCAAGAAACAGAGGAGAGCCTTGAGAGATGGAGGAATGCACTGGAGAGAAGGGGAATGAAAGTTAGCAGAAAAAACATGTGAGTGCATGTGTGTGAATGGGAGGGATGGCAGTGGAGAGGTTAAGTTGCAAGGAGTCCAGGTGATGAAAGTCGATGAGTTTGGATACTTGGGGTTGAGTGTGAGAGAGGTGAATCAAAGAGTGCAGGCAGGGTGGTGTGGATGGTATGGAGTTGCAGGACTGATTTGCGATAGAAGGGTACCTGCCAGAGTGAAGGTCTATAAGACCGAAGTGAGGCCTGCTATGTTGTATGGCTTGGAGGCACTGACTAAAAGACAGGAAGGGAGCTGGAGGAGGCAGAGATGAAGATGCTGCGATTCTCACCGGGAGTGACAAGGATGAACAAGATTAGGAACTAGTTTGTTAGAGGGCCAGCACAAGCAGGATGGTTGGGAGATAAAGTTAGGGAGGCGAGACTGAGATGGTTTGGGCATGTGCAGAGGAGGGATTAGAGTTATATCGGGAGAAGGGTGCTGAGGATGGAGTCACCAGGCAGAAAGAGGAGAGGAAGGCCAAAGAGGAGGTTTATAGATGTAGCGAGGGAGGAAGGTGAAGGAGGCTGGGGTGACAAAGAAGGATGGGGGTCTTTCCTCCTAGGTGGCGTAGTCGTGCATGTGACCTGCTCAGCGTTTGTCTGGGCCAAGTATGTATATCACTGGTACCAAATGTGACTGCCTGATATCTAACAGGATTTTGAAAATGGCCTCTTCTACACACTAGGGAGTCTAGACAAGAGAAATAGGCATGAGATGTCTGAATATTTTGTGTATGTTTATAGAAATGCACATATCTGTTTGTCATATTCATAAGTGTTTGCATAAACAGCATTCCCAATGTGCAATATAAATGATGAATGAGTGACAAGAAAACCTGGTCGTTCTTGAAAGAGGCCAATGTAAGTTTAACAAAACAAAACATGCATATCCCAGTAGTATTGTTTGTATTGTTAAATTTAAAGAATTCATGAATGATTTTTAGCAGCTTGAGTTCTTACCAATATGAATACTACTTTGGAAGTGAACGCATAACCTGTCGTTAGCCGCCTGTCGTCCGACAAAAGTTAGCTTCCAAAGCCAGCGCCCTGTGAGAAAAAGGCGACACACATCCATCTACTGTGCTACAACAGCAAATACGTGTGGTGCCCATTCTCCACATAGCTACAAATGGCTGCTCAGCATCTTGGCTGGACAGCTGTCCGCAACGCAGTTGTGTCTGGCGCAGGAGGGAAGGCACCGCAGGTGCTTACGGATCTGCCGCCAGCAGCGTTTGTTGTCCTCCAACAAAGTGTCTTGCACATGGCGTTGGCATTATTGGTCAAACGGTTGCTTACAGAGTGGCGGAGGCTCCAGGAAGAGAGTATAAGCTTGCCGGTGATGGAAGTGAGCGGCCTGTTTCGGCAGGCGTACCCAGTGTTTGAGCTCGCTGCCCGGGAAGAGCTGGCAGTCTACTCACTCTACGTCTTGGAGATGTTTCTGCGTGAGGAGCAGAGGATGCAGCTCACTGTACCAGCCAGAGTCTAAGCAGCGATTGCAGAGACAGAGGAAAATGGAACTCCATCTTCAGGACAGAGACACCGGAGCAAACGAGCTCCACAAGGAGACCACGTGTAGAGTGGGTTCCCAAGTGAGTGGCAGCTAAGTGGCTGGTGTGCTGGTGGTGTAGGAAGAAATGACACCACACCAGTCAATGCAGCAGACCTGAGCTGGCAGGGAGACGGAAGCCTGGTTGGTCACTGAGGGGCGAGCAGACATGGAGGGGAACAACGCTCAGCGTCAGCGCCATAGTTGGGCAGAGCCGCCGCTGCTGTGGACTTCGGGTTGAGTTCAGAAAGCGGCTTTCCGCACACATCTACACAGGCTCGTTGGTGTTGCAACTCTGACGAGGTGTGTTCCCTCATGCTGCAAACAGCGCACCAGCTCTTGAGAGAGAGAGAGAGAGAGAGAGAGAGAGAGAGAGAGAGAGAGCAACAGCAATCTAGCTCAGGTCCGTCACTGGCTGTTGAGTCGTGACGAAGGGGAGAAAGCGGCTTTCGGACATGGTAGAGGGTTTGAGCTGCATGTGCATGAATCCGGGCTTGAGCCTATAAAGGATGCGTGCACGAGTCGGCTTGGATTTCATGGCAGCTGGCGCTGTGCTCGACAGGAAGAGAACACTTCCAAAAAAAAAAACGGAGACAAGTGAAGCTGTCGGGGCTAGAGGTCAGGAGTCAGGACGCCCTGGCAGTATCCCCCCTGTTTCTTTTGGAGGGATCTGCCAGGTCTGGAGGAGCTGAACACACAAGACTACTGCTGTAGAGATGGTGGCAGCAGGGAGGGGATGCCATGGACTGCCATAATGCTACGAGCCTCACTACAACTTGTAAAAGAAACAAAAATGAATGTTTAATGTCATTTCAAGTGTTGTATCATATGTGTGTTTTTATTAGCTGTGCTGTCCCCTACTGCTGTACCCTGTGTGTGTGTGTGTGTGTGATGTCTTTTTGGTTATCTTAGATCCTGTTTTTTGGTTGTTTGCAGGGTGTAAGCCTTGCAATAAAAGTGCTTTCTTGAGTGAAAATGTTGCCTTCTGTGTATTCTACTGTTTATCACGTCTTCTTGCTAAATAGGCTTGACTCCTGACTCATGAAGCAGTGGCAATGATCCCTGGAGTTTCTTAGGCGTTCACAGCAGACCCAGTATAGGAACATTCTGAATTTACCATAATGCAAGTAGTAAAGAAGTTGTCTCTCCTAGATTAGTATGCTGTGTGAATAAAACAAAACACATTCTATAATTTCCAAAATGATTAATGAGGGGCCTTCCAGAGGATCATCACTGAAAGTAGAGAGAGACTGAGTGATTGTGGCAATATCACCACTTATTATTTTACGAGTTCCTACCAACATTTATGTCCTGAAAGAATTGAAGCAAAATTATCAAGATCATGTGACATATGAAATGAAAGAAAAGCAATTTAAAACATCTGGAAACAAAATGAACCTAAAAACAGGATAAACTCAAGGCCAGTCTAACATAGCCAATACAGCTAAGAAAGACATTTGATGTGTTATCATTTAAAATAAAAAATAAAAAGTACTAATTTTTCAGACATATAGTGGTTGGTAGATTATTGTAGTTTTCCTCTTTTAATCTGTGCATGCATCTGTTCTTGACAGCATGTGTAAGATATGAAGTCATTAAAATGGTACTAACGATAGAACCCACCAAGCTCAGAGTAAAACAAAGTGACTCATGAGAACTCTTCCCTGCATAAGAACATGAGCTAGGGAGTGCTGATACATCCTTCCAAAATATCACATAAGGACTCCCTCTCTGGATAGGAGCACTGCCTAAAAATGGCAAACTCCATTCAGTACAGTCCCGATAGCCAGTCCTATGTGTTTCCACCTCTCTCTCCACTATGGCTTCAACATGTTGTATTGTGTAGCGTTACTTTGTTGTGAGAGGTAACGTGCGGACAAAGCACTGTTACAGTAACAAGTACAGTAACATTATCAGCACTGGAGCAGAATTGAATCCCTTAATTATCTTGCCTTGTTCATCGTTAAGTGAAAAGCTACAGTAGTCTCCTACGACTCTGAACCAGCACCGCCTCCGGGCTGGTGGGAGATATGGGAGCCATGAGTGATGGGGGTACGAGAAGTGGGTCGTTGCTGCATTTTCACATCCACTGCACCTCCCATTAGGCAATACCAAGAGGTCCCATGTAGCTCTCCCTCATACTATTAGCCTGTGCAATGGTCCGGCGAGCAGAGATGTAACCAGTGGGAAACATGAGCCATGGAGCGCAGGCAGGATGTTCGTGATGGGGGCCATGCCAAAATGAGGCCGTGTTGAAGCGTGGCATGTAGGGGTTTGAATGAAGTGGGGTCAGAGTTCAGCCAGGAGACCGTGGCAGCTGTCAGGCTGGGCCGTCATATGATGTATGGGTCTCATTGACTGATACTCTCCCAAATCTGATAGCCAGGGCAGAATTAATAATCCTGTGTCTAGAATTCTTATTGTAGGCCAGGCCGGATACGCTGCACATTCAGGAGGCTGATGAAGACAGGAGAACATGGCTGAAGTGCTGCTGATGTGAGCGTGCTGAGAAAACATTTGAAATTGAAATCGATTTGTGTTGAAAACCATGGCTCTCATGTTTATTGCATTAACTCATAATCAAACTGAAGGTTCTGGCCGGTCAATGATGAAAAGTATTAAGGTCAATGTCACGCCAAAATGTCACTTCAATTTGCAAGTCTGCCTTTTCTGTTAGCATCGTATGTCTTATTGTCATATTTCTCGTTTTTTTGATTATCAAAACGGCCAACAGAAGCAGGAAGCTAGATCTCTGTCAGAGACGAGGACTCATAAATAAATAATGCAATCTAGCGTGACCTGAGGGATGAGAAGGGCCAAAGAGTGATGCCCAGGATGGGAATAAGATGCTCGTTTGGTCTGCCATACATCACAGTGGGTATGGGGACGTTCATCGAAAACATCAGTCATCGCACTGGTTTCCACAAAGGACTTTGATTAATGCGCCCATACTCACCTCTACTGAGTCAGCCTGTATTGTGTAACATTTCCAATGGTCACTACAAAGTTAATAACAGTTAGCAGCATGTTAGTTAACAGCAGTAGGCAAGACTAAACAAACCGTAGGCAGTCTCTGTGCTGCAAAGATTTACTATGTGATGTCATAGGCAATTTAGGAGACTTTGGAATCTCCCATGCATTACAGTCATTGCCACTGTCTAGGCCAATGTTATCCTACTGTCCCTCTTATAATCATGGCCATATGGTCTCTTTTTATGGCTTTTGCTTCTTGCTCCATTGGCTTTTAATAACATGGGTTAAGAGGGTTTGATTCTTGATTCATGTTTTTTTGTTTTTTTCAACATTTCATTTGACATTTCTTTTTGGTTAGATGATAATGACTGACTCTGTGACATGATCTTCTTCTCTTTGTTTCTTTCACTTTACATCTTTCTCACACACTCACACAAACACAATGTACCCTCACTGAGCTAAGGTTAGGACAATAGGCTGTCAAATGAAATACTTTGTAAAAATCAAATGACTTACATAATCAATAATATGCTTTGGCTATGTTTCCAAACTTGCCTACACCATTTCAAAAGCAATAAGGACAGACTAAATTAGCACATGACATCTCATCTATGTCACTGGCAGCTGATGATTCTCATCAGCTGAAATGACAACTCATCACACCAACCAACCTTTCATTTGTTTTAAACCTAGAGTACTGCACCACTGCTGTTTGTTGAGGATATGTTCCCGGTAACCCCACTGAGACTTTCAAAGTCTGCTTGCAATACTTAGCAGAGAGATGTTATTTCACACCAGGGAGAGGGCACCGTAATGGTGAAGCCCTAAGAGGATGCTCTGTTTGCTGGGTTCTATGCTAGATTTGCACTTTGCATGCACTGGTTGACTCTCTGCTGTGCATCTCTGTGGGAGTTACAATGCCACAGAACCCTGCTCTCCCTGCAGTAGGTCCTTCTGGCATCTTGTGGGACAAATTCCAGCTCCAATATATGGAGACCTGTCAACCTGAGAATGCAAAGTAGACGTGTTCTTTCATGACATTCTATGGTTGTAATTAGAAATGTCCAAGTTCACTGCATGACATGTTTTAAAGCACGTTTGAAGGGAATCAAGAGGGCAACAGTTTTAGTTCCAGCCATTATGAATTTGGCAGTGATGTCTGGATATGTTACAACTGCACACTGTGATCTAATGTAGTAGAGTCCAATGGCCTCTGGGTCTCAAAAACAGCTAAAGCCCCTTGGACTGACATTAGCAATGTTCCAGTATCCATCTGTCATTTTGTGTCATATCTGGGTAGATATATTTGCTAGAAGAAACTGGCAAATAGCATAGTTAAAGGAGCAAAACGATTCCAGTGTGGTGATACATGGAGAGCTTGGATGATTCTTTAATGAAGTAAGATTTTTTTGCTTCTGAGCTATAGAAAATTGAGTGGAAAAACTGGTTCCAGGTGAGATTAATTTATTTGTTTGTTTATTTATTTTTGCCTGAAAACTGAGTTTGGAACTAAATTGCACTGACATAATACTGTTTTGATATATATGTCAGATATCATGACACAGACTTTCAAAATGCAAATTAGTTACAAGTGCCAGAGTGTGTGGGTGTGTGTGTGTGTGTGTGGGTGTGTGTGTGTGTGTGGGGGGGTGTGTGTGTGTGGGTGTGTGTGTGGGGTGTGGAGTTTGTGTGTGGGATGTGGAGTGTGTGTGTGTGGGGTGTGGAGTGTGTGTATGTGGGGTGTGGAGTTTGTGTGTGGGGTGTGGGTGTGTGTGTGTGGGGTGTGTGTGAATGGGGTGTGGAGTGTGTGTGTGGGGTGTATGTGTGTGGGGTGTGTGTGTGTAAGGGTCGTTTTAGGAATATTTGACATCCCAAAAGTCCCATTTGCAGGCATAAAAAATAAACAAAAAAACAGAGTCATCTCTGCTTTATTTCGTATGAAACTAAATCAAATAGTAATGTGGTAACATATCACAACTATATCATTTACGTTAATATGCATAACAGCTGTTTCTTTCATATGCCAATTTAAAGCCTGAGCTTTGAATACAACTTGCCACTGGTGGGCGAGAGTTGCTGTACTGCTGTGAAATACACATTGACAGTGGCCCAATTAGCTGTTGTGTGAGTAATCGCATTTGTTTGTTGAGATTTTTTCTTCCAAGGCGGCGAACTGATATTTCTCAGATAATGACCATTAGTGCCACCATCTGCAGGTCTTCTTTGACCTCAGAGGGTACATGAAGTTGTTAATGGCATGTTGCCATTAGCAACACAAGGCAAATACAAGTTGCTTTAATGAGAAGAATGACAGTGAGAAATGTGCTATGGAATCACAAGGATATGTTGAAAAAGCAAGTGGCCCATTGCACCAGAACTCTGGGTACGATCCACCTCTAGCAGGAATAGTAAGAACTCTGGGTACGATCCACCTCTAGCAGGAATAGTAAGAACTCTGGGTGTACGATCCACCTCTAGCAGGAATAGTAAGAACTCTGGGTACGATCCACCTCTAGCAGGAATAGTAAGAACTCTGGGTACGATCCACCTCTAGCAGGAATAGTAAGAACTCTGGGTACGATCCACCTCTAGCAGGAATAGTAAGAACTCTGGGTGTACGATCCACCTCTAGCAGGAATAGTAAGAACTCTGGGTGTACGATCCACCTCTAGCAGGAATAGTAAGAACTCTGGGTACGATCCACCTCTAGCAGGAATAGTAAGAACTCTGGGTACGATCCACCTCTAGCAGGAATAGTAAGAACTCTGGGTACGATCCACCTCTAGCAGGAATAGTAAGAACTCTGGGTAGCAGGAATAGTAAGAACTCTGGGTACGATCCACCTCTAGCAGGAATAGTAAGAACTCTGGGTATGATCCAACTCTAGCAGGAATAGTAAGAACTCTGGGTACGATCCACCTCTAGCAGGAATAGTAAGAACTCTGGGTACGATCCACCTCTAGCAGGAATAGTAAGAACTCTGGGTGTACGATCCACCTCTAGCAGGAATAGTAAGAACTCTGGGGGTACGATCCACCTCTAGCAGGAATAGTAAGAACTCTGGGGGTACGATCCACCTCTAGCAGGAATAGTAAGAACTCTGGGTACGATCCACCTCTAGCAGGAATAGTAAGAACTCTGGGGGGGTACGATCCACCTCTAGCAGGAATAGTAAGAACTCTGGGGGTACGATCCACCTCTAGCAGGAATAGTAAGAACTCTGGGGGTACGATCCACCTCTAGCAGGAATAGTAAAAACTCTGGGGGTACGATCCACCTCTAGCAGGAATAGTAAGAACTCTGGGGGTACGATCGATCCACCTCTAGCAGGAATAGTAAGAAACGATCCACCTCTAGCAGGAATAGTAAGAACTCTGGGTGTACGATCCACCTCTAGCAGGAATAGTAAGAACTCTGGGTACGATCCACCTGGGGGTACGATCCACCTCTAGCAGGAATAGTAAGAACTCTGGGTACGATCCACCTCTAGCAGGAATAGTAAGAACTCTGGGGGTACGATCCACCTCTAGCAGGAATAGTAAGAACTCTGGGTGTACGATCCACCTCTAGCAGGAATAGTAAGAACTCTGGGTACGAACCACCTCTAGCAGGAATAGTAAGAACTCTGGGTACGATCCACCTCTAGCAGGAATAGTAAGAGTTTCATTTTTTTCTGTACAGCAACGTAAACAAACACAGCAGTGACCTTTTAAGCTCTTTAAATGAAATGCATAAACTGTATATACAGGGAATTGCTGGCTATAAAAAAATACCAAGTCAAGGTTGTGATGTGAAGTGTTCATATCTCTTTATGACCAGAGCTGAGTGGGGGGTGGGGGTGGGGCGCAGTAGTCAGTGAGATTTTGGTTGGAGTGAAATTTCAGAGATCTCATTATGGATAGAAAGACTATAGGAAATATAGTTATTATTACTAAAGATATTAGAAAATTATGAATCTTCTGTACTTTGGTCAACAGGTATTTCCACAGCAACCATCAAGTTGTTTTCCTGAAGTTTTGGTGTCTAGTGTCAGAGACTGATTAACACACACGTCACATCTCCTTTACGCAACACTGACAGCAGAAGATGAAAATATTCATACAGGAGAGAAGGAACATGGTCAAAACAGGGAGAAAAATACTGACAGATCTGGAGCTGGTGAAGTCCAGTAGATCTGACCAGCATATCAACACTATTCTCTCTCTCTCTCTCATTCTCTCTCTCTCTCCCTCATTTTCTCTCTCTCTCTGTTCCTCTCTTGCTCTTTCTGTTTCTTCGAGGCAGAGTGGCACGTTAATGCTTTGCCAGCAGGCCAACCACACTAAATTCTCTGTGATGAAGACACAGGAGTACAGGGAAGGGGAGAGCAGGTTCCTGGCTGAAATAAAGCCCAGGCCCTTTTCACAGCTCCACAACTGTATAGATGGGCAGAGTTCAGGGCTGGAGACGTAGGTCTTTTAATGAACTGTATAAGGACATAACTAATTAACTAATTACTTAATTAATTAAGGACGTATTAACTCATTTACAGTTAAATTCCTAGAACTTTACAAAGTTGATGGTCTATCCATCATGTCTGAAGAAGTGAAGAGGAGACATCACTGCATCACTATCTATATTCACCATAACCACAGCTGTGCACCAGTAACCATGTGGTAATATGTAGAGGCCACTTCAAAAAAGTTCAGACTCACTGAAAACCGTAGCATGGATAGATGATCGCGACACCTGAAAAAAAGCAAAAAGACAATTAGTGAATATAAGAACATGTCTATCATTACACAAGAGTACATGTAAAAAAATGAGGTGCATAATATGGTCATTAGCCCAATGCAAAAAGTAACACATGGCACTGTCCTTCATTTGCATCAGGTTTAATACCAACAGTGTAAATTCTGGCAATGAAGGAAAAGCCCACATTCTCCAGACTGAATGACGCCTCAGTGGGGATATGACAGCAGGCAAGAATGAGCTCAAACACTCTGTGACTTGACCATCCAACTCAGTGTTGGACTCTTTGGCTACATGAATCATTTACCCCTGAGAGAAACGTCCGCAGATCTTGAGTGCTCTGAAGATGGTTGAGCTTCATTTCATGTAGGAATAAATGCACTGTACTGTACTGTAGCCCATTATCACAGCCATCCACAGTGCAGCAGCACTTATCAACACACTGTGCCATCCACGCTGAAGTCTTAGATAGTTGACAGAATGTTATACAACCTAGCAAACATTTTTCTTTCATGTTCTTTGCTGTTTTTCCATTTTTTTATAGTGCAACTAGTGGACCACCACCCTTCATGCGCTGACATGGTCTGTGCCTACACCTCCAGGCCCTGACATGGTCCTCACCTACACCTCAAGGCCCTGACATGGTCCTCGCCTACACCTCAAGGCCCTGACATGGTCCTCGCCTACACCTCCAGGCCCTGACATGGTCCTCGCCTACACCTCCAGGCCCTGACATGGTCCTCGCCTACACCTCCAGGCCCTGACATGATCCGTGTCTACTGGCTGAAGAAGCCAACTGCACTCCATGAACGTCTGACAGTGCAAATGAGCCAGCTGCTAATGCGTGAAACCCACCCTGAATGGTTAACTTAAGGCTGGACAGTCCCGAACCTGAAGGAACCTCAGAAAGGGGTTCCTTTCAACTACCGGTCGATAACCTGCCTCTGCACAACAGGAAAGCTCCTGTCAGGCTAAGATGAGTAGGCACATGAGGGGGGGGGGCCCAGAAAGGCATTAGCAAGAACACTAGAAGAGACAAGCAGCAGCTACCGGCAAATATAACACGATCAACACGACTCTAAGAGCCTTCACCAAGATTTGGGGCTGTGGATGATGAACCTAGAGACCAACTTCAGGCTGACAGCGTGAGTCATTATCAAGTGCAAGATTTACCAAGGAGATGCCCTGTCTCTCCTGCTCTGCGGCACAGACCTGAACCCCCTCAGTGCAGTCATCACCAAGACTGTCTATGGATTCTCGCTATGGAATTGTGCAACCATCAGCCACCTCCTCTACGTGGATGACATGACATAAAGCTGTATGCTAGACGTGAACGTGACATCGACTCACTAATCCATCTCTACAGGATATTCAGCAATGAAACTGGTAATTTAATTCAGACGGGATAGGTGTAGATGCATGGTTACAAAGAGAGGGAAGTTAGAACTGAGGGAATCATACTACCAGAAGATATAATTACAGATGCCTTTGAATCCTGTGGGCAAATGGGATTCATGAAGAGGCCACAAGGAAAGCAGCTACAGCCAAATAGCTATAAAAAGTTCTGAGAAGTCATTTCAACTGGAAGAACAAGATCCAGGCTATCAACACCTATGTTCTATCAGCGATCAGATACCCCACTGGGATAATAAACTGGACAAAGGAGGAGATAGAAGCCACTGTCACAGAAAGTCCTCAGATTGCACAAAACTCTTCAGCCCAGGTCCAGCACTCTTAGACTATACACTAAACAGGAGTTGGTAGGTGGGGTTGGTGAGCACCAGAGAAAATATTCAGAATGAAACATCCAAGATCCAGGAGTATTCCAGGAAGATGGCCCCACGTGATGGAGTGTTTAGTGAGTATGTCAAACAGCGGAAACCCAAGGGAATGGGAATAAGGAGGAAGAAGAACCATCATGGTGTCAGATGGTTGGAGGAGGCTAGATTGGAAAATTGCATAGAGGCACTAATCATGGCAGCACAGAAACAAACTCTGAATGCGTAATCAAAGAGGGTGGGATCTACACCAGGCAGGACCAGATGCAGGCTTTGTGAAGATGCCCCTAAGTCAATCCAGCACATAACAGTAGGACGCAAGATGCTAGCATGTAGAGAGTACATGGAATGCCATAAATAAGTGTCTGGCATTGTATACAGAAACATCTGTGTCGAGTATGGGCTGGAAATTCCAATGTCAAAGTGGGATACACCCCCAAAGGTGGAGGAGAATGACTGCGCTTGAAGGAAAAGACTGCGTGGGGAGATAGATAGATAGATAGATAGATAGATAGATAGATAGATAGATAGATAGATAGATAGATAGATAGATAGATAGATAGATAGATAGATAGATAGATAGATAGATAGATAGATAGATAGATAGATAGATAGATAGATAGATAGATAGATAGATAGATAGATAGATAGATAGATAGATAGCAATGAAAAAGTTAAACATTTTCAAAACCGGCATAAAGCTTTTTCATTATTAGATAACAGTAATATTTATTTATCATATGACACTCTATCAAATGGAGAAAAATTCACAAACTGAGATAAACAGCATAGCACAGTGGTTATAGATCCAAGTTCTAATTCAGATGAAACTCCTATTAGACTCACAGATGCACTCTAACAGTTTCCCCAGAGCAGTCAATTCCGAGACTGAAAGTCCTAAATCTTGTCTTTGACTATGTGTAGGAGAGGGAGCACAAATATTGATTAATCTTTATAAGCCAAAAGCTACAGCTCAGGTTTAATGCATCATTATTAGTCAACTGCAGAACTAAATTGCCAACCTAAATCGCCATCATGCCTTTTCCTTTACATCTAAGAATAGCACAGCTGAGAGGGACCCACGCTTGTTCAAGAGCTCAAGAGCACAATAACACTTGCTAGTTACAACCATAATAAATTACTGTTGGACATATTGTGTGTGGTCATTGTTCCAGTGCACTAAAATTAACAAAAGGCAAGAGGCACAGACTCAAGAGCATTCACTCCAACTCGCACATTTTACAGCTTCATTTGATTTTAATGTATTTGTAGAGTGTCTTATTAATAACAGTATTGGCAATAGTTTAATACCTCAGATTTCCATCTAAATGCAATATGCATAACAATAGAAGAGGTGCAGTTTATAAAGGGACTGTCACGTCTGGCTCCGCCCCCACCTGTCAGTCTAGTGTTTTTTTCCTTTTCCCATAGCCTTTGTTTCCGTTTCCACGGTTTCTCCTCAGTTTGTTCACGCCCCGTTTATTGTTTCCAGCTGCCCCTTGTTTTGGTGGTTTAATTGGTTTGTTATTTAGTCCCTGTCCTGGTAGTATTGCTTTGTAGATCAATGTTGTTATACCTTGTCTTGTACCCTGGGTGATGTTTCTGCTCAAGTTTTCATGGTTCGTTTTCTTGTGCTGCATTTACTGTTCAGGTTCCCTGTTCAGTGTTTCTCCCTCTTCATAGTTCATGTGTCCCTGTTTAACCAATCCCCATTTGTGTTCAACCCTGTTCAGTGTAGAGTTTGTTAATTTAGCAGTTCTGTTGATGTTCCCTTATTTAGGTTTACCATGTTAGTGTCTTCCTGTTCATGTTACTCATAGTTTGGTATTTGTCTAGTTGTGCTGTTTGGTCTGTCTGTGTGCCCATCTCTGTTTTGGTTTCCCTGCTAGTTTATGTCCCTTGTGTATATATCTATATATATATATATATATATATATATATATATATATATATATATATATATGGTTCCTAATGTATAGTTCTGCCTGTGTGGTTCTGTTCTCCTCTTAAGTGCCTTAGTTCAGACAACCAACTGTGCCTTGCAGATTATGTGTCCTCCATGTGGGTTTGATGACATTTTAATCATGTTGTAAAGATGGCTCCCTCCTCTGTTGCATCCCATGTGGTGGTGTCAAATCACATGGTCCACTGTTGTGGTCCTGTTCTTGCCATTTTGTCTTCCTAGGCTCCACCCCCACCTCATGTTAATCCATGTCCTAAACCGATCCACCTGTGTCTTGTCTGTTGCTCATTGTCTTGTGCATTTAAACCTCACGTTTCCCAGCCCTGATTGACTGTTTGGTGTCATGGTTGCCATTACTCAAACCCTAAATTCCAGTGGTACCAACTTACATGAAAGTAAGTATTAGCAAGAAAAAAATAACTAAATACAAAAAAAACTAAATACAAAATTTAAAATTTAAATAAACATGAAACAAAACGTTACATAAAGCATCCATCCATCCATCCATTGTCTTCCGCTTATCCGGGTCCGGGTCGCGGGGGCAGTAGCCTAAGCAAAGAGGCCCAGGTTTCCCTCTCCCCAGCCACCTCTTCCAGCTCTTCTGGGGGGATACCAATGCGTTCCCAGGACAGCCGAGAGATATAATCTCTCCAGCGTGTCCTGGGTCTTCCCGGGGCCTCCTCCCAGTTGGACATGCCCAGAGCGCCTCCCTAGGCAGGCGCCCAGGTGGCATCCGAACCAGATGCCCGAACCACCTCAACTGGCTCCTCTCTACGTGGAAGAGCAGCGACTCTACTCCGAGCCCCTCCCGGATGACTGTGCTCCGTACCTTATCTCTAAGGGAGAGCCCAGACACCCTGCGAAGAAAACTCATTTCGGCCGCTTGTATTCGCGATCTCATTTTTTTTCGGTCACTACCCAAAGCTCGTGACCATAGGTAAGAGTCGGAACGTAGATTGACCAGTAAATTGAGAGCTTTGCCTTTTGGCTCAGCTCTCTCTTCACCACAACGGTCCGGTACAGCGACCGCAATACTGCAGCCGCAGCACCGATCCGCCTGTCAATCTCTCGTTCCATCCTTCCCTCACTCGTGAACAAGAACCCGAGATACTTAAACTCCTCCACTTGAGGCAAGGACTCACTCCCGACCCAGAGAGGGCACTCCACCCTTGTCCGACTGAGTACCATGGTCTCAGTTTTAGAGGTGCTGACTCTCATCCCAGCCGTCTCGCACTCGGCTGCAAACTGATCCAGCGAGAGCTGTAGGTCTCGGCCCGATGATGCCAACAGGACCACATCATCTGCAAAGAGAAGGCGTGGAATCCTGAGGCCACCAAACCGAACCCCCTCCGCCACTTGGCTACGCCGAGAAATTCTGTCCATAAAAGTTATGAACAGAACCGGTGACAAAGGGCAGCCTTGGCGGAGTCCAACTCCCCACCGGAAACCAGTCTGACTTACTGCCGGCCATGCGAACCAAACTCCTGCTCCGTTTGTACAGGGACTGGGTAGCCCGTAGCAACGGGCCCCGTACCCTATACTCTCGGGGGGCACCCCCCAAGGAATCCCCCGAGGGACACGGTCGAATGCCTTTTCCAAATCCACAAAGCACATGTGGACTGGTTGAGCAAACTCCCATGCACCCTCTAGGACCCTCGCAAGGGTGAAAAGTTGGTCCAGTGTTCCACGACCAGGACGGAATCCACATTGTTCCTCTTGTAACTGAGATTCGACTATCGAACGGACTCTCTTCTCCAGAACCCCTGCATAGACCTTACCGGGAGGCTGAGAAGTGTGATCCCCGATAGTTGGAGCACACTCTCCGGTCCCCTTTCTTAAAAAGGGGACCACCACCACCCCGGGTTTGCCAATCCAGAGGCACTGCCCCCGATGTACACGCGATGTTGCAAAGACGTGTCAACCAAGACAGTCCCACAACATCCAGAGCCTTAAGGAACTCAGGACGGATCTCATCCACCCCCGGAGCCTTGGCTCCAAGGAGTTTCACAACTACCCTGGTCACCTCAGCCCTAGTGATGGGCAAACCCCCGCCCGAGTCCTCTGTTTCTGCTTCCTCTATGGAAGACGTGGTGGTGGGATTGAGAAGATCCTCAAAGTATTCCTTCCACCGCCTAATGACATCCCCAGTCGAGGTCAGCAGATCCCCAGCCTCACTGTATACAGTGTTGGTCGGGAAACGCTTTCCCCTCCTGAGTTGCCTGACGGTTTGCCAGAACCTCCTCGGAGCCGATCGAAAGTCGCTTTCCATGGTCTCACCAAACTCTTCCCACACCCGAGTTTTTGCCTCTGCGACAGTCAAAGCCGCGATCCGCTTGGCCCCCTGTACCTGTCTGCTGCCTCCAAAGTCCCACGGGCCAACCAGGCCCGATAGGACTCTTTCTTCAGCATGACGGCCTCCCTTACCCGAGGTGTCCACCACCGGGTTCTGGGATTGCCGCCATGACAGGCACCGACAACCTTGCGGCCACAGCTCCGATCTGCCGCATTGACAATAGAAGCACGGAACCAAGCCCACTCAGACTCAATGTTTCCGGCCTCCCTCGGGATGCGGTCAAAGCTTTGTCGGATGTGGGAGTTAAAGACCTTTCTGACAGGTTCCTCTGCCAGGCGTTCCCAGCAAACCCTCACAATACGTTTGGGTCTGCCAGGTCTGTCCGGCATCCTCGCCCGCCATCTGATCCAACTCACCACTAGGTGGTGATCGGTTGACAGCTCAGCTCCTCTCTTTACCCGAGTGTCCAAGACACACGGTCGCAAGTTCGACGATACGATTACAAAATCGATCATCAAACTGCGACCTAAGGTGTCCTGGTGCCATGTGCACTTATGGACACCTCTGTGCTCAAACATGGTGTTCGTTATTGACAAACTGTGACGAGCACAGAAGTCCAACAACAGAACTTTGTCTGGCCCATCACCTAGGACCAATTTGCCATGGGAAACCCTACCAGGGGCATTGCCCCCGACAACCTAGCTCCTAGGATCACATGGGCACGCAAACCCCTCCACCACGATAAGGTGGTGATCCATGGAGGAGGTTACATAAAGCAATTACAATCAAATACAAAGAATTAAATATATTTTAAATGTTTCATTTCAAGGTCTTATGAAGTTTATTCCAGGAGTATGGAGCACTGTATGAGAAGACATTTTTTATACATATATAGTGTTTCACTGAGGTATATCGAGCACAAGCAACTACGTTGTCTGGGTATAGTAGGCATTAACCTTCCAGCATAATAGAGAAGTGATATATGCAGGCAATTTATGGTGAGTGACTTTGCAAATAAGGAAATACCAATAGTTCTTCTTACATTGAGAGTAGACCATTCAAATGTTCTATATAAAAGCACAATTCACAAAAGCATTTAGGGGTTTAAGTACAGAAAAGACACCATGGCTGTAAATTACAATGCAATACAATATTGTCATTTGACCTTAATGATTTTTAACACAGTTTTCAACATGTAATTTAAAAGTGAATTTTTCATCATGCAAGGGTTGAGATATTAATATGATAAATGTGCCTGTCTCTAAAAGTATAAAGGTGGACATGTAATGGAGGCCAACACCTCCATTGTGGGGTGATGGTCTCTGTCAAAGGATATTTCCCTAGTAAATATTTCTAGCATTTAAGAGTGTCAAAAATATTTACAACCACAAAAAAGCCAGAGATAATGTGATATGGAGTAACACTTATATTGCACCATAGGATGCTTAGGATGCTTTACAGTCAACACACTGCACAATTTTTTACATCCAGTGAGAATTACATCCACTTGCACACAGTGTACTCAGCCAGAAACCATACGCAGGCACAGGATGGGGAGAGAGGATAACACCCAGGACAAAGCACCATCCATCATTGGGCATACAGTCATTCATACCAGGTCTGGCCAGGTAGCCAATTTTTATCTAAACTCCATGTTTTTTGACTGTAGGAGGAATTCAGACATGGAATGAACATGGAAACATCACATAGATAAAGACATGAACTTGAGACCATCACAGAGATAAAGACATGAACCTGAGACCATCACACAGATAAAGACACGAACCTGAGACCATCACACAGATAAAGACACAAACCTGAGACCATCACACAGATAAAGACACGAACCTGAGACCATCACACAGATAAAGACATGAACCTGAGACCATCACACAGATAAAGACACGAACCTGAGACCATCAAACAGATAAAGACACAAACCTGAGACCATCACACAGATAAAGACACAAACCTGAGACCATCACACAGATAAAGACACAAACCTGAGACCATCACACAGATAAAGACACAAACCTGAGACCATCAAACAGATAAAGACACAAACCTGAGACCATCACACACATAAAGACACAAACCTGAGACCATCACAGAGATAAAGACACAAACCTGAGACCATCACACAGATAAAGACACAAACCTGAGACCATCACACAGATAAAGACACAAACCTGAGACCATCACACAGATAAAGACACAAACCTGAGACCATCACAGAGATAAAGACACAAACCTGAGACCATCACACAGATAAAGACACAAACCTGAGACCATCACACAGATAAAGACACGAACCTGAGACCATCACAGAGATAAAGACACAAACCTGAGTCCATCACAGAGATAAAGACACAAACCTGAGACCATCACAGAGATAAAGACACAAACCTGAGACCATCACAGAGATAAAGACACGAACCTGAGACCATCACACAGATAAAGACATGAATCTGAGACCATCACACAGATAAAGACACGAACCTGAGACCATCACAGAGATAAAGACACAAACCTGAGACCATCACACAGATAAAGACATGAATCTGAGACCCTAGCAGCAAGACAGCAACAGACTAACCACCAAGCCACAATGCTGCCCAGATGTGTCTGAAACCAGACTACTTAATGTGAACTGAGCAAAAAAGGTTTTGATGTGTTCATTTACAAGAGTCATAAGGATATTGGTGATAACTGATTTTGCTCAAGACAATATTTAAAAATGATACAGTTTAATAATTGTAAATATGATAGTGAAAGTACTGAAAAAAGGCTCTATTATCACATAATATCTTAGTGTTTATAACTGGGAAGACTAGTGGTAGATACTTTTAGCAGCACTGATAATACAAGGAGAGGAAGTAAAGAATTGATCTAAAATTCCAGTGAGACTTGAAGTAACGTATTAAAATATCTTCAAATGGGTGTACAGCAGCAGAATGTTCATTAAAATCATTGTTGTGGCTCTAATGTAACATCACCCAGGCAAACATAGACACAAGAATGGGTAGAAAGTTTGAGTTTTGGTAGAGCTTTACATTTCCATAATGTCACTGGGTCAATGCCTACTTTATTACAGCAAAGACGTATGTAGAGAAGGAATCTGCTCAAGCTTCAGCCTGAGCCTGGGCTTTGTAGCTTAGTTGGAACAATGTTGAAAGTTCATAAGTGAATCAAGGATCAAAGGTGTAGCTCCTGTAACTCTTCTGGGACAGCAGGTGGAGCAAAGTATTGAACCAAGATCATGGATTTAGTTCCCAGGAAGTACATATATTTCTAGACTGAGAAAATATCAAAGTCTTTCTACATTAGAACATTGCTGTATATGTAAACTCCCTCTCTACAATGAGAAAAGTATAGACTAAACCACAGCGATAGAGACTGTGAGGATGTAAAAACAAAATCTGTAAAAACAATATGTAAATTAGCCTTTTCAGTGTATATCCCTGACACAAATGGTGGGCTATGCTAATTAATTTCAACCCCCCAAACCCCATATTACCAATGCCCCAAACCCCATATTACCAATGCCCCAAAACCCCATATTAATTAGTCTTGTTTGTTGAGAAGAAATTAGATCAGTTAAAGTAGGCTTCTCAAGCCTAGTGCCACGCCCCTGCCTCGGTGCCTGTGCTGCAGCAGTCTGGTTGGCCAATGATCCTCCACTGCTCATTTTCCCCTGTACTTCATTCACAGACTCGTTCCCTCACTCATATGCACTCTTAACTGCCTTTCATCAGCTCAAATGTCCCTCACACTGCATACTTTGAGTTCTGTGCCTTGTGCAAATATATCTAGCCTGTTTAACCAGAATTTTTCTTAGTCTACATTTGCCTGTCTGTCCTTGATTAACTATCTGCCTGTGTGACTGTACTTTTGTACTGCGATTTCGATTTGCCCGCCAATCAGAATCACAGTTCATCACTACAAAAATGTTCTAATGCATTTTTCTAATTAATTGTTTAATTTGTTTTAGCTTTTAAGTTCATGGTTGAAATGTAATGAATCTAAGATTCTTAGGAATGGATATCATCATTAGTTTTGCAGCAAAGACATCTTATTATTCATAGATTTCAGCACTGCCTCTTCCAGCTCCATCAATTCTACAGATTTTATGCACATATATACATACTTTCCCAGCAAAGTTTCAGTAAGTATCAAGAGGTCATGGCTATTCTGACAGACTAATATTATAATACATAATATTAATACGATCAAGGTCCTGCTGCTGAAGCAGATGTGTGATATTTAAACTCCTAAAGACTAATCCATTTTCAGATTTGAATATAGATGGACCAGCAAGGCACAAAGATTTCTTTGGCTCCAGTTTGAATGGACTGAATATCATTTAAAGTCTGCATCAAAAATCAGATTATCCAGAGTCCTGATATTGACATATTTTGGATTATATCTGGGAGGCCTACTGGAGGTGATTCAATGTTTATTCTAGCCAAAAAAACTCTGTGATAAGTCAACCAATTGCCTTGAAAAATTATTCTGCTCCAAGCCCTTTTTGTTATATTTTGTTGTTGCAGATTCTGAATTTGAAATTGATTAAATTACGTTGTTTTCCAAACTGATCTATAAAGCTTTGACTAAAGGCACATGGTTTGTTGGCAGACTCCACCTGTGTGGAGAATTAGTGGATCACCTACTTTCAGTGCATCATATAAAGATAAATGCCCCTCTGTTATGTCCAAAAGAGCCATTAATGTGATTATAATGAAAAATATCAGAGGAGGATACCAGCTTCAAATGCTTTGAAATCTCTTAGAGTTCAGAATCATCCATTGTATAGCAATTCAGAAAAATGAAGCTAGCACCACCGTCTAGTTTAGCCCGTTCTTCTACAGTTAGTTTCCGGACAATATTGGAAGTCAGAAGTAGCTGCTCCGAGGCCTGAGGATACAAATGAGACGCAAAAGTTAATGTCTGTGACTTAACATGGTGCTTGTGTCTTAACAGTCTACAAGGCATTCCACAAAAAGAGCACTTATGAGCAATCTTCGAAACCATTATGCCAATAAACGGGCTGCCCAAACACGTAAGACTAAAGTGCTAAGAGCTTTTCCACTGCAATGACTGTGGATCATTTTTTAAAAATTCTTTTCTTTCTTTTTAGTTTTCAGTATATTTTGATAACCAGTTTTATTTAGTTTGCAATTGTTACAATCTCTAGATGAATTTAATATTGTAGAGATGAAGTGAAAACCGAACACATCATGAACGGAAACAATATTTGAGACAAATGTGCTTGTTAATTGATGAACACGAAACACAAACTTTTCCTTGGTGGTTAACATGGGATACAGTACAATTAAGAAATAGATAAGCTACGTAACCATACAAGGAGAAAAAAAATGTACACCACAATGAACAAACTTATCTGATTTTTACTGCTCGAAGAATTAATGTTTCTTATTCATTCATGAAGTACTAAGACAAAACATCCTTTTCAGTTCTAATATTTAGTCTAGTCCATATAAGGATAGCTTTTTGATTATTTGAAGAATGTTCTGAAGAGCTACCACAATAGCCTGCTTTACAGTATTAGTTGATCTGCATATTTATTGTCTGATGGAGGCCTACTGAGTGGAAAATAATTTTCTGTTCGTTTATCCTTCATGAGGCATAACGGAAAATATTCTCTGCTGAAAGAAGGAAAATCTGTCTCATGTTCTTTCTTCATGAAGCATAACTCTATAATCATTTGAAATATTAACTTTTCGATCATGATTTCCATTATGTAACTAGGTTAACTTCTGCTGCTGTAAAGTCTTACCATTTTAGAAACCTCACCACAGGTCAAGGAGGGAAGGTATACCCTAGTTGTAGTGGATAATATGCACTAAATTAGTTCAAACAAATTGATTATAGTCTCAATAATCAAACAGTGAACTTTATAGACCATCCTGTACTTATAATAGGTCGCGGGTAATATTCACAGGTATTAGTATTGAAACATTTATCTTGAACATACTGTGACTGTTCTGTGTCCATGCCATAGCAAGGCAGATGAAGATCTGTAAGATAGTGAACGATTTCCAGGGTCTATCACATGGATTTTAGGACTCAGCCCTTTTGGACTGCAAATGTTGCATTTTAAATCATAGTCCATTCCACATCTGTGCTGTGTTTTAATTTCATTACAGTTTGCATTTAATTAAACTAATTCTTAATAACTGTCATTAACTGCATGCCTGCTGTCTGCACAGTCTGTCACGCAGAGAGAAATAGAAACACTGAGTGCACAGCATAGATGCACCAGTCCTTTTACGATGCTACGTTCTCTCTCAGTGGGCTGATTAGTCCTCCCCAGCTGCAGCTGTCCCTCATTATGTCCAGACAGCAGTGCTGAGTCCCGCCACCCTCGTTCAACTGGCGAGGTGCTGTCCATGTGGTCAGTTTGGACAGCTGTCCAAGGTCCTGAAGAGGGTGGTCATTGTTGTGCAAGAGTGTGAAGTTTAGAAGGTAATCAGAGAAATGGCTCTATACGAAGTAGAAGCTTTTAGTTGATTCTCTTCTGCCCGAGAAGTTGTCTGGAATGAAGGGAGGGAGCTGGTAGTTCACCTGGTCCAGGTTGAAAGCAGGGCTATTTACTTAAAGGGTGAATTTTAATTTGGTTAAAAAAAATGCCGGTTTTAACTTCACCCCTAGAGAGGTCCAACTCTTTCAGTAATAACCACATGTTTTTAACCAAGAAAGGATCCTAATTAGTGAAAACAGGTGCTTCTCTGCAGGGTTGGCCCCAAACACTGTCAACACCAGGCCCTCAATTAAACAGTACTGGTTTGAATAATATGTCTGTGCCTACAAATGGAACCAAACACTTCTGCCTTTAACCTCAACTGCATCGTAAATAAGACATGGATATCTGACAGCTCCAGTGGTCAGTCTCCTAAAAAGAAGTGGAGGGTTGTGTGTGTATTGGTGTGTATGTTTATGTGCTTGCTTTTATGTTTAGTTTTTGTTTCAACCCTGCACAATTCAACTTTTTCTAGCAACTACACTTAATTAACTACCAAAGGATCCAAATTAGTCAGCCATTCTCTGCATTGTTGTCCCAAAAAAACATGTAGACAATAAGGACTCAACTGAACAGCCCAGGTTTAAATAAAAGGAGCTAGACAATAGTACTTTTAAGTTCAGCCGGGTCATAAATAAGACATGGATATTCGGCTAATGAATGCCATGCACCTTCAGTTGCTGTCTGGCATTGATCTCCAAATCTAGTCAGACTGCAGTTCTCTCAATCTAATCAGGCTCCTGCCAGCATCTGTCCGTTTGGGAGAGGTGTTCTAATTACTGTGGTAAGTGGAGCCACATGCTCTGTCAGGTCAAAGGATCGTAGCTCCACAGTTCAACTACAGTCAAACAGCTCCAGTAATCACGTCTCTTTAATAAAATAAAAGGATCGTAATTAGTGAATTCAGGGGTTTCCCTTCAGAGTTGGCCCAAAAACCTGTAAACTCAGACAGAATATGTATTGCTATCTCAGACATTAAGGGCTCTGTTGTGTGATTATTAAGGTGAGAGTAAGCAGATAAAGTGTTTAGTCTCATCACCGACTTTATACTGCTGAACAATCAATGACAGGGCTAGCATCAATTGAGTTGCAATCATCCTGTGTTTTCCGGAAGGGCTTTGATGTGGTCTCCTCTAAAGCAGTCTTTGATGGTCTGGGGTGGGAAGGGAATTGAATTACTCCTACTCAGTGAAGGAGAGTGCCACCTTAGAACCTTGCTATTCAATAAACTGCAGACCCGCCCCCCCCCCCCCACTCTTCTTCTTATCTCTCGATCCTGAACTCACCTCTTTGTATTTTCCCCTCTGAATGTGAAAAAGGAGGAACGAAGAGAGGCAGGAAGGAAGAGGGAGGACCTCACATGACAGCATACAAAATGGTTGCATGCATCATGGACTAGTTTGAGGACATGGTCGATATTGTTCATCATTTCTTATAAGATAGAAGACATTTAATCATTTTGAATCAGCTAACTTGAGTTATGCATCGCCGTATTATGGAATTCCAGTCTATGAGTTCATGAGTGCTTTCAGGAGGCCAGTGCTCTTCCTCCTGTAATACATCATGGCTGGCCTTATACCTTTAAGGCAAGGTCTTGTGTGCTAGGAGTGCTGACAGAAGGGATGTGTTTGGTAATCCACACAGTCGTGTAATTCTGAGCAAGATGCATGAGTAAAAATAAAATTGAAGTTGTTATTTTGAAAGTCACCTTGCCAATACAACATCCCGAGGGAAGGATGCAGTTTGCAGTGCTCGAACGATGAAAACAATGACAGGATCTGTTTTAATCAGATTTGTGTGCAAACGTTTGTATATGCACAGCACAGATGTATAAAAAAAATTCAGGGCTTCACGGTTGTAGACATTTTCTTAATCCTTATACTTATGAGCAGAAGGCGTTCTAGTGGTTGTGCTGAGTCTTGCGTGGACGAGCTCAGAGACGAGCAGGTCCAGAGTCCTTCGAAGGTAATGAAGATCAATAGAACAGAGGACGAGAGTAGGCTGTGATCCAGGAACTGTCTCACGGTCGCAGGGCAAGGCGCTATCGATCCCACCTGCACTACTGCCATCTGATAAAAGGGCTTTCTGGTTCCTGCCACTGCAATTGCACGAAAAAAGCAGATGCGCAGTGGTTGTATTTGATTCCCCTCCCCCCGTCCTACAGTACTTATCCCTCTTGATAAGAACTGTAAATAAATAAACCGTTATCCCTTAAAATGCATAGCATTGCAATCTAGCAGTTACCAGTGAACAGGTAAGCTTTTCCAGCAAAACTAACATATTGAATCACTCTCTTAATCTTATACTAATTTCTAAAGCTCCCGTCAGTCGATGAGTGGAGTCAGTGTGTGAAGAGGTGGAGGAGGCTCTCATAGGTGACCGTGTGGGAGAACTGGCTGAGATAGGAGTCCGTGGTGTGTCTGCTCAGACACCTTTTCCATAGCTGCAGAGCTCAGAAAAAGAAGAGTGAGTGTGTCACATGCTCCAGGCTGCTGGGATCAAGGAGAATCTGTGAGGGTGTTGGGTAGACACTGGTCTTACAGCAAAGCTTGCAGGAGTTCAGCTACAGCAGTATTTTGCAATGTGCAAAGTGGGCAAATTAATGACACAGGTTACATTTACGCAAATGTTAGACTTATGTAAATGTTTGACTTTTTCTCCTTTCAATGCAGAAGATCTTAGACATTTCGAAGTCCACCAGCCACAAAATGTTTGCCAATTTCATTCAAACCACATACATGTTCCACCATTTCACCTTGCACTATATCTCATTCAGCGCTGATGCCCAATCTAACCTTTCTCTTAAGGGAAGAATAACAGTTGGCTGGAATCTTTTTATTTTGTTCCTCAGTTTCTGAAAGTCACTATGTGAGATATTACAGCTACTTTAAAATGTAAAAGCTTTGACATTTCTGTTAATGTAATTTGGCATAGAAATTCTACAAGCTAAAGAAATGTCATTTCTCTTCAATTCCATATTCTATGAAATCTTCTAGTATGACTTTACTGTGAGCCTCCCTATTTTAAAAAGATGTGCTGAATTTAATAATCAAAGTTCTGCACATCAAAAAGCTCCAGCCGTAGACATTTCCACCTCTCCCTTTATCCAGGACTCAGGTTAGATCAAATGGGCAGCCAGTTGTATTAACTGTTCAAATAACTACTAGTGATTACATAATTGAAGACAATATTTAGATTCGAGATCCAAATTTGAGTTTAAGAGCAAACCTAATGCTGTCAGCCATTGTACCAGGGAGTAAAGACCTGTGAAACATTCCTCACGCTAATTCTCTTTGGGAGGAAGAACATATCTCCCGTGGCCACGATCACACTCTCTCCATTCCCTTCATCTCCCTCCATCAACAGCTTCTGTATAGATGTAAGAGGGGTTGCCTTAAAAGGGACAGAGAATATTAGAATACAATGGGCACGAGCGATGAATACAGGGCAGAGCTCGCAAGCTGCTCATACAGTTTTGTCTCTTCAGGGCCAATATCAAATTTCAACATCCTTTGCATTTGCAGTGGTCAAGAATAGTCAGGTGCTACATCACAGGCTAGTCTGTAACCAGAAACCAAATGATAAATTAGCAAATGGGAAAAAACAAAACAACAGCTACACGAGCTGGTGGAAACCAGTGTAAGAGACACTCAAACACACAAGAGAATCGGTACGACATCATAAAGAACCACTTGTTAGAGGCGAATACATATATTCAGTCCTAATGAGTCCCAAGGAGTCCTTGAATGAGTTGCAGGTGTGGGTGATTAGCGGTATGAAGCACCCCGATGGAGCTGCTGAACCAGCAGGTAAATATGGAGCGGCAAAGCCTGGAACGGACTCTCCTGGACTCTCACACGCTGGCATCAGGTACAGCTAACTCATATCATTATGACTATGGCTCATGAGGCATACATGACAAGTAATAGCGCAATTCGCCATGTTCAAAGAAAAAGAAATAGAATTTGTGATAATGGAAATGTCAGTTGCTCTTAGGTGTGGTAGGTGAAATGCTTTGCCTCGCCTCGAAGTGGAGAGCACTGAAACTCAGCAGGGCAGCACGGTGTGGATTTTCATGCTGCACCTTGGTATCATTCTAAATGGGGGTGTCATGGGTGTTGGGCTCTGTAACCTTTCGTTATATTGCTTCAGGGCCTGAAAATGGGTTTTATTCTGAGCTGAAGATAAGATATGCCAGTGTCAAGAATGCAAAAGTTTCACCCCTGCGAATCAGTGAGAGGGTTATTTGAATAGGAGGGATTCACATTCTCACTCTCCTATTTGTCTCCTCCACGCTAGACCTTACCTCTCCTTCTCACCTCTTCTGCCATTCATACCTTCCTCTTTTAGAATTTTACATAGATTGAATTTCACATTGAATTTTACACCATATCACTACCTTTTGCAATTTTTTAAGATTCACAAAATCCCACTGCATATTTGCCCTTTTCCCTCCGTTTTGTTCTTCTACTATGTGGGCCAACATGTTGCTCTTCCCTCTTTTCTTTGCCTTATGGTTACTCCACTCCAAACATGTGACTGGAACCATCTGGAGAATGGAGGACACGAGGGCTTTGGGAAGGTGTTCCTCTGCTCCTAAAAGTCAGACCACTGTTTGTGTTGTTTGCAGTTGTGCACATGCGTGTTAATGTGTATTTACTGCTAATTTCTGCTGTGATTGTGCATACTTCTGATTAACTTCTTTCTGTGCCACGCCCCATTCAGTTGGTGCATTTTGTGTGACTTGATGACCTCAGCATCTGTGCGTGGTCGTGTTCTTCTGTTGTCCCATTTGAAGGTCTTTTGTTGGTTCAGTCGTTTCAGTCGTTGTACGTCTCGTTGGCTTCTTCTGCTCTCACTAGTGCACTTTTATGTTCAGCTACGTTTGTTTCATTAAACTCTTCAGTTGGAGTCTTGTGTTTCTTTCTCCTTTTGTCCTGCACATTCTTTGCCCGTGACAGAATGACAGATCACTTTAGGAAGCTGCAGTCTCCTATTTGATTTCTTTCTTCCCGGTTTCCCTCTTGTTGGTCTGCATGTTGTTGGCTCTTCTCTCGCTTCGTCAGCAGACTTGGCAGCCTGGCTTGGTTATGCAGCATTCCCCGGAGCTCTCCGTGTGGCCAGGGACATTCCAGAATTTTCCTGGGAAGTAGAACCATTCCCAGAGGCTCATCAGGGATGTAGGTACCTCTACCAGTGCATGCCAGGAGCCCTGTTCTGGCTTCGTCGTCTGAAGGAAGTCATAACCCGAGTAACGCTTGATGCTTCCGTAGCATTCCTGGATGTCCTAAGGCTGGGAATTCTAACTGTGCTCCATGGAGGAAATCCATGCTGGAATTTTTGAGGGGGAACTATTGGACTTGTCTAGGGGTTTATCTGCTGTGCTTTGTACGTTTTGCAGGCATGAGCATGGAGGCGGTCGCCTGGTCATCCATGGAGCCTCGTCGATGCAAAAGGTTGCCAGCTCATCAACCAGCTGACGAGTGGGGGCTCTTTCAACATAGAGGGGTGATGCTCCCAAGCCCTATATATATATATATATATATATATATATATAGAGAGAGAGAGAGAGAGAGAGAGAGACTTTTAAGGAATCCAAAATCACTTTACAATTAACATACGCAACTTTCACTTCCAGTCACACACTGGTGAAAAGTGGCAGCTGATCGCACACAGCTTACTCTCAACTGGAAATCCCAGCCCCCTGGGGCACTGAATCAGGTGCAGGGAGTGGAGAGAGGACAACACCCAGGACTGAGCACCATCTACCACGGGGCAAGCAGACACAAACGATCATTCAGACTCACCAGGACAATTTTAGCGGGACATCCAATTAACCTAACGTCCATGTTTTTGGACTGTGGGAACTGGAGACCCTGGAGGACATCCACACAGACACGGGGAGTGATAATGTGATCGCCTCCAAGCCACCGGGTTGCCCTGGGATGTGTGGGCTCACCGTGCCCGGGGTTGGGAGGCTTGTCCTGAACTCTAGGGGGCGTGGTACCCACTAACCTCCCGCTACTTTGAGAGGTGTTTTGGGACAGGGGCACTGTGACACAACCCCTCGCCTGCAGCTTTCCATCAGACGGCAGCAGCGTCCATGGGGCAGTTTGTTTACTTTTTGCCACACATGCTTGTTTGTTTTGGTTCTGTGCCACATTTCACTCAGGTGGTGCATCATCTGACTGGTTATTATGGTCTTCTGCTGTCCCTTTCTTGTGCTTGTGTGATCATTTGTAGGTCACTGTGTGCTACATTGGCTTCTTTTGTTCTCGTTAGGGCATTTTTTTTTGGTTGTTTGGTTTCATTTTCTTCCTCGTTCATGTCATTGAGCTCTTCATTTGGAGATTTGCGATCGTTTCCTTCTGCATGTTGCAGCTATGTTTTCTGTTTTTTTTCTTATGTGAAATGTCATATCCCCACCAAAAATGTTTTTGTTTGATAGAACCAATATAAAGAACACGGATAAACTGTTATGTCTCACACCCAACCCCTGTGCGCCTCGAACACCACAGCTCCCCCTAGTGGTGTAATATCCCAACGTTACCAATCCAGATCAGTAGAACATTCATTACACTCACTTCATCTTCTATTACTCCAGTATTGCTTCATACAGAGCCGTTTGGTCCCCCTTGTGTCCTGTGTACCGACCTCTGCTTCTCCTCCAGACCGCGCACCCTGCCTGCCCCTAGGACTTGTCCTGGACTCTGCCACTCCGGGTCTGACCTCGGCCTGTGCCCACTACTCCTTGGCCTCTCCCTACATCACTGGACATCTACATGTCATGAGTCGTAATTGTTTCCTCTCTCTAGCCAAGTCTGTGAGCGAGAGAAACATTAAGGACGCATCTTTGCGATTGGATCCCCTCGTGTTGTGTCTTTCGTTATGCCTCACATGAACTGAAGTGCATTGAAATTTAAATGTGTGTATTGAATAAATAACAATTAGAACTGATGAATGCTGATTTGGCTGAAGAAAAAAAAAATCCAGGGTAACTAAACATTCTGCAATATTATAGTTGAAGTCTCTCTGTCTGTATAGCCCTGCCCAGTTCTGTTAATGTATTATATATTGTTATTATTCAACACTGCTCAGACACTTGCAGAGCTCTTCACGCTCTGTTCAGTCTTCTGTCATAAATTTAATGACAAACTATAGCATGAATATGTAAGATTAAAACAGAATACTATATGTAGAGGTGAGTAGGCGGAGACACACTGAGGAGTGAGCACATCCAGAGACATGGTCGCTATTACAGCCCATGGTCGGAAAGCGAAGCCGGACAGAACCAGAACCCTGAGACGGTACTAAACCGGGCACACCACGGGGCTAACGACAATGCAGACAAGACTCGGCAAACGGCGTAAAACAGAAAGCGCAGGGTTTATATACCCAGGCTAAAGCGAGGATAACAAGACACAGCTGAAACTAATCAGACAGAGAAAACCAAAACAAGACGGGGATGAGGAATGGAGCAATACAAAGACACGAGACGGGCTGCCAAGGGGCTAGCGGAGCGGGAGGAAATTTGAGAATCCGTGACAGAACTCCCATCACCTCAGCAGCACAAACGCTAAAAAGCTTATCTCTCGAGTTGTGTCACTGCCAAATTAGACAAATGTCAAAGTGTAATATCTTAGGCAAAATATATATTTAAAGAGAAAGGGGACAGTCTGAAGTATCAAAGATGCTATAACGCACTTAAGAAAAAAACATGGTAAAGTTAAAGATAACTGTGTGCTCTGTGTATTTGGCAACTTCACAAACTTATACCGACGCAATCAACCGATATGCGGAGATGCAGTGTACATCACAGGGTAGTTAATTTTTTTAATGGTCTTCTGCAATGCAGAGTAATACAAAGTATGCACGTATCTGTATCTACTTCCCAGGAATAGTCACACAAGCCATACACAATACATGACACTGGCTACAGTGGTTGCTTGGTCTAGAGGCTGAAGCACACAGTTGAAGACCACATGGGTCTGAGGCTGTGCATGGATGCTGCCCTCCGTCATCACTACTAAGGTGGGACAGACTACAGAGGTGGGACGGTGTGTAGAGGCTATAGTCAGTACCCATGGAAGAGAGCTTGACTGCTGTCGGTGGTGGTTCTAACTTGTGCGGTGCCCTGGGTGAACTTCTTGTCCTCACCTCACGCTTGTGAGTGCTGGTGAGTCCTGAGGTCAGCATATACCAGCCCCCTCCCATACTCCTCAGTGGGAGATCTTCCCTATCATACGAACTAGAATCAGGGTGTGATGCTGTGAAAGAAGCAGACTGCACTTGCAAACATTCCAGTGTTTTATTACAGTTCTAGGGATCGAAGCACCAAACTTTATGAAAGGAACAATCCATACTCAGAATCGACCGTGATGTAATAGATCAATAACCAGGAAAACAGATAACTCAAGAAACGGAAAAATTTCAGACGCTTACAAACAGGGACAACTCTGCTCAACAATATGCAGTGGCAATGCAATGCTGCCCAAAGGAAGACGTGAAACAGAGGAGTGTAAACAGAGAGATGTTAAATACAAGCAGCTGTAGACAACAAACAGACAGGCAGTGTTGAGCACGGCATGGACCATGAGAGGTGAAATCATGCAAACAAAAGCACATGGAGGATTCGACAGGAAAACAAGCAAAGCAGGGAAGCTACTGGAGAAGGTGGCAAGGCGCAACCTCTCCGGTCAAGCTTAGCTCACCCACATGGAAATGACGTCACTGACGTGTATACATCATCGTTCTGTTTTTGTGTTGTGTGGGCGCCTACGCCCCCCCCCCCCCCGTCAAGATGCCACCCTGGCAACTGCCCAAGCCGCCCACATCTAAACCACCATTGTCTGCTACCCAGCTGTGAGGAGGAGAGGGGATGTTGTAAAGTCAAACCACTAGTGTAAACCACTAGGTGAGAGGTATTGATCTGACCCTGGATGAGGGCAGAAGAGGAAGCGTGATGGAGACAATCACCTCTTGAAGGGTGAGTGTGATGGAGACTGTCACTCAGGAGGGTAAATGTGTTCTCTGGATCTCTGGTCATCTCTGAGGACGTTTCCCACCTGTAAGCCCCAGGTTTTAGGTTTGTGAATTGTTTCTGCCTTTGCTATATGTTGGAGTTTAACAACAACGTGTAACAACACTTCCATATTCAGTTTATTCTGATTCTCAAGGACAGAATATCAGTACATTGTAATGAATCATTGCACAGTACATTATCAGCATGAAAAGTTTATTTTGCATTTTCCATTCTTTGAATTATTACATATTTTTGGTCTTACCACTGAACAGTCTAAGACTGTAATTTTGATGAGTGTATCAATGAATAATTTGTTAAATAACTAAACACTTTCTTTTCATTCTGTCTAATTTATGGATGCGACAGCTGAGCTATCCTGTTATTGGGACAGTGTGCCACAAATGATTATAAGTATGTGGACCTTTGGTGAAAATATTTCATTCTGACAAAAATGTTCATGGTTTTGGAGTCATTGTTTCATTTTGCTCACAAGATGATGGTTTGCAAAATGTGTGTATTTGTGCGAAATGTGTTATGACAGTTTAGTTGAGAGATACTGTTTTATTGGAATGTGTATAAGTGACTAAATAAACCCACGACATCACAGAAAATGTTTTGGCTTTCCGTTTTTAAGTGTTTTTAAAGACTTGATTTATGAGCAGGAATGTGCTGTTTTCATTTTTGTTATTGTTTGCATTAGTTTCATATTTGAATGGAAACATTCCTAATAGCTCTTATATCTCATTTGTCCAGTCCAGTCCGCAGTCTATGGGATTACACTATGACATCACAATGCTATTAGGGACATTTCTTCCTTCATTCTGTCCCCTTCCCTCTACATCCCACTTCAGCAGGGGGCCTGGGGCTCAGGGTCATAAATATAGCTCAGATAAATATGGTCACAGCTGTTAAGCAGCACTGACATTTCACCTCCAAGTGCCCCCAACACCATAATGGACGCTCGTAAATTTACAGCACCCAAGAGCAGTAGGTCCATTCGACAGGAGGCAGGCAGCATGTAATTGCACAGCACCTGAGTCTCACTGTGATGTCTGCTGCTCCACTCTCCTGCCACTCTAGCATCTTAACTTGTGTTCCTCACACATTTACCCCACCACACACACACACACACACTCTCTCACTCACATACACACAAACCAGCCACCACTACATGGGATCTGTCCATCTGAATAATCTTTGCTTATTAAGAGTCTTTGTTCTGCACTATTTAATAATTAGTAAAAAGCAACGCCATTTTATAAATGTGAAGGTAGATTTCTTTTCTGATAGATGATTGTTCAGGTATTCTTCAAAATGATGAAAATTTAAAGGCATTGTATGAATTCCTATTCACACTGAAAATAGAAAAATCTTAGGATTGCTCTTAACATTTACAAAATTATTACCACAGATGGATTTCAAGGAAATGTTCAATTAGATAGGTCCCATAAATATTCGCCAGCTAAATTAAATGAATGTAAAATCATGATCAAAATGAAAGAGCACAATGCCTGGCCAGCCCCCACTATTCCATGCTAAGGTGGTGTCCTCCACCCTTTACCTAAAATCCAGGCAAAATCCGTACAAGTTCAGCAGGGTAAAAGTGTCATTGTTTTTAATTAACTTCATAGCATTACTGAAAACGTATTAATCATCTGTCCTTTTGAGAACAGCCCTGTTAATTATGCGGCAGGAAAATGGTTTTCATTATGATATAAATGATGTCCCGCTTTCTAATTTACTCCATGAGACATGATTCAAGTTTAAGAATGGGGGTCCTGGGGGTGAGCAGTGGAGTTGGAGGCCTGGTTAGGGGACAGATTACAACGGTTTGCATGGTAAAAGGTAGGACCTGATTTTATCTATTGTGAACAAAAAATAATAATAAGCATTAGTGCCCTGTTGAGAGGCACAGTGTGCATTTTCCTTTGGAAGAGAAGAGTTATGTTATTGGAGTGGATTTTTGTTACCTTTCCTGTTGAGTTCTCCTGCGGGTTGGCAATGCAAGCTCTGCTCTTAGTGGGTCACAGCTTCACAAAAGCGGTAGTGGTCTGGTTCAGAATTCAATCAGTGCTGCGTTGGAAAGAAAGAGTTTTTGATCAACAATGTACAGATACACACACACACATACAAACAGAAGGGAGGGAAGCTGGAACATCAACAACGGAACATAGCAAAAAAAAAAAAAACCTCAGCTACAACACACAAACACATAAGAAACCAAAGTACAGAAACACTGCACATATGGAGTCTACTAGTGCATCCTCCAGGGACACATCATCAGTTAGGCCACAGACACATACATCATGACATAAAGAGGCTCAAGCACACACGCACAGCAGAGAGCGAATACTTCAACATTGGGGTGTTTTGCTGGGCAGTGGCAACATGTCTGCTTCCCTCAATGTTCAGTGTCCAATACGGAGCTATTGGAATACAAGGCCATGGCTGGTCAAGGGAACACAGCTCCAGCTGGCCCCATGGGTTTGTGTTGAGCAGTTGAGGTCATGCTCTTGAAAGGAGGTGCCAGGCAGTCATCTTGAATCTGTGCTTGCCTGTGAATCCTTTCATCAGAGTGACTGGACTTAACCGACTGCTAATGGACTGAGGTCTTAGAAAGAGTGTGCAGCTGAGATCACCAGCTCTCCAACAGCCTCTGTCTGGTGGGAACCTCTGGTCCAGGGCTTTCTCCACGAAGACGTCTAATTGTTCTCGCGAAGTTCAAATGGTTTGCGTTGGACTGGGGTCGCTTCGTTTAATTTTGACTCAAAATACGTTTTTGAAATTTTAAGGTGTGCAGAGTTCCTTGACATCAGACATCTTCCTGTTATGCACCAGCCACCGTTGCCATGATACAGTACCTCTTGAACAGAGCTCACCTCACTCCAGGAACATTCAGCCTCAGCTTTTTTCTCTCTCTGATTTTACTTCTCCGTTTTTTTTTAAATAAAGTGGTTCTTATTTTTTTTTATTTTATTTTTTTACACAAGATTGGCAAAATGTGAGACTATATGGGTTTATAAGCTCACAGTGCTTGAGTGTCTATTCAAGAGTGAACAGATTTCAGCAGCTTATGCATCTGTAGTTCTCTATCTGTCACTGTCTCTATTTGACAAAGATGTCAGTTTCTAGAAAGTCACTAGTAATGCTAAAAGTCCCCTTGGGCAGCATGATACTCTGGTCATTTCTACATGTACATCATAACAGCTTTACAGTGTACAGTAAATAATTTGTTGTTTTGTTCAGTATAAAGTAAATATAATAAATTAGTCTCGCTCTGTTATTTGCAAAAAAATCAAACAACATTGTAATATTCTCATCAAAGTTTATTCAAAGCAAAAAAAACTAAGTCAACCATTCAGTGACTTGAAACGTTACCGTTGCTATCAGTAGGAAGGAAAAGAAGGCAATTCCCTTCTGTAAGTCCCAGAAGCCCCGCAATAACGAGTGGGGGTTGCTCAACATGCCGTGAAATGACTTTATTGCATTTTCACATTAAAAGCACTGATAGAGTGCATTTCTAATAAAGGTCTGTGGTGCCGGAGGGAGAATGGTTCAGAGGCCGTTATACACGCACAAGGGAAACAGACCTGTTTGCTATCAAAAAGGCAGGGAGACCAATGAATGGAACAAGGCAGCCATACCTGCTTAATTCAAAAAATCTGCCCCCAAGGCTGCAGTAACTAGGAGAATATCATATAATCAAATATACCGCTGGAGCACGTGGACTAGCTTCACAAAAGATCAAGTGCCTATAGGACAGGCTTCACACTCAAAACTAATAGAGTCTCACAAATGGCAAAGCTTAGATGGATGCACAGTCATTAGCAGGTGGTCTGACTTTAGAGCTCTGACTACAGCAGCTTGATAATAACTGATTACTGTTGTCTCACCAGGGAACTGTCAAAATCGTCAGCACTGCTTAGTGCTTTTTGATACTTGCTGCTCTGAAATGAGAATGTTCTTGTTCACAGTTGACTAAATAATTGAAGTGCAGCTGTCTTTGAAAATACATAATACGCCTGGTATCTACATCTCCAGAGGCTGAAGAGAGCAGTAAAATTATTACAAGCTGACAGATAATGACAGGCAGAGCATGGGTATTTAAACAGTTGAGACTGCTGAAAGAGTCAGAGTTGAACATAAGCTCCAGTGTCATCTTTTGTCGACCGGCTGACTTTCATAAAGATTGACAGCACAAATTCATTCTCCATTAATCACCTAGAGAGCATCCCCTCAATCCCTATAGCGGAGAACATGCATAATTGAAAAGCGCAGGGCCGCAGTCAGGTGCCACCACAGTGGCAGTCGTGTCAGTGCAGGCTTTGGGGTGGGGCTGGGTTCATCTCCGAACCGCGTGCAGGGTACGCACGTGCCACCGCACCTCCTAATGCGCCGTCAGGAGATTCCTCAAAGCACAGCAGTTCCAGCTTCCCTCCCGTGTGTTGCGGAGGTGTGTGGAGATGTGTTAGAGAACAAGAGAAAGGAAGGGTTTCTGTTATTTGACTAGGTGTGTCGTTGGCATGTTTCGCCATCTAACCATGTGAAGTTTTCCTCTCAGTATAGAAAGGCAGACCTATGTGTAAGGCAGACCTATGCGTAAGGAGCCTACAAGGGAATTTGATACGGTTGCTTATTGGTGCTCAACACTCTCCTACATCCTTCACCGAAATGACACGAGGGTCATTTAGAGTGTGTTGTGGATGCACTTGTGTCATGTTGTATTGCTTCATGGATGACAGCTTACTACTTACTACTCAGCCCCAGAAAGCTTTTGTACATCCCAGGAACTCCCTATCCTCTCCCTGTCCTCCATGTTTCCTTTGAGAACTCCCTAGTCTTGCTATCTGTAGCCTTGGAATAACTTTGGATGACCAGTTACCATTCTCAACTCATGTTTCATACCTGACCCAGTCATGCAGGTTTGTCGTTTGAAACTTGCAACAGATTCAACACATTTTGTCTCAGTGGACACTACCCATCTTTGTTCGGTCTCCTGTTATATCAAGGTTTGCTTTCTGCAACTCTTTACTTGCTGGTCTTCCTCTATGGACCATCAGACCTCTAGAGCTGATCCAGAATGCAGCACCATGTCTGGTCTTCAATCGTCTGAAGTTCACATGTGGCTCCACTGCTGTGTTCCCTTCACTGGCTTGCAGTAGCTGCTCACATGAGATTTAAAACCCTGATGCTCGTTTACAAAGCCAAGAACAGAACATCGCCTCCCTACATGATGACAGTGGTAAAGCCTCATCTATACCTCAAGTACTTCGAAAATCAAGTACAACTCGGCTTCAAACATCATCCTTCAACTCTTATGGCAGTCAAGCATCAAGATTCTTCTCTGTCCAGTCTCCCAAATGGTGGAGTGAACTTCCACCGGCTGTCCAATAAGCTAAGTCTTCAAACACAGACTGAAGACTCATCTATTTGTGGATTATATTAAGAGATCACTAATCCTGTACTCTTATGGAAATATCACACTACTACAGATTAAAGGAACCCTTCTAGCAGTTGTTGCCATTGCACATGTGCTCATTTTTTAATTCCTCCTAGGTGTTAGCATCTCTAGGAGTGTCCTAGTTCAATGGTATCTTGGACTATAACATATTGTTATTATACTGACTAAGATGCATTCTATGAGCAGATGGCAAACTTTGTTTTGCTATGGATAATCTGCTAAATGCCATAAATGTAAATATTAACGTGTCTCACATATTGAAGTAAAATGACAAATGTGACAAGATTTGGGACAGAGAACAGTTGATACTACTTACTTCCAGCATCTTTTCATTCAAACTTTTCTTTCAAACATTTTCTGCATCGACTACTTCACTAAGTGGAGCTTCCCCCTAGTCTGCCACATGGGATTTTAATATTTAATGTTATTTAAATGTGCATATTGTAATTAGGCAGGTTTCCAGAATGAGAAGCACCCCTGTCCTAACTTACCTTGTAAAGACTGCTCAGCCCAAGACTGCTCACTGGCTAATTCCAGATTCTTGGCTAAAGCAACAAAGACAGTTGCCTGGCAACCTACATGGATCTGGTTATCGCCTAAACACTGATGATCTAGTAAGCATCACAACTGGTGTAAGCTTTGGTAAAAGCATGATGCTCTGATCACACTTTGATGTAGGTTACTATATTCTATTTTTGCACATACTATAGAGAAATATTCACAAGGTATTGTTTACATGATGCACCTACCCAATGCCTTATACAACCCAATTATGCCATGAAAAGTGGAAGAGACTTTAAAACTGGCTCTTGTTATTGTTTTAATGCAGGTAATCATAAACATCTGCACTGTTGGAAAAGACTGACTGCATAGCTTAATTTTCAGGGGTTAATGAGCCTCTGCAATGTGTGTGTGGGTGGGTGTGGATGTGTGTGAGTGTGTGTGTAGGGGTGTGTGGGGAGGTGCACATGTTTTGAGATAGCAAGGCAGAGGCAGAAAGAGAGGGAGAGAGTGCATTGACTATAAGCTTGACTCTCACTGTCTAGTTTATAGATTGCATGTACTCACCTTTTTCATTGAACTAGCTTTGCCATAGTGTTCTCTCACAGTACTCTTGGTTTCTCAGATCCCTGGAATACAATACCAGTTTTGTCTCTTTGGATAGCATCATAATACCACTAGAAGTGAGGTGCATTATGGGAGTCTTGCCAAATCATTACATCAAGAAGTCAGAAGCATATTGTTCCTCTGTGAGTCAGAGAAAGACAAATCTTCTTGCATTGGTGTTCCCGACCCTAACTGTTGTTTTTATTGGCCAACCTTCCTTGTTTCTCATCTTCAACTTTTGTTTTCTGAATGATTATTTCATGTATTCCTGATAGTTAGTCATACGGCTTCTATACTGTGTGGTTACTATTTTGGAAAAGACGTGGCCAAGAGTATAAGCATTTCAATATTCGGTAATCTAATCAATGTAGAAAAAACCCTTGTTTGCTATTAAACATATTTCAGTATATGATCCGGAATTGCTTCCTGTCAGTCATTCCTACCAACACGAACAATGTTTTTTTATAATAAGACATATATTATCCATCTTTACTTTTTAGTCTGAAAAAGTACAAGCACAAATACTTAAAATGTAGTGGGTCCTACCAAAAGAGCCTTGTTGTCATGCAGTCCGTCTCCAAGGACTCCACTTCCCAGAATTCCCAGCTCCGGCTAACCAGATCCATCTCCACTCATTACTGAGATCACC
Source organism: Brachyhypopomus occidentalis (assembly GCA_020368025.1). Lineage (NCBI taxonomy): Eukaryota > Metazoa > Chordata > Actinopteri > Gymnotiformes > Hypopomidae > Brachyhypopomus > Brachyhypopomus occidentalis. Next base: position 2,686,691 of record JAGXOD010000072.1, read on the forward strand.
TGACCCACATTTTCCTCCTCCTATAAATACCGGGTCTTAACGATTTAGCTTTGCAAAGTATTGTCAACTATCTCTAGCAGCATGCCAAGTGGTTTGCCTTCTTTCTTTCTCAGCTTACTTTAGTTTGTTAATCTGGTTTTTCACCCTTGGCTATTTCCTTGGTTTTGATTGCCTGGCTTTTTGTCTTCTTGTGTATGAACCCAGACTGCTTTTTCACTCTGTGCTTGATACTGATTTTGTCGTTGTTTTGCACTGCTGGCATTGACCCTGATCTGGATACTGACAATTTGGATTGTTGTTAAAACCACATTTTACAAGGTCTGCACTCATCTGACTCGTCCTGAAATGTCACAAAATGCTTTGACTCCCAGACAGACCCCAGTGATCTGGGTAAAGCCTTCTCATCCCAAGGGCAGTTACTGGGACAACATCAACGCCTCTTGAATAGTCTCGGGGCTTCTTTGGATTTGATAACGAGGAAACAGATGGAGCACCAGCAACAAATGGCAGCATTAACATGTAACATGATACAACTACAAGCCATGCCAGGTATTGACCTGACCTAGACCTCAGTCACAAGAACCACAGGCTATCCAGACATCCAACACATTATTTTTCCATCAGTAAGCCAGAAACGTTTGACGGGAAAGTTCCTGAAAAGTTCAGAGGCTTCCTTCTACAATGTAAGCCATTTTTTAGCAATAGCACTCCCAATACCAAACAAAACCAAGACTGCCCTTTTACCTTGAGGTTAAAGGGCTACTACAGTCTGAAGAACTATAGAAGACAACTCCCATGAGGACTTTCTGACTCACTTTAGAGCAGTTTTGACCATATCCATGGTGGTAAGTCCTATGGGGAACTACTAAGTTAAAACAGGGTACGCGCTCTGCTGTGGAGTACTCTAGAGAATTCCGCACTCTTGCTGCAGGAAGTGGATGGAATTAGGTGGCATTGCTCATTATATTTCGCAACGAATTAACAACCGAAATTCAGCAAGAGCTTGCATGCAAGGATCAAGGAGTGACACTAGGCCAACTGACAGTCGACTTTTAATGATTTGTGTCAAAGAGAAGAGAAAGATAATCATAATCACAATGACTCCGCATACTACAGAAAAATTACACCAGTGAGGAACCTATGCAAAGTGACTGCATGACAAAACCAGGAAGAACATCAAATATGCTTTAATGAGGGCTTATATCTGTACTGTGGAGAAACTAGACATATGGTTAAGAACTGCACACAACAGAACAGAATATATGTCAAGGGTGAGAAGTGTCAATTTCACCAGTAGGTCGTTTGTTTCCTGGGTTTTAAGATTAGCCCCAGCGGAATTGCTTCTTTCCTTAGCATTGGTTTCCTGGTTTTGTCATTGTTTTGCACCACTGGCATTGACCCTGTTCTGGATACTGACCACGTTTTGGATTGCTGTTAATAAAACAAGGTCTACACTCGTCTGACTTGTTCTGAAATATCACACCTGGTCTGTAAATATTCTACTTCCTGAATGTCAAAATATGGATTCTTAAGGACTACTGTGTAGTTGACTGCTATAAAGAGGAGCGCTGTCTAAGTGACTACTGTATATAGAACTTAATTTTCATTCGTCATAATTGAGGTGAAAATGAGGTGGTATTTCATCCTAAATGCAGTAACGATGGTCAACCATGTTGTTCTGTTGCTGGGGGTTCAGTCTAGCACATAGCACAGTCATGTACTTCACTACGTCTTGTCTTGTAATAAAGATTTACCATTTTTCATCAAGTTGAGAAAAACATCCTTTTTTTCTCATACCTGCAAAGTCGTGACATGTCACAATATGCTTGAGCTGAGAATAGAAAGAGAGCTATATTGCATATCTTCATATTTGCAACACAGGTTTTCATGCGGCTCTAAGAACAATTCATTGACAGAGACACACAGGGAGAGAAGCTGGGGGTGAATGTGGATCCAGCCCCAACACAGAACCCCTGGAGCAGTCTGGACTTCACAATGAAGCCCAGCAGTTGGACAGCACCACAACGCCAGCAACCCCCCGGCTACTGGCTCACATGCCCTAATTATCACAACCAAGCCGGAGATTAGAAAAAAGTGCAAGAAATGTACTAATTTTATAGCATGTCATTTGTGTTTGCTACATAATATTAGATGAGAACTCAAACATTTATTCAATAATCCCTGTAGATGTTTCATTCTCTCTATAAAAATTTTGCCCAGTTGCAGTATATATGGCATATGAGAAGTCCCATGAAAATATGTATACATTTTTGTTGTATTTGCGTTGTGACCATGACACATAAAATAATTTGATTTAAAGAGAGAGTTCTTAGAAAAGGAGTTTACAGCATGAGGCTTGAAAGGAAAGCATTTCTTAGATGGATGTTTTCCAAACCAAAAGATGGATTATGTAACAATATGTACATTCCCTATTAGCATCTTATCTCATGCTGCTTGCATTTGGGTTGCCAGGTAAGACAACAGGAACTCCATTCCATCCTCTCAATCATCTACCAACCTGCATACTTTCAAGATCCCATGCAGAAAGGCAGATCCAATGCATGACCAATCTCCTTATTTTCCCTTGATGCAGACAAAACTGTCCCTTAAAGCTGCTATATACCCACATTACTTACTCCTGCTTGCTATTTCTAGACGCGGTATATCCAACTCCAGTCAGCGTCCTCTTTCCCTTGCCTGCTACTGGTTATTACTTCGGCTTTATTCATTTTGCATGAATTGTGTATGTGTATATATGCGTGAGTGTGTGTTTTCCCAGTTGGCTCAGGTGCTGTAAGTTGGTAATGCTGACTGACCTCAGGGAATAATGTCTTTTAAGGGAGAATCAATTGTGCCTTCTAAAAGGAAGCATTACAGAATGCACTACCTAACCTCAGTTTGCTTACCAAGTGTTAAATGTAGAGGTATTCAGCATGGGGGGGGGGTTTGTTGCAGGGTTAGCCCCTGAAGAGGCCTTCCCTCCTAGAGCGAGGTCTGTAGCTCCCTTCACCACAGCTGCAGCTCACCATGGCTGCGTCTCTTACATCAGGTGAAGCGGGTGGAGCTTCAGCCCTCCCTAGTGGTGCCCTAGTGACATTAACCAACAAACCTGATTGGGTATTTTTTCCCCTCGGTTTCTGTCTGCAGATGGTGTCATCCCTCATAATGACACAGTTCGAAGGCATGTTTAATAGCGATATGCCCTTCAGAATCTTAAATCTAATGGCGCCTTTTTCTTTTTTGCAAAACTTTTAAGGCCAAGACAATGAGAGCGAGACACACACAAAGGACAGAATGAAGCCAGTGAAGCTACATTGTGACACAGAGCTGGATTCCATTTATCAGCATGCAGGAAGGCAAGTGGGAAACAATTACACATGCTAATGGGCATTTATGCAAAATAGATCTCAGTAAAGTGAATGCAAATTAACATATGGTTGCAAACTCAGGACAACAAGATCTAACTTAAGGCAGCTATAACATCACAAAAAAATATAATAATAGCACATTTAATAGTGCCACATATTTCCTCTTCACTTAAATGTATGGTTTATCTTTATATCTAGTATATATGGTATGATTCACCGAATTATAATTCACCAAATTATTTGGGCCATTGTCTAGGAGTCACATGATATACATTCACTTTTTCTCTCTCCGACACGTACAAATACACACATACAACATTAGCACACATACTAAAATGCATTGCCACATACATTACTACAAAATAGAACAAATTGACAGTCTAAAGTGATATATTTTAAGAGATCAGCTCCTGGTGACATTGAGCTAGCAGTGTATACAATTATGCCCCTCAAGATTCACTGGAGCTCCTTGACAATAACATGTAAGTATTCACCCATCATAACACAGTGTTGTATAACAGTGGCACCATCAGTCTGAGGTAAACAGTGATGCACCATGAACACAAATTGTATTGTCCAGCCTCCTCCTACTTCCATACCAACCACCAGTGTCATTGCACATTCTTAGAAGTCTTTTGTCTGTTCATCGGTGTGTCTATATCTCTACCTCTCCCTTTCTTAGCCCTGTTGTATATACCTCTCCATGGCGGATACGGTTAGTCTTCAACCCTGGTGTGGATCTCAAACTTCTCAGTCCCTTTTATTTAAATGATAAGCCAGAATATCCTTAATAAGATCAAATATATCATTTGCTCTCTCTCTCTCTCTCTCTCTCTCTCTCTCTCTCTCTCTCTCTCTCTGAATTTTAAAAACACTCAAAAGTAGCAATCACCCCACATGCCTCCCCCCAAAACCACTTCAAATTTTGCACATTCTCTAGCTTGGACAGTGTTGACTACTTCCAGCCACATACATATTATTCATGACAGCCATATAAATGTACTGTATGAACTAACCTGTTCTCACTGCTTGTGTCTAAGAAACCAAACACCCACCAGCAAGCATAAGCAGACTAAAACACAATTAATGGTTTTACTTGCAAACAGAGTGGTGCTGAGAGTAGTTGGAGTCTAGTGAAAAAGAAGCGTAGAACTGATAATAAGATTATTATGCTTTAACAAATTAATGACAATGATAATATATCAACAAAAAGGTATGTACACCTTTAGTAGGTGTACTTTTATTCAGATGATATAATATCAGTAAATTGTGTTTTTAAGTTGTCTAAAAGTCTGTTAAAGCAACCACCCACATCTCCTATGGTTACAATAAGCCATGTGATTTAGAAAACGATGAATATCAAGTCAGTCTGGGTAATTCTCAGCAAGGGCAAGCCTTGTAGTTCTGCCCTCTGTTGGATTTCTTTTACAAATTCGACAGCTCAAGAAAAAGGTAGGATTTACATATTTCAAGATTTGTACATTTACTCTCTATGAAAAATGTTTTTGCTTTGAGACACGTTTGGTAAATCATGGAGTGGTTGTTAAGGTGCTCGTGTTTGTCCACACGCATTGACAAAGTCATATCAAAGCAGGTACTGTGTCAGATTAAGAGGATTATTATGGATTTTTTTACTGCTTCTGTCTTGCCAAAGAAATCATTATGTTGCACCAATAAGATAAAAGACAATGTGAAGCAAAAAGCAATAGTAACTATTTTAGAAATGTTCATTCCTATTTGTGCTCATTTATTCATAGGCTTTTAATTTCGAATTAAGGTGGATCTTGTTTGCTTGCTTAGTTGGTGCTTAGTTTTGTTTTGATGTGACTCAGAATAACGTGACAGTTACTGTAGTTTAAGTCACAACTTGTTTTGGCAGTGGAGATGACATGAAATGACATGATCATTAACAAAGCACTCTAAAACTTGAAGGAGTGCCAGTACTGTGCCTTGCAGAATTATTGCTGTCCTTGGTGTTGATAAACTAAACGGGCTAAGAAAGAAAAAAATCAAACAAACAATGTCTGAGCTGTTTTTCAGCTTGATATTATATTGTAATTATGATAGACGTTTAACCTTTCAGTGAGGTAAAGATATTTAAATATAAATAAACTAATTATATAAAAAGATGCATCGTAATTATTATCGCCGTCTTCATTTAATCCATTCACAAAATAAAAGCACTGAGGCTTGTCGTATAATGAAGTAGGAGGGCATATGTAAATGACTCTGGGTCTATAGAAGAAACTCTGCACATCTTTCAGCAGTTCAGTCGTCCTTTGTGAACTTTCCACCCCATTCAGGTTTTCAGTGGGGTTAGGGTTAGTCAGGTTTTCAGTGGGGTTAGGGTTAGTCAGGTTTCAAGTGGGGTTAGGGTTAGTCAGGTTTTCAGTGGGGTTAGGGTTAGTCAGGTTTTCAGTGGGGTTAGGGTTAGTCAGGTTTTCAGTGGGGTTAGGGTTAGTCAGGTTTCAAGTGGGGTTAGGGTTAGTCAGGTTTTCAGTGGGGTTAGGGTTAGTCAGGTTTCAAGTGGGGTTAGGGTTAGTCAGGTTTCAAGTGGGGTTAGGGTTAGTCAGGTTTCAAGTGGGGTTAGGGTTAGTCAGGTTTCAAGTGGGGTTAGGGTTAGTCAGGTTTTCAGTGGGGTTAGGGTTAGTCAGGTTTTCAGTGGGGTTAGGGTTAGTCAGGTTTTCAGTGGGGTTAGGGTTAGTCAGGTTTTCAGTGAGGTTAGGGTTAATCAGATTTTCAGTAGGGTTAGTCAGGTTTTCAGTCAGACCATTATTGCCAAAGCAAAAACTACATTCCAAGCAAAAGTTAGGTTTCAGCAAAATATAACGAGAATAATTCCTGTCAGCAGTATGATTAACACATAAATCATAGGTTCTAATTTCATTGCAAGATCATTTTACCTTTCAGAAATAAGTCTTTCAAAGTCAGTTGGATTTGCACAATATTTATCTTAAGGAGGTCTAAGAGATGCATGATCCCAGGCGGACAATACACAGGCCTACAGACAGGCATGACTTAAGCATTTCTACGATGCCATCAAATCTGTGTATGGACCTCAGTCCTCTGGCTCATCTCATCTCACGGGACTCATCTGCTAATAAAGAAGAAGCAGATCTTGGAGAGATGGGCCCCGATACGTCTACAATGTCCTCATCCTCCATCATAAATCAAGGATGAAGCTGTTGCCAGCCTTCCCCAGGTGGACATCAATTATGACCTTGATGGTGTTCCCACAGAGGAAGAAGTGAGAAATGCCATCAAACAGCTATCTTGTGGTCAAGCTCCAGGTCCAGATGCTATCCCTGTCGCACATCGCGGGAGGCTCAGCCATGCTGAAGAAAGTGACTCAGCTCTTACAGTCTGTGTGGAATAAAAGAAAGGTCCTACAACAGCTCAAGGATTCAGATATTGGCCATATCTACCAGTGGAAAGGTAACAGTCAACACTGTGACAACCATAGAGGCATCTACCTCCTGTTCATAGCTGGGAAGATTCTGGTTCATGTGTTGTTCTATACTCTATGTTTGTGAACATCTTGAACAAGGCCTTATTACAGATATTCACTGAAGCTTCAGTACTAAACATGGGACTGTATATATGATGTTTTCTGCTTGCCAGCTCCAGTGTTAGGAGCAGTGTAGTGACCTCTTCGTGATCTTCATAGTAACAAATATGTTTGATAAATGTCAGCACAGATGGTCTGTGAAAAATGAATGGAGAAATGTGGGTGCAGCAGCAAAGTTTGTTGCAGTCATCTGACAGTTCTATCATAGCTTACTGGTAAAAGGATTGAGTGATTGAGAGGATTCATATGCCTTCCCAGTTACCAATAGCATCAAGCAAGGCTGTGGACGTCCCCCTACCCTCTTCAGTATAGTGTTTTCTGCCACGTTGACTTATGACTTCTGAGGTTGCAAGGATGAAATGCAGTTCAGGTACAGAACTGACAGTAAGAAGTATGACCTTTTACCCGTGGGCTATCATGAAAGTGAAAGAGAACTTTGGTTTGCTTACATACTAAACACTTGCAAAGAACAGAAGATTCAGCATGAGATGGACAATTTATCAGCCTTCCCCCAGGAAGCATTACCACAAGTCACATATCATATTGAAAGGAATAGACTCTCCAAGTAGTAGACAACTTCACCTACTTGGGCAGCACACTCTCAAGAGCAGCAAGCATTTGTGTTGAAATAACCAAGATAACCAAGTCTAGTATGCCCTTTGAAAGACTTTGGGAAATGGTCTGGGAATGAACATGATGCAGGCTGACCACCAAGGTGAAGGTATACCAAACAGTATTTACCACATTAGTGACACCTGGATGGTCTGTAGTCAAGTAGCTCAAGTCTTTTCACCTAAACTGACTTTTCGTGAATTGGCAAGACAAAATTCATAACATTGACATTTTGAACCAGGCCAACATACCCAGCATCTACATCCTTCTGCAGAATACATCAATGCACATATAGAGCCTCAAGGAGATGTAGTCATCACTGTGAAAACCTAACATAGACCTGTTACGCGCAAATAAATGACAGAAAAACAGATCCCTCTTTCTTTTGATAAAGTAAAATAAAAGCAATTTATTTCTATTTTAAACTTGGACCATGACCATTGGTAGCACTAGAATTATTCCTTGAAATGCAACAGTAAGTTAAATGTTGGGCATGTCCATAGTTCATATAACTGATAGTGGAAGACACTTTTTTGGGACCTTTTCTTGGTTTTTATGTGTTGACCGAACAAGGATTATCCCTGTATCATAAACAGAACCCCTAATGCTCCCAACTTTTTAAAACACTAAAAAATAATAAATGAAATATGTTATTGAAAAAATACAGCAGAGAATACAATTAATATGAAAATATGGCTGGTACCAATCTAAAACAACATAAAACAACCTAAAACATTCACCATTTAACCATTTCATGACTCATCTAGAGGAAGCAGTATTCTTTCTTTAACTTTAAAGTTTTTTTCCTGTAACAGATGGACATTCAAGTAAATCTAATTCCCCTAGGATTTTTGCCCTGCGCTATTCGACTAATTTGTTCAGTATAAGAAATGAGGGCCTTACTAAGAAATACAGAACTCACTTGGTGTTTTCACAAGCTTTTCTCAGTCATTTTTCAGCAAAAAATGGATTTAACTGATTTCAGGTCATTCATTCTCCATATCTTTACATGGGTAAAGAAGGTAACGACACCTGTAAAATACCATAATATATATGCTAATTTTGTTTTCCATTTGTGCATGCAAAAAAGTAAATGAATAAATAAAAAAAATATCTTATCAAGATCCATTTCAGGCTTAACTGAAAGTGATAGAATATTAAGGAGATATTGTAAAGTACTTTGATCTCACCCTGTGCAGGAGCTGTTAACCGGGTTCAGCTGTGAAAGAGCTGTTAACCTCCTGCAGTAAAGATGAACTGGACATCCCTACAGGACGTGCTCAGCGGAGTCAACAAGTACTCCACTGCGCTGGGCCGCATGTGGATCTCCATAGTGTTCATCTTTCGCGTCCTGGTGTTTGTGGTGGCTGCGCAGCAGGTGTGGGGCGACGAGGCCAGCTTCATCTGCAACACAGACCAGCCCGGGTGCACCAGTGTCTGCTACAACCACATCTTCCCCATCTCCCCCATCCGCCTGTGGGCTCTCCAGCTCATCTTTGTGACATGCCCATCTCTCTTGGTGGTGGGCCACGTCAAGCTCCGTGAGCATAAAGGCTGGTATGCCAATCCAGGCAAGAAACGTGGTGGCCTGTGGTGGACATACCTCTTCAGTCTGATATTTAAAGTAGCCATTGATGCTGGTTTCCTCTTCATCCTCCACTCTGTCTACCAAGGGTTTTGGTTGCCTGCTCTCTCAAGGTGCAGCCTCTCCCCGTGTCCCAATGCAGTGGACTGCTTCATTTCTCGACCTACTGAGAAGCAGATCTTCACCATCTTCATGCTGGCCACCACTTCTTTGTGCATCCTCCTGTGCACTGTTGAGATGATCTACCTGGTGTCTAAACGTGTCCATAAGCAGTTGCGTGAGCGAAAGGGAAAAGTACACCGGATGTCAAGTGAGCTGCTCTCATGCAGGTCCGACCCCATTACCACCTCCAACCAGAGCCTCAGAAGTATTTAACAAGAGGAGACTGCAGCTGTGATGAATCAGAGTCACTAAATGATCTGGAACTATGGATAATTTTTGCATGAATTAATATGGAAAGTGTGTACACTGTTAACATAATGTTATTGTATAAATATTGTATAAATGTGAAAACAGACCATGCAATAAAGCCTCGAAAGTCTAATTATAGGCCTCACCTTAAAGAACAAGTAATGACAACCTGTGTGTCATACTTCCTTTGATGTCATCTCTAAAGCTTTGTTGAAAAGATCTAAAGAATTTATGTTATATAGAAATCATCTGATGTTGGATATGAACCACAGTGGCATCCACTGTGAAAATACACTGTAACATCAGCTTTGCATATATATTTTGAAAAACAAAAGGTTAATAATTTATTTCCTATGGTCTACAATCTATGCTACATTGGAATGGAGGAAGACTTGGTTAAGGCACATACTGCCCCCTAGTGTACAAACACAATAACTATTTTCAGAAACAGCTGCATTTTCATTAGCCAATAGATACAACCTGAAACTGCACCAAACAAAATTTTAGATACACCTGAAAGTTTTCCTTATGTTACTGCCTTTGTTTTATGCATTTCATGGGTCATTAATTTTTTGGGCAAATGACACTGACTTGCATCTAAGAGTTTGACCATTATTCCCCTGACACAGGAATTGCTTGCATGCATTTCTGAATTAAACCTCCAGTTAGACAGAAACTTTCTTAGCTTAAACAGAAAAAATAAACTTTGCAACTTACATCACATCTGTCACTAAGTCGATCTTTTTTCACCTTTGCATCACTTCCTGTCTTTGCCTGTAACTCTTATCCAAGCGTTTATCATCTCTCATACTGACCATTGTAACGCTATTGGTCTGCCTTTTAAAACTCTGAACAAACGTCAAAACATTCAAAATTCAACTTCTAAAATGTATTTATAAACAAGGTGATCAGCATGCATCACTCTCAGTATTTTCCTTTGCAATATTAGTCTTGTTCTATGTCATCTCCTGCCATCCCGTCTCTCACCCCATGTCCTTGGCTAGCAGGCTGCTTGCAGTGACACACACCCAGCTGTCCCTGATGGCTGGCAGTTCCTTCAGTGCAACGGCCCCTAAACCCCAATCTCTCCATTACAATTCTTCTGTTTCATTTGAGAAACCCCAATTGAAAACCAAACCATCCCTCTTTACAAGGTATCCTTTTCTCTTAATCTTCCTTTATGTGTGTCAAAAATGTACTATATAAATAAAACATGATGACGAAAAAATCTGTCATACGTTTATATCGCAACATAAACACATATATCATGGCTTATGGTTGTTTCAGTACCTTTATACAAGGTTGACTGCACATCTTTGATATGCCTAAACCATGCTAAAGGATTTTCAGCTATGGCCGTTTTGCGTCACTATCATACAGTGGTGGACGAAGTACACAAACCACGTACTTGAGTAAAAGTACAGATACCCAAGGTAAAACATTACTGCAGTACAAGTAGAAGTCCTCCCTTTAGACTTCTACTTGAGTAAAAGTATAAAGGTATTGGCCTTCAAATGTACTGAAAGTAACATACCATTAGTTAATAAGGCTCTTATATCCTGTTATCGCTATACCACGACTCTTTCATAATTAACTCATTTATGTGAACAGACTCGACTCTTTGTACACAAATATTTTAATATTATTAATTGTGTTTATAGTATTAATTTTGTTCTTTATTAAAATGGTCATAAGCAGAAAACACAGAAGGCATGTAATTTCCATTTGGTAGCACCAAGTGACTATGAAGTAACGTTTTGCGAATAAGCAATATTTTGTTAAAGATTTATTTGTAAATCCAGATATCAATCTCCTTCTATTTGATGAATAAAATAAACATTTCGTGTGTTTTACTGCACCATACAAATAATATAGAGAATAATTTAGTTGTTGCAGAATACTTTAGATAGTAACTTTAAGACAAAATATCAACTAGCAGCTACCTGCTAACTGTTTTAGCACCATGCTCTGCATGTAAAACCTACCAAATAGAATTTGTTTTCTAACGTAAAGTGCCATGTTCAAATGTTTATTATTTCACAATATCAATGCATTTAGCTGGAAGCTCAAAATACTATGAACTGTGGTCAAACAAATAACTAGCTAGCTAACTTAGCTAACGCCGAGTGCGTTGCTAAGGCAGTTTTCAGTTGTGTACTAGCAATAGCCTACTAAGCTAACTAACCATGTATACAATGATAATGTCGGACTTATTTTAACATATACAAAGCTGTAAGATATTGTTAGATTTCTCATTACGGTAAATGACCAGTAGGTCTATAAAATTATCTTACCTGTACGTGCTTCCTTAAATTGTATGGGGAATGTTTGGAGGAAGAAATCATATGATACTGAGGCAGGCAGAGATGGCACTTGAAAACGAGTCTTCGAAACGAGTCTTTTTTTCCTCGACTACTTGAAAAAATGTGCTCAAATAAGGCCATGGACTGTGTGGCGCGTTACAATCAGTAGATTCATTCATTTTAAGTAGGTATATTTTCTGTCATGCTGTTTTATTACCGGTATTAACTTGTATGCTGTTGCATTACAGTTGAACTGTACGCTGATTGACGCGCTAGCAGCGCCGTTGAAGCGAATACTGATTAGTGCGCGTGCTTTGCGCTTCTTTTGTTTTGACGTTACTTTGTTGAACACATGAAGCAGATTTCGACGACAGATTTCGCATAATGTAGTGGAGTAAAAAGTAAGATATTTCACTTTCAAATGTAGTGGAGTAAAAGTAAGTTACAAAAAAGGGAAATACTTGAGTAAAGTAAGAAAAATTACATTTACTTCGTTACTGTCCACCACTATCACATTGTATATCACAAACACCCTTCGTGAGAATGTCTGTTATTTACTTTTGTTTTTAGGTTCCCATAATTCATCTTAAGCAAGTAGAGACATGTAATAGCCTCGATACTCCGTTCTATAACCAAGAAATGCCCAAACATGTCATTCACGAAACCGCTTGGCAACGTAACTACTGCCCCCACCCCGCCCTCTCATTCTTTAACGTTTCTCCTCTGAATTGTAAAAAAAAGAACCAGAGAAAAGGAAGATTCGAATTGGTCCGCGCGCGGGAGGCGGGAGTAGTCGCGCGCAGTCTGTGAGCTCAGTCCGTTCTGTGACGGCGTAGCGTCCGACTGAAAGAGTCCCACCGAAATGAGTTACTACGGACAGGTAGAGACAACTTCCGGGTTGGATAGCTAACGTTTAGCGAATAACTTTTGCGCCTCTCATTAATCAAGCCTTCGGTAGCTAGTTTTTTTGTGTGAAATCAGTGAGATATATCTAGATATCTTACGCATTTTAAAATGAGATGTGTGAGTACTGAAGCTGAAAGCTTGCTAGCTAGTATAGAGAGATAGCTAGCCAGCTAGCTAGTGTGGCTAACTAGTTTGAGAAGTTTAAGCAAGAAGTCTGCGTTTTAATCGTTGTTGATCACGTATGGATATGTGAATGTCCGGAAGGTTTAGTTTATCTAAGACATATTAGCCAAGGTGATTTCTGTAACCTATGCCAACTAGACCTCTGCCAATTAGTTAGCTTGCTAACCATGCCACATAGCTAGATTACATTACTGATTTCTTTGCTAGCTAGTGGGAAAGTCGTGATTGAATTTGACTAAGTAAAACAGATGATCATAGCAAGTAGCCACTAGCTAATAAATAACAGAGGTGTGGTAAATGATGGTGTAATAGATTTAGTTTTTTTATTTACAGGGATATCCAGGACCAGGGGGTAACACTCCCCAGCAACATCCACCTCCAGGAGCCCCGTATGGAGGTGGTGTACCACCAGGTGGTCCTGCTAGAGGGGCTTATGGTGGTCCAGCTCAACCTGGAGGTGCCCCATATGGAGGTGCACCACCAGGTGGACAGTATGCAGGTGGTCAGTATGCAGGAGGAGCTGCACCTGGAGCACCTTATGGGGCATATGGCCAACCTGGATCTGGTGGGCAGTATGGGGCAGGAGGTGGTGGTGCCCCTGGAGCACCTTATGGTGGACGGCAAGCCCCAGGAGGCCCCTATGGAGGGTACGGACAGCCCTATGGAGGACAGTATGGACAGCATGCTCCAGGAGGTGAGGGAGCATAAAACTGGTTGAAAGAATACTAATCGCTGGTGATGTTGACACATTTATAACTGTCAGTTTAATTTGAGTTATAAACCAGGTATAGGTATTATTTTTCTTACTATTAAGTTATATAAGTATGCCTACTTTATCTTTTTGATAATACAATTTTGACCCGTTCAGTGAATTTTGCTACACGTTCACACATTGAAATGGCAGGCAGCAGATTCAGTTAGGTCTGGCTGATGAATTCTGTGGCAAGGTTAGGGGCACATCCTGACAGTCAGAGATGCAGCCTCTCCATCAGGTGTGCAGTGGCCGAGGCCTGTGCACAGATAACAGGGATTTATGAAGGTGCTGCAGACAAGGTCCTTCATCCCTTTTACTGCAGCTGTGTCATCTGCCCATCACCGGATGACTGATGACTGACTGGTGACCTGGAAGCTGACAGCTGCATCTTATAAAGATCTGGTATAGGTTGTGCCTGTAGCAGAACTGGAGTGATGGGCATGATGATGCATGTGTGTGTGTGTGTGTGTGTGTGTGTGTGTGTGTGTGTGTGTGCGTGTGCCTTTGTGAAAGAGTGTTAATTTTATATACTGTGGAGAGTGCTTTGTTGGCCATTGTGAGGCATGAATCACAGTGTGATTCTTAAACAGTCATTATCCCTCCCCAAGGGGACACAGCCTGTCTGTGTCTGTATCACAGTAGCATGTCTTTGTCTCTCCTGGGGCTAGAGTGAGACTAGGACACAGTGCATCACTTCACTAATTACTGTGTTGTTGCGTTGTTTTTAGCACGGCACTTATTATCCAAGGTGTTATCTTTATTTTTCTGAGATGAAGGCTTTATCCTGTTTTAACCTACTTTTGTGTTGCTATTGTTACATACTTTGTAAACTTTGAGCTATTTCTGAGATGCCTGCAGTGCTGTTTCAGATTGGGAGTATAATGACCTTTAATGAACAACATTTGTTTGTGGGTGTTGTGCTGCAGTCTATTTTGGGGGCTGACAAATGGCTTTGATGTTTCAGGTAACATTCAACCTGGTGTTAATCCTGAGGCCTATCAGTGGTTTCAGTCCGTTGACGCTGATCGCAGCGGCTACATTAACGCGAAAGAGCTGAAGCAAGCCCTCTTCAACTCCAACAACTCAGCCTTCAATGATGAGACCTGTCTAATGATGATCAGTCAGTGCTATGCAAATGATTTTTAACACAACCACACTCGTGTTCATTACTGACAGTGCACTTCTACTACTAAATGGATGTTTTCATGACCACATATGCAGCTTAAGTTGAATAGATGAATGTAACTGATTAAACCAGTAGTGCAATAACAAAGTTAGCTTCTCCGTGTTTGTTCATTAAGAGGCTCCATTTTTTCTTCCCCAGATATGTTTGACAAGTCTAAGACTGGCCGCATAGACATATATGGCTTCTCTGCTTTGTGGACGTTTATCCAGCAGTGGCAGGCCCTGTTCCACCAGTTTGACCGTGACCGTTCAGGCTCCATTAACAGCAGTGAGCTGCACCAAGGTCAGTGGAGAGGTGAATAATTGGACGTTTTGGTAGGACATTTAACAAACGAAGATGAGACAGTAGAGGGTAAACAGTGTGGGGTTGAGTGTTTGTGTGGGGCATTTGGCATGTCTCCTAAATGCCCATTTACCTGCTTTCATTAGTCTGGAAGTCTTACTAAATGGGAAATGGTAATTTGTCTGTGGTCAAAGATGCTCTTGTAAATGAGAACATTGCTATAGTACGTTCCGTGGGAGAAATCCTCCACTTTCCGTCCTCAGGTTAGCGATCCTCCTGTCAGCCACTTTGGGTTGAATATGATGGGGGATATAAACAATCAATATAAGTTTCTCTGCATTTCCTCTTCCTCCATGTGGTCACCTATGTTTAGACTGTTGTGGGTACCTTGGCTCAGACAAGGAAATGTTCTGGGCATCCCAGATGTACATCATTGAATGTCACCGTGCTCCACCGTAACTCCGTCATTTTGCAAGAGGCCATATTAGCTTTAGGAACAAACCACATTTGTTAAATGTATCTTGTAATTTCAAAGTTTATTGTTTAAAGTGCTGGTTATGACTTACTTTTGACATATAAAATATTATCTGATTAAATATCCATTTTTTTCCTTTTGCACAATTCCACACAAGGTGATTTGACATGTGTATGCTTTACCTTTCAGCACTCTCGCAGCTGGGTTATAACCTGAGCCCTCAGTTCACTCAGAACCTGGTGGGCCGTTATTGTGCGCGTGGCATAAGCAACGCCCTCCAGCTTGACCGCTTCATCCAGGTGTGCACCCAGCTACAGAGCATGACCCAGGCCTTCCGGGAGAAGGACACGGCCATGACTGGCAACATGCGCATGAGTTACGAGGACTTTCTATCCACCGCCATCACACAACTTATGTGAGGATTTGCGTGGGAATTTCTCTGGGTGGCAGATGACAGTAGATGCCCACTGCACTCTGATGCCAAAGACCAGGTGGCACTGTTTAACCCTGCAGTAGTGCCTTCCACTGCAATATACCTCAGCTACCCTCTGTGCCCTGCACGCCTGCACTGCTACTGCTGACCTGTCCTGAACAGATCCGCATTTACCGACTTATTGCTTAAACTCTTGCCTGGTTAAACGAAATGTAAAATGAAAGCAGCGGGAGTGTTCTAACAGAAAGCATTATGCAGTTATTGTGCCATAAGGGTGCACCTCACATTTAGTTTATACATGCATATATATACTTAAATATAGTTATATTTCCAACAACCTATTGATTTACGCTAAAGCATCTGCATTAAGTGTTTTCAATCATGCCTATAATTGAGCATCATTTTATTAACCTACTTTTAAGCTATCTTGATGAAAATATTTGACTGATGAACTACTTATATAAACTGCTTGTACTAAATTGACCAAACAACTTATGCTCGACAAGGTAACTATATGAATAACCTTGCAGTATATGTTGATTGCAGAATTACTCAAAATGTCTAATAGTATAGTGTCATTTTTTCATGAGCAATACCATATCTTTTTTGCTTTGTGCCAAAATATTTAAAAAGATGAAGGGTTATTTTTTCTAATAAAGGTTAATAGTAATTGCTGTAGTGAATGTTTTATTTACTATCTTATGTATTTCTTAGAAAATGTGTTGGTTTTTGGTCCCTATTGTAAACTTACACCCATTTTAAACACATTTGGTGACAAAATAATTAAATAATTTTGTAATATGAATTCTGGGCAGGAAATGTATTTGATAACTCAAAAGGAAGTAAAAGAGCTCTCATCATGTGTTGCGGTAGGCGCATTTTTAAATAACGGACACTTGGTGTCGCCTTACCTCTAATGTGATGAAATTGACAACATACAACGAACGAAAGAGAAACGTCATTGTGACGCCATAGAAGTACAATGGAGAAACGTGAAAGCCGGACGTTCTAACGTTGAATTCAGCACTATATGTGAACTAGCTTGCTAAACTTCTGAAACTCAGTGAATAGGTAAAATAACAGCTGCAGTGTGTAGTTAGCTAGCTTGTCATTTATGTAAACTAACACATTTTCGTGCCGCATGACATGTCTTAAGTGTGTGGTACGTGTGCCTGTACATTAGCTATCGACTATCTTAGCTAGTTAGCCTAGCTAGCTTGCCTGCTAGCTAGATAACACTAGTGCATGCTGTTTAGCCACATGCTAAATTCAACCTGGGAAGTTTGATTTTACAGACGGGTATTTTAAATGAAAACAGTTGTAGTCTTCACATTTTAAGAAGGTCAACTAATATAAAAAATGTAACATGATAACTACGTGATGTGATGAAATATGCCAGATAGTTGAACAGCTAAATTGTGGTTAAAACGTAAATGTATGATAATCTAGGCTTCTGTTTGTTATTGTAACTCATGGAACAAGTAGAAACACGCCCGTTTTATATATTTATGCAGGCTATTTGGATTCCGATTAATCCTGCAATTATGTGGCCGGTGGTTTGGACAGCCGTGCGCACCTATGCCCCATACGTGACCTTCCCCGTGGCCTTCGTGGTGGGTGCAGTGGGATATCACTTGGAGTGGTTTATCCGAGGAACTCCCAAAACGCCAAGAGAAGAAAAGGGTATCGCGGAACTTCGAGAGGACAGGAAATTGGAGGAATGGGTTGGCCAGGACAGCACACAAGTCCTCAGTCTGAAGGATAAACTAGAATTTACTCCCAAGGCAGCACTAGAAAGGAACCGACCAGTGAAGAACTAGTTGAATTAACATGACTCTCGTCCCACCCTACTTGCTGATGGCAGGAAACTGGTATTATCTAAGGCCAAATGACTGGATACAGGGCATAGACTGTATATATGCTTTATGACAGGGTATAAGATCATAGTTTGGCACCTCTGTTCCAGTAACTAGGTGGAGATATCCTGTGCTGTAATTCACACATTCAGCTGCTGGAACATATGAAACTGAAACTTGTGTTGCGGCTTAATATTCATCATCTCTCCCGTGCTGATCACTGTTTAGTCCAATTTGATGAAAACTGTCTTCTACATGGTGATTACAGAGATCCAGTATCATGAGAATGCTTTGAAGAATGCTCTCTTTATAAGCCTTTTGGTGAATTAAGTTAAACACGATTTGATAGAAAGTAATAGTCAAATGTGCCATCATACAAGGATAAATAGGCAGAGATGCAAAATAAATTTGCCTGATTAATTCACTTCTATGCATGTAGTACCTCCAGTCACCATCTTTTTGTTTGGTGCTGTTATTCAGAGGTTTAGCTAATGTATCATTCTACGGTTTTCACACAGCAGAGACTGGACATTAAGAATTTATAATTTCCTGAATAATTTTATAGCCACACTGTTTTTCTGTTGAATGCAGATATTTGCTCTGTGTTGACAAGAATATTCGGCTTATTTGTGTGTGCACGTGTGTATGCATTTAATCTGCTTTTGCGAACTTAATGTGAGCAGACATGAGCCACGTTTCCATTACCACACCAGACAAATATGAGATAATAAATGGTAAGCAAGTTAAAAATGTGTTTCTCATCTTGTTTATAGGAAATAATCTAATGAGAGTTCAGTGGAATTGTGCAGATGTTATTAATAAATCAATAGCCAAATCCCCTTTTGCTGTTAATGTTTATTTGTGATTGGCTGTACAGCATGTTTCTTTTTAGTTTAAAATTTTGACATTCAAAAATCCTATTCACAGCCAGAAATGCAGCAATATGCATTTCATAGGGATTTATTGAAATTCTATCATAAAAGGCTTGTTACTACTTTAAAATATGCAAACAGTCCCAAAACGTATTAATAGACCTATTCTAAAACTAGTGAATGTGGCCGTTGTTCTGCTTCAACATTACATGTGGAGTTTATGCCTTTAAGATATAGGCCCCCTCTCTTGGTATAAATTCTCAATTATTTCCTTTGGTGCAGCTAAAGATCTCTCTCATTATATTCAGCATATTATGGCTAATTAATCTAATGACGAGCCCAATAGTGTTTGATAGATATTTTCTGAACATTTGTTTATTATAACTGCAAATAACTGCATGTGGGAGAGAGAGAGTGGGAGATAATGAGACAATGTCTTTTTTTACTATAGCACTTGTCAATGCCTATTTCAACAACCTGTTGTCACAATTTTTTATCAATTTATAACAATTCAGTTAAATGTTTACAATTAACATTCTAAAACATTTGTAAACAAATTAGCAAATGAAACCACTGGTGGGAAATAACAGTAAAAAAGTCATTTATGTTGTTGTAACTTGCTCCATTCTGCTCTTTTTCCTGGAACCGACTGCCATTGCTTCTTTTTATTTGGTCACAGTACTGAAGTCATCTGGATGCTTAAAGCCCGAGTTGTGGTGGATTTAAAGCCACATTTCATGTGTATAATCATCAAACTGTATATGGTACTAATGCAGGCCTTCCCTTTGGGGTTAGACCTCCAACTCAACTGGATAACATGTGACCAAACTGAAAAACTGAAATGAGAAACTTCAATCAGGGAAGAAACCACCAAAACAACTTCAAACGTTCAAAACAGATTCTCAAAACATCCTGATTGAGGCTTTAAAAACAACATAATTTCCGCCCTACTCCATGGTTTCTGGTTCAAAAGCAGTTTTCAGGACTCCACGTGGTTTAATGAGAGCATTGGGTATACTACTCCTACCAGTCAGGTGCTCTTTGATGCTGGAGGGCTTTTTGTGTGTGGTGAATAGAGAAATGCTTGGCTGTCTGGATAGAAGTAGCCTCTACTCATGTTCTTTGCTCCTACTGGCTGTCCTTAAAGAACGCAGTACTGATGTATGGTTATTGCTGTTGCACATGTATGCACATAGATCCCCCTTGTGTGAGGTCGGATGTTTGTGTGTGGGGACAGGTACTGGGACGCAGGGAGGACTTGGCACTGCAGTTGTGTGTCAGCATGCGCACGACTCTATTGTTCCTGAGAAATGGGAAGAGGGAGCGACACTGCCACCCTCTCCAACCTCTTCAGCCAGGATGTGTAAGGAGCCACAGCACAATACCGGCACGGCCATGCACCACCGAGATTCCCATCAGCTGCAGAAACAATGGAACACCGCTCTAAATCCTCCCCTTTCCCAGGGGCCTCACGGTTCAGTTCCCACAACCTATACTGCACTGTCCTGCCTTGAACCCTTTTTAGATGGTTAGAGAAATGACTTCCATTTTTCATTGCATAACTCTCCAGGGCCCAGTTAGTGTACCTCTCCCCCAGTTAACTTGTGGACTGGCTTGTTTAACTTGTGGATTGGTTGATTTTGTGGAAACGAGGGAAACGGCTTTAGACCCTTATGCCTTCCCTGAAATGGTGTACCTATGGCCATCTATTAAAAAATAAGAGTTTAGAGGTATGTTCTGGCATCCATTAGAACATGGAAAATGGTTATACTTGTGTTGAATACAAATAAAATGATTTTTTTATAAAAGCTAACAAATAAAAAAAATCAAATAAACAAAAAACAAAAACTTTTGCCAACATATTTGTTTATTTTATTTAAATAAAATTAATTAAAGTAATACTGAATACCATCATATGTCAAAGTGAAATAAAACAGTTGAACTAACTGTATTATGTTTGCTATTCTGTATGCTACAGATGTTTACCCCTTAAACTGTAAGACTCGACTAACAACTGAGTATCAGAATTGGAAGTGATCCCACCTCTCTGTATAATTAATTTTGCTTTGAATAATAAGTTCTATTAATTCGCTAATACTATACAAATCTTCTTGCCGAACATCAAAGGACAAACTTTGAAGCGTTGACCTGGCGTTTCTTTCTTTCCTTTATTGTGTCTTATGAGTTATTTGGTCTGCCCTCTTTCCTACAGCCTCATCTATCAGAGCCCTTTGATGAGGTGGCCGTGACTTTTGGGCAGGGGAGCAGGTGGGACGACGCCATAAACAATGTAACAATGCCCACTGCTGCTCCATTGTCAGGTGAACAATCCTCTGAGCCAGTCCCAGGAGAGAGCACCAGTGAAATCAGGAAGCAGATACAGACCTATTTCCTCCTGGCTGTCTATATTAAGGATTCCGCCAAGTACTTTTGTCAATCTAAGACTAATGTAAATGCCCCATGAACCTGGAGACTCTGTATTTGATACACATGCAGTAGTTCACTCGGCTATCATTCTCTGGCAAAGAATGAGAGCGTTTTTGCATTCTGCTCACACTCTCATAGCTTGCATGCTAGTTGACATTTTAAGCAGCACCATATGATTTCATAAAACCTTCAGTATTACAGAATATGAAGGATGAAGGCTTCTTGCTATTTCTTTAGGTTTCTCGCCAGATCTAGTTTCTTGCTGTGGTGGTAATGTGTGTCCTTTTCTTTCTTATGTTTTTGGCTGGGCAAGAGACATTTTCATCACTTCATCTGGCATACAATGCGAGTGTTCTGGTGTCACATTGGCACCTTGGCTAGACACCGCAGCTTCTCCAGCCCAGGCCACGAGAGGGCTGGCGCTGATGCCCAGAAGCCCAGGGCGTAGCAGGGTAACTGAATGCACCAAGCCCCCATCCATACCCTCAGCCCAGTGTGATCCACCCAGCTAAGGTATGCACTGCTCATCTGGTGGAACAGCTGATTTGTTTGTGTCTTCTGACTGAACATCTGTGTGAGCGGGAATTTAATGACAAGACGGAAATGCATCAGCAATCAGGGTAACAAATCAGGATGCAGGAAATGACATTAAACATTAAACTAGCCCACTCTCCCTGTTATGACTGTGTAAAGCAGCATAAAACATAAAGCAGGCCTGCTCTGTTCTCCACAAAAAGAAATGACCTTTCCGACAATTAAATATCCCTATTTCTCAGTTTCTCAAGTAGAAGATATCCCCTGATGCGTTTGACACAAGCCTATTCATTCACGGCTGACAAAGACATAGTGTTTCATATTTCATTATTCAAACAGTACAGTCCTGCTATTTTGTGCAGTCTTTGGATAGAGGAAGGGCAATTGCTGCTCTTGCAACAAACTGGAGGAAATGGCTTTAGACCCTGATGCCTTCCCTGAACCGGAGTACAGACAGGGATCAGCTACAGCAACAGTAGAGCAACAGTAACCCTCATATGCACTGTCCATCTGCGGGGTCAACATAAATGGGCAGCCTTCAGCCGCAGTTTGCTGACCTGCACATCTGGCGGGGAACCTCTGGGGCTGTTTTGGCTGGAGATGTCAGACTGAGCTCCAGTTTCCGCAGGCTACCTCACTGTTGCAATGCACAGGGATTCCAGGTTATGTTTGGCAGCATCGCAGTGTACAGCTCATTAATCGCTCAGAGAGGTTGATCGTTGCAGTGCTGGATACTCCAGCTCATAAAAGACACGTCCTGCTTACTGCAAAACAAAAACCTTTTGAGAGGGATAAAAGGCTTTTTCTTAAAGAGACCCTTATATAAGAGTAGAGAAATCAATATATTCAAAACTGTATATTGATGAGACAGATTGTAAAAAGAACAATTTAAAAAAAAACAAGTATTTAAAAAGTATTTATAAACTTATTATAAGAAACTGTCCCACCCAGTAAATTACCCTTGATTTCTATTTCCTGTCAGATGTAACTTCTTATCATTGCCCAGATAGTTCAGAAAATTGCTGGAAATGACTATGGTGAAAAGAAAGGTATTCATAACAAGATCACCGAGTCAAAATAGCAAAGGTTCAGGGAAGGTTAATGGCTAACAGCCACAAGATGACTGACTTTAGACAGTTTATAATATTTCTTTCATTTCTGCCAGTTGATTTGATATTCTGAAAAGCATTGTAGTTATTAGAACAATGTTCTCCAGGCTTCCCCGTTCAAATATATATCTAAGATAATCAAGACTGCGTTTGCATGGCAAGTCAGTTAAGTGATTTAACTAATGTGTTTAGACATTATCTCAAGGTAATTTGCTGTAATGTTTTTTTTGGCACATGAATGTCTAGAAATAAACACATCTGATGGATTATATTGCATCTGTTTGCATTCTGGTGCTCAGATTTCAAGAAAAAATATTTTGTTGGATATTTTATTATAATGTATAAGATAAATCTGGTTGCTTGTCTAAAGGAATTCTTTTTTTATGTTGTACGTTATAGGATTGTTATATGGATTGTTATGATTGTTATGTTTTTTATGTTGTACATATATTGAATTGTTATGCATTTGTAATTGTTATGTATTGTATTTTAATTTTTTTTATTAAAAGTGTCATGTCCATTGAAAGGCTTGGATGAACTTGGCGAACTTGCACATTGTTGATATATTGGAATGGAATATGTCATAATGGTGCTAATTTGTTTGAACTTTGAATTCACTTGCTGAAACTAGGTTTATGTGATGTTTGTTTTGTGTATTTACAGGTAGAAAACATTAAAATATCTAAAAACAAAAGCAGTTTTGAATGCAGTATTCAGAAAAATTGAAAAATGTCTCACTTTTTGCTCAGAAAAACAAGCATTTACTCACTAGGTCTCAGCAAGAAATGAAGAATTGTAGTGATTCCAGAGAAACAGGACATTTCGGCCAGAGTTCCTTCATCAGCTGTGCAGTACCATTGTTCCTGCTCAGCGTGATTCGACTTTCATCAGTGAACAGCACTGAGGCCCTGGTCCCTCGTCCAGCGTAAATGCTCCCAGGCCCATGCAAGATGATGACGCCTATGCCTGGTGGTGCGGTCAGGTACCCTTGCAGGTCGTCTACCACGCAGACCTGGAGTGTGCCTGGAGTTGTGTGGCATTCATCATCCAGTTCCGCAGGGCACTGTTCACAGTGAAGGGATCTTTCTGTTGCAGCCTGCTGTCATCTTGGTCTCATGATGTCACAATGTGAACAGCATAATGAGGGGGACTGTTTACATACCTATACTAATTGAACCAGGAAATGTATTGGTCGATTCATGGATCAAACACCTGTTGTGAATTTTGCTGTTAAGCTCCTTGGTAGAGTTGTGCAAAAAGTACTTAAGCATTGAACAGCTGGACGTGTGCATTCAAATGTTTAGAGAAGGTCACATTATGTTCACCTGTAAAGGTTAAGAGTGCATTTTAGGTTCATCCTGAAATTTCACTTTTTTTTTTTGACTGGGAGCTTGAGGGTCCTGTGCTGTATCTTCACTGTTCCCAGTACTGCACTCCTCTGGACAGAGATCTTCTGGATCTCTTCTACATTTTAGAAAAAAACAGTGAAGGTATCAAAATAATGAAATAACACATGGTTTAATAGATGGCTGTAGATTGTAAGGTTCTTCAGAGCTGCCCATTCCTGGACAGTTTGGGATGATGCACTGGGTTCTCTTGGTGTTCTTAACCAGCTTCATCAGGCAGCATCTATGATGCCCAGAAGACATTCTCATGTATGCTGAGCACTTGTAAGATGAGGGGCAAAGTTTCTGAATTTAAGCATGAACCATTAACTAAAATGCCTTTAAGACTACGAAGAACATACATTCAGTCTGCTGTGTCTAAACTTTTGACTGGTAATATATACAGTATATATATACTGTATATACAGTATATCATTTGTGTACATCGCTAGTACAAATCTCTTTATCTCTCTCTCTCTCTATGTATATATATTTATATATTGTATGTAACTAAAAACCTGGTATGCGTTTGTGTTTAGTATGTACTTGTGCTTAGACTGTGCTTGTATTTAGTGTACGCTTGTGTTTAGTATGTGCTTTTGTTTAGTATGTGGTGGTGTAGGATGTGCTTGTGTTTAGTATGTGCTTGTGTTTAGTATGTGCTTGTGTAGGATGTGCTTGTGTTTAGTATGTGGTTGTGTTTAGTATGTGCTTGTGTTTAGTATGTGGTTTTGTTTAGTATGTGCTTGTGTTTAGTATGTGGTGGTGTAGGATGTGCTTGTGTTTAGTATGTGGTGGTAACTAAAAACCTGGTATGCGTTTGTGTTTAGTATGTACTTGTGCTTAGACTGTGCTTGTATTTAGTGTACGCTTGTGTTTAGTACTGTATGTGCTTTTGTTTAGTATGTGGTGGTGTAGGATGTGCTTGTGTTTAGTATGTGCTTGTGTAGGATGTGCTTGTGTTTAGTATGTGGTTGTGTTTAGTATGTGCTTGTGTTTAGTATGTGGTTTTGTTTAGTATGTGCTTGTGTAGGATGTGCTTGTGTTTAGTATGTGCTTGTGTTTAGTATGTGGTGGTGTAGGATGTGCTTGTGTTTAGTATGTGCTTGTGTTTAGTATGTGGTGGTGTAGGATGTGCTTGTGTTTAGTATGTGGTGGTGTAGAATGTGCTTGTGTTTAGTATGTGGTGGTGTAGAATGTGCTTGTGTTTAGTATGTGGTGGTGTAGAATGTGCTTGTGTTTAGTATGTGGTGGTGTAGGATGTGCTTGCCTTTTCCCTTGATTTCCTATCATCAGACTAGATACGTGTTCATATAGAGCCCTTAGGAAGATGGAGTAGAATTTCAGCTGAGTAAAAGGGCCCTTACCATCTCTCATTTAGTAGTACACTGAAACATTATTAACATGATTAAAATGTGACAAGTTACAGTAACATAATTATAACCAAAACAAGTTCATTTAAACATTACAATCTTATTGATGTAATGCATTTTATTTGTATGTGGCTGCTTGCCATAGTTTAATCATGAACCATTTTTTCAAGTGTACACAAACTGTAATAATCATGAGACATGTGTAAATAAAATAATAATAAGAATAAATAGATAAATAAAAGAACAACTTTATTAAACATAATAAATATAAATTTCAGTATACAGTTTTAAAATAGTAATTATTAAATATACAGTATCTTATTTTAATTCACATATTTAACATTTAGTTCAATGGTATTTGTTAAAGAAATATTCCACTATATAGAAATCTTAACAGTGTTTTTTTGGTCACATGTAAGTGAAAATACAATGTTTGGTAACTGCACTTAGCTTTGATTACATCATGGTGAGATCTAATGGGCTTTTTACTGCCTTCTGTTAGTGGCCTTTACACAAAAACACCAGCTTGGAAGAAACTAACAAAATACAATATGTCCAGTAACATTCACTAACATTTTGTCTATAGTGAGAATGGACATGAAAATGTGGAATATTCCTTTAATTGCTACATTTTGCTGTACCTCAATCACTCGTTGAGTAGTTTGTCACAAGCCCCACTTTGGCTTTGCTTTTTCCACAAGAACCAGAATGTTCGTCTGGAGTTTGGTAATCAGCACTGCTGAAGCAAAGGCTCTTAATGAGGACTGGCTGGCGATCACCTCACACCCCCCCGCCAGCGTTTAAATGCTGCTGGAAGAAATCAGCCTGCAGTGCAGTACATTCCACTGTCCATCCAAACAAGGGAAGCGGCGTGTTTGCCTCACAGTAAAGCACTGGGACCAATGCCGTGGAATTTCATGCCCCTCCCTGATGTTCCATGCAAGGTCTATTAAGTTGGACCACAGCAACACAGTCTCAGCTCCCTCCGTTAAATGGCGTTATACATAATGTTTCATTTCGGACAGCTTCGCTTTAGGGTCACTCTTACTGTGCCTGGTGTGGGCGTATTGTTTTTTTGAGTCGCTTCTGTGACTGTTGCTTCGAACACAGTTTGCATAGGCAGGGAGCATGTCATCTGTTAGGGGGAGGTCCCTTTCAGTCCAGTGTAGGTTAGACTGAGTGTAGCTGCTGTCTTCTGCAGGGAGAAAGATATGGCCTTTCTCCTGGTATACAGTCTCAACCTGTGTAAGCTCCAGCCTGGTGGGGGTCTTCTCTCTCACCTTAATGGCCTCTAGGCCCTGATACTCATACTTCTTTTCCAGGCAATGGGTGATGGACAGCTGAAGGAGGTGGAGCAGTTCCAAAATGTTCAGGAGTGCAGAGATCGCAGCAATCACTTGAGTGTAGATAGTGAAAATAGTCTTCTCGGTGGGCCGAGAGACGAAGCAGTCCACTGTGTGTGGGCAGGGATCTCGCTGACATTCATACCTTTCTGGAATCACAAATCCATAGAGGAACCACAGGCCAACAATAAAGCCCACCTCGAGCACAACCTTCAGGGCTATGCTAACAGCATACGCACCCAGTAGCTTCCCTTTGAGCTTTGGAGGTGGGACATGTATCTTCTGCTTCACCACTGGCTTTTCTCTTCTCTCATCCTCCTCGTGGATCACCTCTAGCCTTTCCGCAGTGGCTCTGACCTGCTGCTCTCTTCCACGCTCACCCTCCTCCTCCAGCTTCTGTGCCTGGCGCGCCTGCAAGGCCACATAGCCAAAGTAGAAAATAGTGGGTGTGGACACGAAGATGACCTGCAGGACAAAATAGCGGAAGTGCGAGACGGGGAAGGCCTTGTCGTAGCAGACCGCCTCGCAGCCAGGTTGCTTGGTGTTGCACACAAAGTCGGACTGTTCGTCGTCCCAGGCGGACTCGGCCGCTGTGCCCAGGACCAGCATGCGGAACAGGAAGAGCACGGTGAGCCACACGCGCCCTACGCCAGTCGAGTACTCCTGACCTTCCTCCAGCAGGTGCTCCAGAAAACCCCAGTCAGCTCTGGACATCCTCTGCACCTGCACACACACGCACATTTTTGCCATTTTTGCTATGACAGTTTCACCAGTAAAGAGTCTAACCCTGGTCCGCAATAATTTCCTTTTTAATCCCTTCTAGATAATGCTTAACCTGAGACTGGACTGTGTATGGGGAACTTGATCCTGACACAGGAAATCTGACTTTTGTGTTTGATGAGAGACCTATCGAACAGTTATGTGACCATAAATATTTATTTCTAGAGGCCCTTTACTCACACGCAGGAAATGAGACATAACATCACGTCAACACAGACAGCTGGCAAATGTCAAGACTGTGACACTATGACATTTTAGAGGAAGGCCTAAATAAACTTGAAGAACATCTGTGGTCAAGTCACAGGGGCACATGTCATACAGAATTAGTAAAAGCGTGAGGTTTCTGTGCATTAGTATGAACACTCCAGGTGTCATTCATTCAACCAATTGCAGAACCATTGAATACCAAGCTTTATTTGTCTCACTGCCAGCTCCTTTTTTCAGCCTGTAATCTGCCTGCAAATGGAGCCTTGGCTTATATATTGGAAATAAATAAACTGGCATCAGATTAAGAAAGAAAGAAAAATAATTAGCTGAAATATTTGTTTGTAAAACTGCATAAGCACCTTTCAAACGTTTTTCAAGTTAACATTCATTTACTCAAATTGCCATTACAATTAATCATATTTTAAACGTATAATTTCCAACATTGTAAGTACTTATTCATCAGAACACAGTATGGGAGACACTGCGCCTTTTCCTAAATGGGGTCAGGGAGCACATTTTTCCTTTTCGTGCTTTTCGTAAACCCGAGGGACTATAGGGTCTCCAGACTGGGTACGAAATGATCTACATCTGTGTAAACATCCCTTCTTGCTGACTCTTCACCCGATTCGTATTATCTGTTTGTGTATTTTTCTGTTTTTAATTTGTTAACCTTTTCGTGCGCACGAACCTACTCTTACATTAAGCCGGGATCCGACACCGTCCGTGACGTCATTGATGTGTTTGGTTCTAACGTTATAATCACAATCAATTGACAATAGAGCATGTAATATAGCATAGTACTCTTTGCGTGTTGCAAGTAACACTTCAAATCGCCTATAAGTTCAAGGTAAATAGTTTCTGGTTTACATTTATCACACTTCATGATATTTTATGCCAACAAGTAATTTCCTTCATTATTAATGAAGAAACACATTTAACTGTGTAATTTAAACGCAAATATTACAAATAATTCCACGCATTTTAATTAAGTACATTTAATGTAAATTAAGTAATTAAATTCATGGCGATTATACAGATCTGGTTCGGAACCAATAAAGAGCTGAAATAAGCACTACGATTCTGGCCCACATTTGGGCCGTACTGCTAAAGAAAATATGTTCTCTGTGATTTGATGCCAGTTCAGAGCTGATTGCGTGCCGATACTGGCCCGTTGTGCCAAAAGCCACCGGACCGGATCCGAGACGCGTCATTTTTGCTTTCTAGGAGTATAGTTGTTTAAATGATATTTTCATAAACTTTCCCCCACACCTTTGAAGAGGGTTGAAGCACCACAGTGGAAAGAGAATATCTCTTTCTGTTCCCCACAGAACGTGCTCAGTAGAAATGACCAAATAGGGCAATATGAATTCTCTTGAAATGCTTTTTAATGAAGTAAGACTACTTACTAACACTAACACCACTGTCTGTATAGGCGTTATGTTCTGTGTCGCCACTAAACGCGAGTTGACACAAATTATCTGCCTTACCTGTCACTCTTTGATTATCCTGTAGTGCCCTCGCGAAGAGTATCTCCTGTGTCCTAACTGTAGCAGAAGCGTATCTCGCGATGATAGCCAGCCTTCTGTTATCGGGGATTTCTAAACGGAGCGTGAGGAACTTTCCCATGCTTCACAGTGTCCCTCCCACAGGAACCTGGTCCAGGAAAAGGGATGGATGTATTCAAAAATAGTTTCTCCAAGTTCTGCCTTTGGCTAGGCAAGTTACGTCACGCGGAGTTTTAACCCTTAAGACCTGAAGCATGTGCCTTCCACAACACTTCGCAGCTTGAAGCTAATTAAAATTTCATTGCCGTCTCATTGAACCTAAATGCACTTAAATAAAACAGTATGAATGATATTGCAACGCCCCTACTGAACATTTTGCACGATAAAAGAAACTTAACAGTCGAGGAAGTGAAATCTGTATTTTTCCAATTCACCACACGGTGTCACTCGGAATTTACTTTCACAAAAGCATATCATTGGACGTCAACACACACACAGTACACACATCGTGAGTGATGGAATGGAATGATGAAACGTTTGTTATAAGATGGGCAGCATAAATACATCTGGTGTTCCATCAGGGGCAAAAATAATGAACAGGAGATGAGAGAACTCCCAGGAGTCCAGCTTAATTGATCAGCTCAGCTAAATGCTGAGATGAGGGTGCAGGGCCATTCCAAGTGTGAAATCAATGCATTAAAAATCTAGTCCACAAAACAGTAGCATATAGGATCATGAGGTCAGTAAAATGCTATTTGTAACCTGCTTGAAGAACTGTTGGAAATTAAGGCAAACAAAATAGCAGTAACAGAATACAAGGAATTATGTAAGTTTATATTATGTGGTTTTTACTTGCCCTATGCTTCATAAATGTGCCAGTAAATGGGGGCAAACATGCACTGAATCAGCTGAGAGAAGAACTGATTCTGAAGAACTGATTCTGATCGGACTATTCAAGCCTACAGATCTGACTCCGGTGAATAGGATGTTTTTTCGTTGAGGCCTTCCATTTACTTCATGCAGCAAGAGAGAATTTAGCTTTTAGAGGCAATAAGAGGTGGGTCATCATATAAAAGGCTGTGGGTATAGGCTAATATAATTTTATTGATGCAATTAATAACACAGCAGAACTCATGACAGTTTCTGTCTCCATGCTTGGTTTCTGCTCATTATAATGTTTTTGTGTTGTATTAGATTACTTGATGTATTACATTTCATTGGCTCCAACTGCACTTCTTCATAAAATATGCTAAATTGAATGTAAGCTAAATCATTGCCATCTGTGAACATTTTTCATGTTTCAAGCTCTGCGTTTCAGTGACTCAGCACAGGGATCTGCTCCACAGTAACAGTTTACCTACGAGCCATTCAATCAGTGTTGGATTCTAAAAGGTGTCAATATGTTGAATACTTGGAAGAATAATACTTGGAAGCCTGTTTAATTTAGGAACAGATGTAGAAAGAAAATCATCTCAATTGACAGTGATTCACACTGGCAAACATGTCTCTCTAGCTCTCTCTCTCTCTACAGTTGTCCTTTCATGGGAATTTCCTAACTGATAATGTTATATCACTGCCAAACCACATTCATTATAACAAAGCTAACTGTATGCTAGCTTGGTTATAATGAACCGAACCATGTTCATTATAACCAAGCAAACTGTATGCTTTTAGGCAGGGTAATCTGTAGATGCAGTATCTTCTAGGATGTTGGTAGAGGTCAAACATTTTGGAAAAGACGTTTTGTTCAATAACTGTTAAGGTCTTCTTGTAGCCTTTGTGCACTACACTCCACAAGGCATCTCTAGGGAGGCGCAAGCAAGCACTTAATGCAAAACTGATCCTTAGCTTTGAACTTCCAAGTGGTTTGTTGTGTGTTGCTTTGTTAGTCATTCTCAAAGATAAAAGTGAAAAATATACACTGATGGGACTTTTCTGATGTGTGCAAAAAATAAGCAAAACTCTGTGATAAGATACATTATTTAGTGTGTGTGGGGGCGTGTGTGTGTGTGTGTGTGTGTATGTTTGGTCCATGTGCACACAGAGCTAAAAACCTCTTCATAGCATTGAAGTTTCAGGCACTAAGCAATTCTTTCCCCAAGTGAACAGCAATAAGGCCGTTCCTGTTGTGGTGATCATGCTTTATTCTCCCCCTGTGCATCACACCATTAACACATCCACATTCTATTGGCCATGAGGTGTCTGTTGGGAAGAATATTCTTTCATATCCTTAACTAAGCACTGACCCTCAATTACTTCACAGTTTTTGATCAAAGTTCTGAGGAGGAAATTCCTCCCTGCAAAGCTAATGAAAACCACAGAACAGATCAGATGTGCCATGTTTCCTTCAGTCTTGTTAGGAATGGATGGGAGTCCAGTCACTACATTGTTCCTGTATGTACTGTATGTCCTGTATGGTAGAACCAATGATTACAGAATATAGTATGTGTTGGAATGTATATGTGATAATGGTAGAACCAGAGGCCAGAGTATTGCTGTGTTCAGGCCAAACTAATAGTTCTGTTCTGTTCAGTAATAGTTCAGCTGGTTTAATAGTTCAGTGTGTCTCTGATGACAGCTAGGTTTGTACTGAGATACTCCTACCTAATCTGCATTCCATACAACTATCAGAGGTAGAAGACTTGTTGAAGTAGATCAAAGACCTAATCATTGTTTTTACAGCATTAGAATGATACAAAATGTAAAGGTATTCTCAGATAATAGTGAATTGGTAGCTTGTTTATTGAGGATGAAAGAGCTAGCACATCATTGATATACAATACAGTAGATAGTATTAATTCCAGGTTAATTTCCTCTGTAGTACACAACAGCACTTTATATATGTAGACTTTTATAACTAGAGAAATGGAATTGTTGTCCATGTCCACATTGTATAATTTTGCAGTGTTATTTAAAGAACACAATGACACAATGGCAAGGCCATGAAAAAGCCTCTTCCTTGGAAAACTGATCAGGGTTTTAATTCTGCATGTGCTTGAGAAATAAGATAAAACATGAGAAAGATAAAGATTCCTCTACTCTTGTCCTGAATAAGATCTGAATCAGACCTTCCTGGAATATCCAATAGAGCGTTTGTGCTAGTCCAGTTGCTGGCTGGACTGTATTGCTTCTATGTAGAACTGTGAAGGAATATTTTCTATACAGACAAGTTTAAATCCCTGAAATGGATTTGACAGGTATTTAGACTGTAAGGTTATTCTGCTGTAGGAGTGTCATTTATAGGCCATGTTACTAAGCCAGCCTGCAAGTATGGCCATGCCTGCACTGAATCACATCATGAAAGTTAAAAATTGATGGAGATTATACTGCCAAAGTGATCACCACTTCTTTTGATATTGATTGCCTCAGGGATCATATCCTTAAACTCACAGTATGTAAGTATATTGTATATTGGTGCTGTGGGTGCCTTTTCTTACTTAATGAATATATTATCAATTAAACATGAATAATACATCAAGGTTAAAATCTACAAGTCCAAAAATCAAAATCACCAATAAGTTAAAACTAAAGCTCTGATACAAATGATCATATACTCAAATGTTCAAAAGAATCTGCTGTGAACCTGGAGAGGTTTAAGGGTCAAAGAAATATCCCCATGCACCGCTTTGCAAATTCTTTTACTATACTATAAACCCTTTACTATACATTTTACAAAATGAATCGCCCGCATTTCTGCTAGAATGTTTCCTACCTTAAATCGTCCACCTGCTCCATGGTTCCACTTTCTGAACATTTCACATTCTGTATTAAAACGACTATTTAACAAACCCTAAAACGGTATCAGCAATTAAACCATAGATTAAATAATAGACTCATTGCATGTTCAGCTCAGAGTCAATAATGAAAGTCATAAATAATGAAAGACAGTAAATTCTGAGAAGAGTATTGTTTGAACTGTTATGATGTACATCGCTCTTCCTGCATGCTGTACACCGTAACACAGTCCTCTCTTAGCATTTCCTTAGCTTTGAAATGGTGCTAGCTGATTTTATTTTTCAAAGTGAAGAAAGAAGAGTCTTACTAAAAGAGAGAGAAAGCGAGCGTTAGCATTTATAGACATATTCTAGCATAATTATTTGAGATATACTTAATTTAGAACTTGGGCTAGTTCATAACATTGAGTCTAGAAGGCTATTTGTCGCTGACCAAGGTGCTGAATTTACAGTAGCGATTACACTTCGTTTTCTAAGAGAGAAGGTCCCTGTGCCGTACATACCTCAACTTTATTTAAAAGGACATTTTCTGAATACGTTCTGAATAAGTTGTTATGCTGATGTGTGCATGTAAAGTTTGCTAACTCCGCCTGTGACGTTACGCTGCATTAATTTGCACAACATCCGAGAATTTGTCACTGGAGGTGGTGAATGTTGCCTGTGAAAATCGCGTTCTATTGCTGTCAGTAGGCCTATTAATTGTTTCAGAAAATACCGACATTAAAATAACCGTTGTGTTTTCCGAATCTTTGGCTCAGTCTTGACACGTGTTTTTTCGGCATTACACGTTTTAGTGACCTCGGTATCAATGGCTTGGGTGTTGTTTTGTCATAAAAAAATCCCTTGTTATTCTGTTCTGACATAACATTCGATTGCAGCGGTTATTTTCTTGACAGAGATCATGTCCGTTAATTATAAAACCCATTACGTGATAGATAGTGGGAGGGGCCAAGAGGTCTCGTGAGAAGGCGCTGAGGTATCGATCTTACGTTGAAGCATAAATTACTGAATCTGTTAAAGTTGCGAGCGAGGTGGCCTTCTGGTCTATAGCGACATACTATGCTACATCGTAACAGGGACGTAATACTGACTGCTGCTGGCTATGACAGAGGCGCATGTTGCCCTCGACGCCACCGACCTATTATTACACAATTCCCATGTCAAACTACGACCTGGGTGACTGGAGTCAGCCGACTTGAGCGTCATCTGCTTGCGTGGACATTGTTCTCTTGCTGATGAGCCAGATGCTTCTTTGTGTCAGTGTCAGTCACTCTGCACTTGCACAATATCGAGTCGAAGGGTTTGCATAGCGTAGCTGCCTTTTCTCAATTTGTTTCATAGAGACCGAGATAAAGTGAGTATTGTATAACCATGACATCTCTCTTTTCTTCTTTCCTCTAGATTTATATTACACATTTACCGTTAGTTATTAATTTATTCCCGATAGTCTGTAAAACTGTAAGACTGTACTATACTGTAGGAGTTTACTGTATAATGCTTTGCTGGCCCCTCCTCTGACTAAGGGGCCGCGGAGAGATTCGTGGACCAATAGAACGCGAGCGTTGGGATGGAGGGGAATCCTGAGTGCAGTCAGCGAACAACTGAACATCACTAACAGCAGCAAATAGACTAACGGATCTTCATCAAGCTTACCACATCGCCGGATTTTTCTGCCTTCCATCGTAGAGGAATACTGAATATTTTCAAAACGGGGATGCGAGCCTAAACGTGTAAAACTTCATATTAAGGTAAGCATACTCCAGCTGGACGTATAAAATGCCTCTCCATTACTTCCTACTTACGATTAATGCTCACTGTTTTGAGTTAAACGGGATCAGAACCGCGTCTATTAGCATATATGTGCAATTAATTATATTCATTGCATACTGAAATTATGAAATTCATCACCACCATGACAGCGTGAAAGCCCTTAGAAGTTTTGTAACACCAACGAGTCTGGGACCCGTGCAGATATGGAGCAACATCTCAAATTAAGATACTTAAAGTTCTGATCATATCAGCGGATGTGCAAGGACTACTTAAGACTTGAACATACTTCAACCGATGCGTATTGCCCGATGACCGTAAAGGTGCATGCTGGAAGAGGATATTCGCTAAGCTTGATCGTCTTTACACTCCAAAACGCCGGCGTGAGCTGTGATTAATCACGCCAACACGAAATTCATGTTAGAAATCTTGAACAGAAAACAGAAGACACAAAGACAAATGGGTCGCATTAATTGTGCATAAAGGTTGTCACTTGTCCTAGTTATGTTGCGACAGTACAGTAGAATGTGAAGTATATTTAGTATATTTGATACCAAAGTAATTTAGTGTTACTTGCGAGAAACCCTACAACACATTTAAGAAAGTCGTTTTTTAATTTTATGCCAGATGGTTTGCGCAACATTAGGCATGAAGCGCACTACGTCGTAAAAACGTGAAGAGGATGCGCGCAGAGCTCCTGGTTGCCTTTCTAGATTAGGTACCATTCTTCATGACTAATAGCCCAGCTTTGCGTAATTCTACTCATAATTATTTGCGCTACGTAAACCAAGCTCAGAGAAGTAAAAGCAGGCACGTATCTGACGCTGCTGTTACGTGCTAGTGGGTAACGTATTTCGTTTCCAAGTGTGCTACACAATTGCTGCAACTGACGGGATAGCCACTACAACTAGCTTCTTGATCCCAAGTATTCGCTCTCATCGGGGAAAGCATGATCAATGATCTGTTTGGTTTATTTGGCCGTAAACGCATGGTAAGAGAAAAGAAGATAGGCCTAAATGTGAAAAATAGGATTAGAGTTAGGCTAATTGCCATGGCTCATATCTTTCGTTCTTTATGCCACTGTAAATCCGTTATATTTTAATTGCCGTGTAAAGACAAAGATAATGATAATCCATTGATACATTCATGATTAAGAATTTGTATTTGAAGCATATGAAAGTAGTAGTTCCTCGTATTCTGACATGCACGTGAGGCCGCCGTGGTATATTGTGTCAGCTTTATCAACAACGTCAATACATAAATAAATAAATAAAGACGCGGAAGAATCTTCTGGTGTGAGCAAACTAGGTTCTTATCAAAATGTGGAGCAGATATGGAGAAGCTTAATTTAGCAAGAACTCTCATACTAAGTTGTGTTCACTTCTGCAAACATCATTTCACAGAGTAATTGAGTGGTGTGGAATCTGGTTCGGACTAGCCCATCTGTGTTTATTTGATCCTTTTTGACAGCGCTAAAATCAAACCTTTAGTTGATATTCCCACCAGTCTGCTATTACTGCTCTGGTGCTGAAGCTGTTTACAGCGAGCCTGTAAAGAGGTGCAGTAGGTCTGTATTTATTTTCATTTTAGTCACCTCAGAAAAGACAGAGACAATTGGAGATGCAAGAAAACTTCACATCTGTGCTGCATTCTGCAGAATTCACTCCTTAATACTCTCAATGTCTTTCAGTTATTCAGTGCCCATATTCATAGGACAGCTGTGACTGTCCTCACACATGGGTTTAACACCGTGCTGCCTGAGCACTGCTTTTGTCCCAGCAGTGAAGAACATGGTTGCTCCATCCTGATGTGGAGATCAGTGAGGTCCTCCTTGGATATTGCAGTACATTTACGTGCCGTGTTTGAGTGGAAAGATCCACCCCTGCTGTGGCGTTTATAGCTCCTCTCCCACAGACCTCCGATAAACCATGCTGAGCATCCTGCAATAAAAGGCCCATTTTGCATATTGTATATCAATAAAACCTATTTGTAGAGTGCTGTGCTTAAGCAGAGACAGGAACATTGCATTGAGATGGCATGACTCATGTATGGGGTGTGCACACACAGGCTTGATGGGGTGGCATATTAGTTGGAACAGTGCCACCCTTGGCCTGGTGCCACACTCATGTTCTATATGATGGGGCCATACCATTAAGGCTAAGTTGGAGACTAATTGACTTTGTCAAACATCAGCAGCTTGGGTTGAATGGTAAGCAGTAATGATACTCACAAGAGGTGGCCCCTTGTAAGGTCTGTTAATGTTGGTACAGGGAAATTAGTTTGCTTCCTCTATAAATACCACCACAACTACAACAAGTACTACTACTATTGTGAATAATAATAATAATAATAATAATAATAATAATAATAATAATAATAATAATAATAATAATGATGATGATGATGATGATGATGACGATGATACATTTATTTTAGGCTGTACTATTAAAAGACCCAAAGTTGCTTTACAAGAACAAAAATGAACATTAACAATTAAACCCACAGTGACAATTAGAATGGCAATTCATTGGTGTAGAAGGCTTTTGAAGGGTAAGGTAGCTGAACGATGTGAGAGAACAGAATTTAAGATGGGTTTTGAACTCAGGAGGAGTCAGCGAAGGACTAATTGTGTAGCAGCTCAAGAGAGAGATGGACCAAGATGCTCCTGCAGAGGAGGAGGTGCCGAGGGTGATACCTGTAAATTAAGCTCTCCAAATTGTTAAAAAAATAGGTCATTTTTTTCTTGAAAACATTTTGTTTTAAAGGTCGAATTTGCTCAAGCCAATAATTGTGCTACAATATTAGCAAACCTTTTAGACTTCTAAAGCAGGTTTCTGTAAGGTAATTTGTATTGGTGCATGCACCTTGTCCTCAGAGTGCCTGTTTTACTATACCACATTAAAGGACAACATAACCACTTTGTTGATGTGATATGCCAAGATTTAGCTCGCATTTTTCCACATAAAAAGTAACAATGTTTACTAATTTTCTATTTAAAAAATAAGGGGGGGGGTGTTTAAAAGACCCATCATACATGAGGCTGACATACACATAGAGGGAAGAGAAATGATGTAATACCCTGAAAGATGTAAGCAACCTCTGCATTTTTTGAATACCCAACTTGATCAAAATAAAAAAGCCCTGAAAATGCCAATGGTCTAATTGATCAATTATGTTCAAAGGAGCTACAGAGTACTGCAGTGCACTACAGTCCAGAACACAAGTATGGAAACCAAGCAATATGTGACTGGCAGCCAACAGTCACAGGGGCTAATCAAGTGATACGCATCTGCATAGAAACATGCTTTTTACTTGCATCTTTGAACACTGGCTACTTAGATGTGAAGTAATCTCCTTTCCATTCGCTTCCCCTCACCCACTCGGGGCTTCTGCCCCAGCTGCCCGTGCAGGGCAGGCGTGTGATCAGGCCACCCGGGCAGCTGCATCCAAGGTGGAGCCGTGCCCGGTGCAGGGGCGATCAGAGCTGGGGCGGTGGGGCCAGAGAGGAGAGAGGACCAGTGTGGACTGAAGCTGTCAAGCTCGTCACCGGGGTTGTGCAGAATTAGGGCAAAATATGGCGCGATGAAAGAGAAAACGGGGAGAGGCTGAGCTGAGAGACGCAGGACAATGGCTGACTGCCGAGGCACAAGTGTTGGTTGCACTAAACAAATTAGCATATATTAATTTACTTATTAATGAAGTGTTGCTGTGTGTGTGTGTGTGCGTGTGTCTGCTTCCACATACCTTTCATCTTCTCCCTTTGTAAAGGGTCTGACTCATCTCATGCATTTAATCACACAGCGAGGTTTGTTGGTTGCTACACTCAGTGACTTAATTTCATTAAGATAATAAACACCCTTATTAAGATCCACATCAAACCTCGGTTGATAAATATGTTTACCTTATCCCCAAGACATCACTACCACCTCATTCGCTTTTGTGGCTTTCAGTGTGAACAAAACCCCGCAGGCATTTCTTGCACGGAGTATTGTTGCCGCTACGCTTTCGGTCCTTCTGATGTGTTGAAGTATGGTGGCTTAAGTAGACATCTTCATCTGGGCAGCTTCTGTCCCCAGCTGTGGCCAAGGATGGGAACAATTGCTGAAAGAGAATGGGGGGAAAAGAGAAAGACAAAGAGAGAGAGAGAGAGAGAGAGAGAGGTATGGAGAAATGAGCAGGGGTGATTGGGATTGGGAGGCAGAGAAAGAGCGATTGCATCATGGTCTCAGAATGAAGGGATGATGTGCAGGGGTCTGATGGATGGATGATTTGGAGGAACAGAAGAGGTGAGAGATGGAAAAAAAATGATAGAAAGGAACAGACACAAACTGATCCTGCAACAATCTCACTTTACATTTCATTTCCTGTCTTTTGCGCGGGTCTGCGCGTGTGCACGCCGGCCGCACAACCAGGCCGCAGCAGGGCCGCATGCAGATTTTGGGATGGGTTTCTGTGGATTTAAATAGATAATGACAAGCCTTGGGTGGTTGAATGCTGAATGATTCATGGAAACCTCGCAGCACTGTTGAAAGGCATCTGTGGTGACATTTGGCAACTTTTACATGCGATTTGGCAACTTTTACATGCTATGGCGCTGTTAAGAAGGACTCTTGGCTTTAATGATTAGATATACAGTAGGGCTGTGATGATATGGAATATTTCTTACTGCAGTGAGAAACCAATGTACCCCCATGGTTTACCACTCTCCTCACCCCCATCAAAACAACAAACAAACAAAAACAGTTAAAAACTTAACAAATGGTTAAGAAGGCATGCAGCTTGTAAAGGAACATGGGTAAGTAATAAAACTTTATTCTTCATTCAGCAAATGCTTCATGCTACATTACAGCAATAATACTAATACTAATAATTCTAATACTACTACTACTACTACTAATAATAATAATAATAAAGCCTGATTTGTATTTTTTAAAAAAAAAGGAACTATCAGTAAGTAGGCTATAGCTGATGAATGGGAATAATATGTGCTCCTCACTAAAGTGAACTGGCTAATCCTACTGGTTAATTTTTTCAGTCTTCTTGTTTCTTGCCCAGAAAACCAACGTGTTCCCTTTGTCCTGTTTAGGGAAGTTCTCAATGGAGTGACAATATTGCCAGCAGCACTGAACACACACTCTGAGGGAATGGTAGCCGCTCATATGATCATTAAGGTTGTAGCTCCTCCTGAGGAAATCTGGGAAACCTGACAAACACCACAGGATGGGTCCTTATGAGATGTGATCTTGTAAAACCACAACGTATCATTTCATGCTTAAATAATGCATGTTTTCATGTTCAAGGTTTTCAGTTCTACATCCACGTGTCAATTGTATAATCAGCTACAAGCGTGCTGTTTCCAGAGAGTCCACTGCTATGATTAGGTTAAATGTGCCCATGGAATAATACAGCACATTTTCAAGAGTAAACCAGAATATGTATGAGCCATGAAACACGTCCAACTAATGCTTGTTATCGCATTAAACACATTTTTGGTTGAACAACAAAGGGCAATTCCAGTCAGGACTTGACAAAATATGTGGCGATGGCAGTAATGAACCCAGCACCACAGTAGGTGTCACATTGCTCTGGTATTGTGGTAATGCAGTTATTGTCTCTAATAGACAGAGTGTGATACTCGTCACGACTGAATTCTTCTGCTTAAAAGGGAAAAGCTTTGTGTAGTGCACTTCCAACCTGATTTACATTTCTGGCAGTCATCACTATAGATGGTTAGTGGTCATCTGAAAGCTGTGTAATGTGTGTAGCTGGATTCACTGCTTACCTATTCTTATGGGTTCATATTTACAAAGAAAATGTAAGTACTCATAAATGTCTTGTTACATGGTGATGAA